>SJYV01055728.1:3544623-3673208 GCA_006410875.1 Neotragus pygmaeus
TTTTTTTTTTTTTTTTTTTTTTTTTTTGGGCTTTACTTCTTGGTTTGATTCACAGAAGACTTTGCCCATTTTTGAGCCAACCCTGAATGACAACCATTTTCCTCAGGATTAAAAATCCCTTAGTAAAGCCGTCATGCCACACAGGCTGAGCCTGGGAAGAACATCTGGGAGACATGCATCTGGCCTGTCAGCCGACCTCCCTTATAGATGGAGCTTTATGGGCATTAACCCTGGTGCCTGCCCATGATACCAAGAATGGGGCTCGGGGACCCTGCTCCAGCCAAGGGCTTACTCATGCCAGGAGAAAGTCAACAGATGTCTCTGAGCCAGATTCCAGTTTTTTGCAATGTGGGGAGATCCTACCCTATTAATTGACTTAGGTAGGTATAATAATGAGCAAAGATGTGGCTTCCAATATAGTCCAAATCCAGACTTTATTGGAAGTGAAGACAGAGAATTTAGTCATTCAAAGTGTCAGTTGTCTTGCAGCACTGTTGAAAGATACAATGACGTATTGTTCTCTAGTGTGGCAGGCCGAGATCTTTTCAGTTCCGTTCCTCTTTCTCTCCCCCAACAGCCAGCCATCCAACAGCCCGCCCTTGACATTGAAGCTTTTGCCACTGTGCTTTTCGCAGAAGCCGAAGAGAGTCGCCCCTTATCTTTCTTAGGAGTAAAGTTTCAGTGGCTGATTGGGAAGGAGGGAGGGTCCACCTGCCAAGGCCTGGCGTTTCCTGGAGGAGAGATGATGGTGGCCGGGGGGCCCATGGAGTGGAGGGAGGGAGTCGGGCACGTGAACCACTCCATTTCTGGCGGTGGCACCACAGGCAGACCTCTCTGGAGCCAGCCAGTCGAGTCAGACTGATTAGGTCAACTCAGTCTTTATCTGGGACCCACAGATAAGGCTGCAGGCCCAGAGGGGTGACTGTGGGATGTGCCTGGGGAGAGCAGACCTGAGGAGCACTGTGGATGCCGGGGAGGGCAAAGAGGATCAGAGAGAGTTCTCTCAAGAGCTTCCTTTTGGCGTGGCTGGGGGTCTCAAGTGGTTTCCGGTCAGTGTGGGGCACCGGGCCCCCCTTAGCGCCCCACCAGAGTGCTTTAAGCTGGCCGCTTTCCATCAGGCATATCAGCCACCTAGAGCCCCATTCTCCAGAGATTCTGACTCATTGGGCCAGAGAGGCAGTGAGAATTTGCATGTCTACCAAGTTTCCACCAGGCTTCCCTGGTGGCTCAGATGGTAAAGAATCTGCCTGCAGTGCAGGAGACCTGGGTTCGATCCCTGGGTTGGGAGGATCCCCTGGAGAAGGGCATGGCAGCCCACTCCAGTATTCTTGCCTGGAGAAAACTATGGACAGAGGAACCTGATGGGCTATGGTCCATAATGTCACAAAGAGCTGGAGACAACTAAGCTTAGCTTAGCACACATGCACACCAAGTTTCCAGGTGATGTTGATACTGCTGGTCTGAGGACCACTCTCAGAGAACCGCTGCCATGGGCCCAGCCCCACCCCAGCCCCTACCTTTAGGCATCCTTCAGATCCTCTCTGCTCCTAGGAAGCAAAGATCATCAGAGAGGGTACACCCAGGAAAGCCCCTGACAGGGGAGAGACCACCGTCCCTGTCCCTGGAGTCAAAGGCCGCCTTGGCACAAAGGTGTTGTTGATGAGATGTGGCACCTCCCTGGGCCTCCCCTTCTGCAACTATGGAGTGAGGATGTTGGACAAAGTAGTGTTTAAGCAAGCCCCTCCCCACGTCCCAAAAGCTCCCCAAGTCCCTGAAACAGGGCATACCCAGCTTCCCCTGCATATTTGCTGGGGCCACTCTGTTCTCTCCATTGAACTGGAATCCTATTCAATAGACCAGGACTTCCTCTTGAACAACCAGCTCCCACACCTTTCATGCACTCACTCCAAACCCCAAAGTACCTGTCTGAAATTTTTACTCCTTGTCAGCTCTCCTCCCACTTTCCACCTCTCTATCCCCTTCTCTTCGCTGTCTTCCCAGGACTTAGGATCTGAGCAGAATGTTTGTTCTGATGATAAAGATGGCCAATTCGATCCATTTCTAAAAATCAGCTTGCTCCCTTTCACCTGGGACCTCTCCCCTGCTCAGTGCCCTGTTAGAATAGAGCCTTGTCCACCCATAGTAATGCTGATGTTGCCTCAGCTGCTGTTAATCACCTAAGCTATATCAAAAGCTACCTGCTACCCCAAGACCAACCTCTACGTGAAACCCAGAAAGGACACCTGGCAACCTAATTTCTGCCCTCTAATTCACCAGTAAGATTTCTGGCTCTCACACCAAGGCCTTGCACAAATCCACAGCTGTCCCTGCAGAGCAATGACCTTACAGCCAGATACCCCACATGTGTGCATGCATGCTCAGTTCCTCAGTCGTGTCAGACTCTCTGCAACGCTATGGACTGTAGCCTGCCAGGCTCCTCTGTCCATGGACTTTTCCAAGCAAGAATACTGAAGTGGGTTGCCATTTTCTATTCAAGGGGATCTTCCTGACCCAGGGATCAAACCCATGTATCCTGCATCTCCTGCACTGGCAGGCAGGTTCTTTACCCCTGCGCTGCCTGGGAAGCCCGGGACACCCCATACCCCATTCCTGTTCATGCTTTCAAGTGACTGCCACAGAGCAAAGAACTCCTTACTCCTCTCTCTATCAATCCATATTCTTGTCTCTCTCTGATGCTGCTCCCTTCATTTCTCTTCCATGAAATCTGGAGAGGAACTCAGAGAATGTGAGTAGTAATTCTGAACCTCAGCACCCCCTGGAGAGAGATGGGCAGGATGATGACAGACCCCTGCCTGGGCTGGATGCGGGTCTGTGCAACTTCATGCAAAATTTGCTTAGTGCTAATCCCTCCTGTTCGGCAGGAACCCTGCCAGACACATGTGCTTTCTCTCACCAGACTGTCACCAGTAAGTGGTGAAGCCAACTCCAGGCACACTCTCCCAGAGCTCCCGGTGCACAAAGCTGTGATCCCTGGAGAAGGGTCTTACCCAGCACTGCACAGCTGATTCCTAGTGGAGTTCAGAAGAGTGCACAGGCCTCCTGGACTTGAACTTACACTTTCCACCATGGCAAGGTGGCCCGTGGGGTTGTCACTTGACTCCTATCTGACTGTATGTGCCCACATGGGAGGTGCTGGGGTAGAGGGAGGGAAGAAGAACCCCTCCAATGTTCCATGAAGGGTAATGAATGAGTTCAAGGCCTAACAAACATCCTGTCTTCTTCAGCTCATTCACACAAGATCTAGACAATGAAGATACAGAAAAAGGGAACTGCAGCCGTCAGCATAGATAGCCAATGGGAATTTGCTGTATGACTCAGGGAACTCAAACCAGGGCTCTGAAACAACCTGGAGAGGTGGGATGTGGAGGGAGGTGAGAGGGAGGTTCAACAGGGAGGGGACATATGTATAGCTATGGCTGATTCATGATGATGTTTTGAGAAACCAACAAAATACTGTAAAATAATTATCTTTCAATCAAAATTAAACTAAAAAATAAATTGCATGCTCCTTTTCTGTTAAAAAAAAAAAAAAAAAGATTTCTCCGAGAAAGGTGAAAACATGACCTCTGTCTATTCCAGAGCCTTGCAACCCCCAGGAAAGGGTCAGCCTGGAGATGCCAGCTCTGTCGGGACTCAGGATAGAGAAAATGGAAGGAGGGTAGGACAAGACAAGTGTGGGGAGCCAGGCCCGGAGGAAGAGCAGACGGCAATCACCATCATCACCATCATCACCATCGTCACCATCATCACCATCGTCACCATCGTCATTGCCGTCATCATTGCCATTGTCGTCACTGTCACACAGGGGAGATAGGTATGAGCTCGGGGCTGCAGGCAGGACCCTTCACAGTCCACTTCCCTCAGGATGGCTGGCTCGCAGGCACCAGGCAGAAAGAGCTCCAGGAGGCTCCACGATCCCTGGAGAGTCCCCGGCCAGTCCCTCTGTAACCAGACCCAGCGTGAAGGACACCACAAAGGGGTAAAGGAGCGTGAACCATACACAAAGGGATTCAGGGCGTTTGGTTACAAAGTTGCACCAGCCATTTCCTGGAACCCAGTGGGAATGAGTTCTGAGAATTAGAAAGGGGGGAGCGAGAGGGGAGGGGAAAGAAAGGCAGACGGCTGGCTCGCAAGTAGGCATGTGGGAAGGAGAGACAGGTCTGCCTGCAGGCACGCAGGGCTGGCAGGTGGCGGATCCAAAGGTGGGAAGGGGTTCAGAGCACCTCTCTTCCCCGCCTGGAGGGATTCCAGTCTCCAGAGGCAGCCTGGGGTGAAGCTCCCTGCCTTTCCCTCCCCAAGCCTCCTTCCCTGACCACCCCGGGAAGAGTCCCTGCTGTGCCAGCCTCAGCCTCCTTTGCCCCCAGGAGACAGAGAGCAGGTCCTGGCGCCACCTCCTGCCTTCCCTTCTCACTTTCCTTTTGGTCTCCAGCCCTTGGCTTCTCCCCTGTGCCGTCCTGTGTTTGATCCTTGGCTCATCTTTTTCTGTCTCCCTCTTTATGTTCTTCTTTTTCTTCTTTGGAACTTTTCTTACTTCCCAATGCCCCCACCCTCTTTATGCTTCCACATCCCATGGCCACCCAATCAGGGTCAAATGTGGGTCCTAGTCCTGAGCCCCATCCATGCCCAGCAGGGCTGGGAGTTGGGAGCACTCGTGGGGTTTTGCTTTGCCCAGGTGGTTCTGCAGCCTCCCTCCTGCTATCTCCCCCATAAGACATGAAATCAGGAGGAGATGGAGAAGATGATGGCGACAGAATGAAGGCTGCTTCTCCAAGCCTCCATCCCCCCAAGGAAGCATGTCCACCTTCCCAATGGCCACCCTTGGAGAGCTGAACAACCCCCATTTTCCCAAGCTGCCCTCCACTCACCAGCATGCACACCTCATCTGCCTTTTTGCATCTCTTTTTCCTTCACCAAAAACAGAGGAAAGATCACCCCTGTGATGGTGCCTCTATGGTAGCCATATGTGTTGGCAGCAAAAGCACCAAGTTATCAGACAAGGCGGCTTCACACCCTAAACCACAGGCTCCCTGAGAGAAGGACCCGCACCTTTTGACAGTGTGGTACAAGATCACTTCCCTCACCAACCATATTTGCGCTTGAGGCCATCCTGGAAAATCTGTTATGTATGGAGATTGTGTATACTATCCCCAACTGGGTTTGGAAGAGATACGAAATAATAGTTCAGATCAGGTATGTCCAAGTGCTTAGTTATTTGGCTAAGGAAGTCAAGATAACGCGGAGTGGAAATTTGAAGGAACCTATGCTGCAGATTGAGGGCTTCCCTGGTAGCTCAGATAGTAAGGAATCAGCCTGCAGTGCAGGAAACATGGGTTCGATCCCTGGGTCTGGAAGATGCCCTGGAGAAGGGAATGGCAACCCACTCCAGTATTCTTGCCTGGAGAATCCCATGGACAGAGGAGCCTGAAGAGCTACAGTCCTTGCAGTTGCAAAGAGTTGGACATAACACTCTGCTGCAGATCACACATTGAAATTCCTCCTGCCATCCAACATTCGATCATCAAATGCAGATTTCCCTAAACCAAGTTGAAGGTCTTTTCCAGGAGGTGCCCGCAGACAAGATGCCATCCCAGAATGATCTAAAGCTTGACCAGGGAAAAAGCAGTCCTTTTCTCAAACAAGCAAATCTTTGTTTCAACCCCAACTTGTTCCTGGGACCTGCTAGGTGGGGTACACAGTGGCTGAGTCATAGGTACCTGACTTNCATCCCAGAATGATCTAAAGCTAGACCAGGGAAAAAGCAGTCCTTTTCTCAAACAAGCAAATCTTTGTTTCAACCCCAACTTGTTCCTGGGACCTGCTAGGTGGGGTACACAGTGGCTGAGTCATAGGTACCTGACTTGGAGGATGACATTGGAAAATGATGCCAACACACAAAAGTAAAGCCTCAAGAAAGCTCCTTGAACTCATATATAACCTCTCTCTAAAGTAGAGTCTGTGCCCCTAGACTATCCTTGACCATTCTTATCACCAGTTTTCCAGTCTGAAAGCCCTGTCCACCTCTGTATGTCCATCTCTCCAAGAAACATTCTGATTCTCCTTGTCTTGACTGATGTTCCCCTCCCCTGAGCTCCCAGAGCACCCATTGCCTAAATCATCCATCTGGCCCCTGAGCCTCTGTGTATTATAAGCTGACTTTTTCCCATGTCCACACTGTAGAAACTACTAGGACGCCTGCGGATCCTCTCAGATCCGTCGAATTGGTTCTGTGTATGTTCCTCTAGCTCTGATGTGCTTTTTCTTTCCCAGGGTCCCCTACAGGTGACTCTCCCATGGAGGCCTAGCTTTAGCCCCCTGGAGCCATCGTGTGCACGGGAGCAGAGAGCCTGACTTGCCTGGGGTCACTCACAGGGTGACCTCTAGCTCCTCTAATCTGGAGCAGGGATCTAGCTTCAGGTGACAGAAACCACATCAGCTATTTTAAAATAAAGAATTCAATATAAAAAATTATTGACTCAATACTAAGGACAGAAAGGCCAAAGGCAATATATATTAAGAGGAGGAAGCAGTTATAAGAAGCATCTAACAGTCTTAGTCTGGGGGAACAAAAGTGGAAATTAGAATTATTTAAACTTAAAAGCTTATGGAGAACAGCACAGAGATTCCTTAAGAAATTAGCAATGAATCTACTACATGACAGAGCCACCCCACTACTGGTTATATACCCTGAGAAAACCATAATTTAAAAAGACACGTGTACCCCAACGTTCATTGTAAGCATTATTTACAATAGCCAGTACATGAAAGCAATCTAGATGTCCATCAATAGATAAATGGATAAAGAAGTTGTGGTACCTATCTACTAATACAGTGGAATGTTAGTTATAAAAAAGGAACGAGTTCAGGTCTGTTGTAGTGATGTGGATGAACCAAGAATCTATCATATAGTGAAGTAAGTCAGAAAGAGAAAAACAAATATCATATATATTAATGCGTATATATGGAATCTACAAAAATGATACTGATGAGCCTGTTTGCAAGTCAGGAATAGAGATGCAGACATAAGAGAATGGACTTATGGACAGA
This sequence comes from Neotragus pygmaeus, assembly GCA_006410875.1. NCBI lineage: Eukaryota > Metazoa > Chordata > Mammalia > Artiodactyla > Bovidae > Neotragus > Neotragus pygmaeus. The sequence goes on from SJYV01055728.1 coordinate 3,551,689, forward strand.
GAGGGAGAAGAAGAGGATGGGGCGAATTGACAGAGTAGCGCTGACATATACACACTGCTGCTGTTGCTGCTGCTAAGTCGCTTCAGTCGTGTCCGACTCTGTACAACCCCACAGATGGCAGCCTACCAGGCTCCCTCGTCCCTGGGATTCTCCAGGCAAGAACACTGGAGTGGGTTGCCATTTCCTTCTCCAAAGCATAAAAGTGAAAGTGAAGTCGCTTAGTCGTGTCTAACTCTTAGCGATCCCATGGACTGCAGCCTACCAGGCTCCCCTGTACATGGGAGTTTCCAGGCAAGAGTACTGGAATGGGTCGTCTACCATGCGTAAAACAGATAGCTAGTGGGAAGCTGCTGTAGACCACAGGGAGCTCAGATCAGTGTTCTGTGATGAGCTAGAGGGGTGGGATGGAGGGGGAAAGGCAAGAAGTTTCCAGTGGAAGCAGATATATGTATACATAGAGCTGATCCATGTTGTTATACAACAGCAGCCAACACAACATTTTAAAGCAATTATCCTCCAATTAAAAATTTAAAGAAAAAAAAAAAGCTTGAAAGCTTGAAGGAAGAACCCACAGGGTGGGAATTCAGCTCAGTGGAAGAGGCTGCTGATTTGCTGGAAGAGGGGACCCATGGAGCTGGGACCCACACCCTGAGAAAGGGTGCCAGCCAACTGATGAGGGTATTTCTGAAGAGAAACGATGGGCCTGGTTCTCTAGGTGTTGGAAAAAAATACAACTGGAATACCAGCAGCGACTGGAAGGAACTGCCAATGTGAAAAATCATCGCTAAGTGATGCCAAAAGGGGCAGGAAGTGCATAGAGGAACAGAGTAAACAGGAAGGAGCCCTGGCCGAGCCAAACTAGGGGCTGCCTCGCAGAGAGGGATTAAATTCATTCACCTACAGAAACTTTAGAATCGCATTACCTGCAGTATATATGAGTTCCAGGGGCAAATTGACATGAACAGAGGAAAGAACCAAAACAGGGAAAGAGATCTTTTTTTTGGATTCAACATGCCCAGATGTGCTCAGGAGCAAGACTGTTTCTGTTTCATATCTAGGTTAGTTTATCCTGAGTCCACGGGGTCGCAAAGAGTTGGACACAACTGAGCGACTTCACCTTCACCTTATCTTGAGACAGTAAAGAAGATCTCTATTTAAGATGTTTAACTAATCAGGTCCCAGAATATGGAAACTATAGAACATCCCACATAGAGAGGGATCCAGGGATTAGTAAGTACAACCTCACTTTTCCACCCACCCACCCACGAGCGCCCATTAGAAGATGAGGTCACCATCCCAGAAGGATCAAGCGATCAGAAAGTGTCAGGACGAGCCCTGGAATTGGATTGCTTCTTTCAGCCAATAAGAAATTTTTGAGCATCTTCTGTTTCAGATGCAAGTCTAGAACTGTGGAAAATATTAATGAATAAAGCAGTCCAAGAATTCAGAGACATGCAATGTAAGCTATACCGAGGCGGAGATGTTTTCGTCTGCATCTCTTCTCCCCAAGATGCACTGTTTATATTACTTTGGAGGGAGGCTTCATTTCTCGTTTATTTTTTCTGTAGATTTCATCATGAAACAAAATACAGAGAGAGACTATGGTTAATGGGAACTTTGGGGAGGTACCAGAATATAAATTTGATGGTGAAAGTGTTAGTCACTCAGTCGTGTCCAACTCTTTGCAATCCATGGACTGTAGCCCATCAGGCTCTGTCCATGGAATTCTCCAGGCAAGAATACTGGAGTGGTTTACCATTCCTTTCTCTCCAGAGGATCTTCCCAACCCAGGAGTCGAACCTGGGTCCCCTAGAAAGTACATTTCCCCCCAAGGGCATTGACCAACATATTTCTGCAAACTCCAGGATGGTCCCAATTTCAGACATGCTGCAACCTGTGACTAGCGTATCCTAAGTAACTGATGTCCTGATGGTTTGGATATGTATGTCTGCATCCACACTTGATTTGAAACAGTTCTGATGCTGGGACCAGGCAGCAAAAGAGCTCTCTCTGGTGATCTAGAGGAATGGCCTCTCTTAGACACTAATGGAGCCCAACAAGGATGGTAAATCAGAAGTTTGCCTAATGCTTCCATGAAAATAGCAAATTATCTTTTTAAGATCTTGTGGGGATCAGAGGAAATGAAGAGGTCAGAGTTCATATGGGGGTTAAGAATTCTTAAGGTCTATTCTTCTTGTTTCTAATGATACCCAGGCCCATTTTTTGATTGGTGACAGATATGAATGTGCTCTGAGCCTAAAATATAAGCAAGGCAAGGAGGTCAAAAAGAAAGTCAGAGCAGCACTGGAAAATGCTGATGTGGTTGCAATTTACCTTCACCTAAGATCAGTCCTGAGTGTTCTTTGGAAGGACTCATCCTGAAGCTGAAACTCCAATACTTTAGCCACTTCATGTGAAGAGGTGACTCATTGGAAAAGACTCTGATGCTGGGAGGATTGGGGGCAGGAGGAGAAGGGGTCAACAGAGGATGAGATGTCTGAATGGCATCACCAACTCGATGGACGTGAGTTTGGATAAACTCCAGAAGTTGGTGATAGACAGGGAGGCCTGGCGTGCTGTGATTCATGGAGTCGCAAAGAGTCGGACACGATTGAGCGACTGAACTGAAGTTCTAATTTTAAAAATATATGATTCATGCTCATTAATCCCATGGCTGAACTGAAACTTTTATGAACTTGGTCTTCAATTTTCCTTCTTTATATTGAGCTTCATTTTTTTTATCCCTTTTTTGATTACCAGTTTTATTCTTGGGAAACAGAAAAGATGAAGGAACATTAAATCCTTTCCAATTCTGTTGATTCATGACTCAAGCCTTTTTTTGGTCAGACTTTCTTTAAAGCACTTGGTAATAAGTGAAATTTCAAGAATCCTAACAGCTGGTTTACCCTTTCACACATAGTCACAGAAATTCTAACACAGGACGTCTGGTAATTCATTAACTACATAGATAAACAGAAAATAAAAGTAAACAAGTGACAATAAATTCCTGTCTCTTATACACATCTAGATGTGTATAAGAGACAGCTCCCATGGAGGCCTAGCTTTAGCCCCCTGGAGCCATCGTGTGCACGGGAGCAGAGAGCCTGACTTGCCTGGGGTCACTCACAGGGTGACCTCTAGCTCCTCTAATCTGGAGCAGGGATCTAGCTTCAGGTGACAGAAACCACATCAGCTATTTTAAAATAAAGAATTCAATATAAAAAATTATTGACTCAATACTAAGGACAGAAAGGCCAAAGGCAATATATATTAAGAGGAGGAAGCAGTTATAAGAAGCATCTAACAGTCTTAGTCTGGGGGAACAAAAGTGGAAATTAGAATTATTTAAACTTAAAAGCTTATGGAGAACAGCACAGAGATTCCTTAAGAAATTAGCAATGAATCTACTACATGACAGAGCCACCCCACTACTGGTTATATACCCTGAGAAAACCATAATTTAAAAAGACACGTGTACCCCAACGTTCATTGTAAGCATTATTTACAATAGCCAGTACATGAAAGCAATCTAGATGTCCATCAATAGATAAATGGATAAAGAAGTTGTGGTACCTATCTACTAATACAGTGGAATGTTAGTCATAAAAAAGGAATGAGTTCAGGTCTGTTGTAGTGATGTGGATGAACCAAGAATCTATCATATAGTGAAGTAAGTCAGAAAGAGAAAAACAAATATCATATATATTAATGCGTATATATGGAATCTACAAAAATGATACTGATGAGCCTGTTTGCAAGTCAGGAATAGAGATGCAGACATAAGAGAATGGACTTATGGACAGAGAGGGAGAAGAAGAGGATGGGGCGAATTGACAGAGTAGCGCTGACATATACACACTGCTGCTGTTGCTGCTGCTAAGTCGCTTCAGTCGTGTCCGACTCTGTACAACCACACAGATGGCAGCCTACCAGGCTCCCTCGTCCCTGGGATTCTCCAGGCAAGAACACTGGAGTGGGTTGCCATTTCCTTCTCCAAAGCATAAAAGTGAAAGTGAAGTCGCTTAGTCGTGTCTAACTCTTAGCGATCCCATGGACTGCAGCCTACCAGGCTCCCCTGTACATGGGAGTTTCCAGGCAAGAGTACTGGAATGGGTCGTCTACCATGCGTAAAACAGATAGCTAGTGGGAAGCTGCTGTAGACCACAGGGAGCTCAGATCAGTGTTCTGTGATGAGCTAGAGGGGTGGGATGGAGGGGGAAAGGCAAGAAGTTTCCAGTGGAAGCAGATATATGTATACATAGAGCTGATCCATGTTGTTATACAACAGCAGCCAACACAACATTTTAAAGCAATTATCCTCCAATTAAAAATTTAAAGAAAAAAAAAAAGCTTGAAAGCTTGAAGGAAGAACCCACAGGGTGGGAATTCAGCTCAGTGGAAGAGGCTGCTGATTTGCTGGAAGAGGGGACCCATGGAGCTGGGACCCACACCCTGAGAAAGGGTGCCAGCCAACTGATGAGGGTATTTCTGAAGAGAAACGATGGGCCTGGTTCTCTAGGTGTTGGAAAAAAATACAACTGGAATACCAGCAGCGACTGGAAGGAACTGCCAATGTGAAAAATCATCGCTAAGTGATGCCAAAAGGGGCAGGAAGTGCATAGAGGAACAGAGTAAACAGGAAGGAGCCCTGGCCGAGCCAAACTAGGGGCTGCCTCGCAGAGAGGGATTAAATTCATTCACCTACAGAAACTTTAGAATCGCATTACCTGCAGTATATATGAGTTCCAGGGGCAAATTGACATGAACAGAGGAAAGAACCAAAACAGGGAAAGAGATCTTTTTTTTGGATTCAACATGCCCAGATGTGCTCAGGAGCAAGACTGTTTCTGTTTCATATCTAGGTTAGTTTATCCTGAGTCCACGGGGTCGCAAAGAGTTGGACACAACTGAGCGACTTCACCTTCACCTTATCTTGAGACAGTAAAGAAGATCTCTATTTAAGATGTTTAACTAATCAGGTCCCAGAATATGGAAACTATAGAACATCCCACATAGAGAGGGATCCAGGGATTAGTAAGTACAACCTCACTTTTCCACCCACCCACCCACGAGCGCCCATTAGAAGATGAGGTCACCATCCCAGAAGGATCAAGCGATCAGAAAGTGTCAGGACGAGCCCTGGAATTGGATTGCTTCTTTCAGCCAATAAGAAATTTTTGAGCATCTTCTGTTTCAGATGCAAGTCTAGAACTGTGGAAAATATTAATGAATAAAGCAGTCCAAGAATTCAGAGACATGCAATGTAAGCTATACCGAGGCGGAGATGTTTTCGTCTGCATCTCTTCTCCCCAAGATGCACTGTTTATATTACTTTGGAGGGAGGCTTCATTTCTCGTTTATTTTTTCTGTAGATTTCATCATGAAACAAAATACAGAGAGAGACTATGGTTAATGGGAACTTTGGGGAGGTACCAGAATATAAATTTGATGGTGAAAGTGTTAGTCACTCAGTCGTGTCCAACTCTTTGCAATCCATGGACTGTAGCCCATCAGGCTCTGTCCATGGAATTCTCCAGGCAAGAATACTGGAGTGGTTTACCATTCCTTTCTCTCCAGAGGATCTTCCCAACCCAGGAGTCGAACCTGGGTCCCCTAGAAAGTACATTTCCCCCCAAGGGCATTGACCAACATATTTCTGCAAACTCCAGGATGGTCCCAATTTCAGACATGCTGCAACCTGTGACTAGCGTATCCTAAGTAACTGATGTCCTGATGGTTTGGATATGTATGTCTGCATCCACACTTGATTTGAAACAGTTCTGATGCTGGGACCATTCTAGAGGAATGGCCTCTCTTAGACACTAATGGAGCCCAACAAGGATGGTAAATCAGAAGTTTGCCTAATGCTTCCATGAAAATAGCAAATTATCTTTTTAAGATCTTGTGGGGATCAGAGGAAATGAAGAGGTCAGAGTTCATATGGGGGTTAAGAATTCTTAAGGTCTATTCTTCTTGTTTCTAATGATACCCAGGCCCATTTTTTGATTGGTGACAGATATGAATGTGCTCTGAGCCTAAAATATAAGCAAGGCAAGGAGGTCAAAAAGAAAGTCAGAGCAGCACTGGAAAATGCTGATGTGGTTGCAATTTACCTTCACCTAAGATCAGTCCTGAGTGTTCTTTGGAAGGACTCATCCTGAAGCTGAAACTCCAATACTTTAGCCACTTCATGTGAAGAGGTGACTCATTGGAAAAGACTCTGATGCTGGGAGGATTGGGGGCAGGAGGAGAAGGGGTCAACAGAGGATGAGATGGCTGAATGGCATCACCAACTCGATGGACGTGAGTTTGGATAAACTCCAGAAGTTGGTGATAGACAGGGAGGCCTGGCGTGCTGTGATTCATGGAGTCGCAAAGAGTCGGACACGATTGAGCGACTGAACTGAAGTTCTAATTTTAAAAATATATGATTCATGCTCATTAATCCCATGGCTGAACTGAAACTTTTATGAACTTGGTCTTCAATTTTCCTTCTTTATATTGAGCTTCATTTTTTTTATCCCTTTTTTGATTACCAGTTTTATTCTTGGGAAACAGAAAAGATGAAGGAACATTAAATCCTTTCCAATTCTGTTGATTCATGACTCAAGCCTTTTTTTGGTCAGACTTTCTTTAAAGCACTTGGTAATAAGTGAAATTTCAAGAATCCTAACAGCTGGTTTACCCTTTCACACATAGTCACAGAAATTCTAACACAGGACGTCTGGTAATTCATTAACTACATAGATAAACAGAAAATAAAAGTAAACAAGTGACAATAAATTCAGAACCTTTGAAAACTGTTAGATATTGCTTTTCTAAGAATCTGTTCTGTGTGTTTGTGTGTGCACACATGTGCACATGTGTGCATATGTGCTTTTTTCAACTAGTCATACAACTCATTTTATTGCATTTCACTTTATTGTACTCTGCAGAGATTGCATTTTTTAAGAAATTGAAGGTTTGTGGCAATCCTACACCGAACAAATCTATTGGCACCATTTTCCCAATAGCTTTCCTCACTTCCTGTCTCTGCATTTTAATAATTCTTGCAATGTTGCAAACTTTTTTCATTATTATTGCATTTGTTATGGTGATCTGTGATCAGTGAGTGATCTTTGATGTTACCACTATGACTCACTGATGGCTCAGAAGATAGCATTTTTTAGCAATAAAGTTTTGTTTAATTGAAGCATGTACATTTTTAGACATAAAGCTATGGAACACTTAGTAGACTGCAATACAGTGTAAGCTTAACTTTTACATGCACTGGCAACCAAAAATTCATATGACTTGCTTTATTGTGGTATTTGATTTATTGCAGTGGTCTGGAACTGAACCTACACTATCTCCAAGGTGTGCCTATATAAAAAAGCATTTTCAGAATAAGGGAGACAGGGAATCCAGGATGAATGCCATCCATCACTTTTCTATTCAAGTAGAATTGCCCTTAACCTATCCTAAATAAACAGAAGCCTCCACCATGCTAAAGGTTCTCTAAGTAATAAGATTTTACAGCCTCTCTTAGTCACCTGCTCTAGGTCATTGTCAAAGTTCATGCTAAATGCTCTTTCACACTGCTGATGGGACTATAGGTCAATCAAACCTCTTTAGAAAACAATTTGGAAAAAATTATTAATTCTTAAGGATGCCATCCTTCTTGATGCTGTAATTTCACTTCTGTAGATGCAGCCTGAGAAAACATAAAAAGTATTAACAAATATTGGATAAAAAGTAGATTTTGCATACATTTCTATTAATAGATAAGATGAAATTATAAATGCACTAAATATAGAATGTTAGTTAAATAGACTAGGCAAATCCAAATAATGGAACATTATGCAGACATGCAGGAGAAGGAGGCAACAAGAGAATGAGATGGTTAGATGGTATCGCTGATTCAGTGGACATGAACTTGGGCAAACTGCAGTAGATGGTGAGGGACAGGGAAGCCTGGCATGCTGCAGTCCATGGGGTTGCAAAAGTCGGACATGACTTGACAACTGAACAACAACAAAATGCAAACGTCTATAGACATGGATTTCCCAGGTGGCTCAGTGAGTAAAGAATCTGCCTGCAATGCAGGAGACGTGGGTTCAATCTCTGGGTTGGGAAGATCACTTGGAGGAAGAAGGCAAGGGAACCTACTCCAGTATTCTTGTCTGGAGAATCCCATGGACAGAGGAACCTGGTGGGCTCCAGTCCATGGAGTCGCAAAGAGTTGGACATGACTGAGCAACTAACACACACACATATTTATACACACACACACACACACACACACACACACACACACACACACAAATGTACATACACACAGTCAGAAAGGCGAAATGTTAAAATGAAGAACCTTCTATCTCATTTTTGTCTGAGACTTTCAAAAGCAGAGAATGAAATAACAGGAAGTATTTCCACAACCAAAGATGCTCGGCAGCCTGGTAAGGGGGCAGTTAACATTCCCAGGACCTTCAACTAGTAGGGGATGGAAGTCAATGGATGACCAGGAGGGACAATTCTGAGGGCCCAGGAGGGACAATTCTGAGGGCATTTCACACTGCTCTTCAGAAGGGCTGCGGGGGGATTGAACCCTTGTTGCCTGTGAAACAGTGATCACCTCACAAGCTCAATCTTTTTTTTTTTTAACAGTTTTCAAGTTTTAATTATTAAATTCATATATAATCTAATTGTTCACAAAGCTCTAAATAAATAAAAATGTAAAACCACTTGACAATTAAAGGAACAGCAGCTCACTCCTTACTCTTCGTCCTCTGTCCCACACTCTACCTTCTCCCTCCTGTTTTCTCAGATCTGCTTCCCAGCATAAAACCTGCACCCAGGTCTCTAACTCCAGCTCAATCAGAGGGTGAGGAAAATCAAGTTACCCCTTGACTTAAATAGGAAAGGAATCTAAAACAGAGAGGATATAGGTATATATATAACTTATTGGCTTTGCTAAACAGCAAAAACTAACACAACATTGTAAAGCAACTATGAAAGTGAAAGTGTTAGTTGCTCAGTGTGTCCAGCTCTTTACAACGCCATGAACTGCAGCCCAACAGACTCCTCTGTCCATGGGGTTTCCCAGACAAGAATACTGGAGTGAGTTGCCATTCTCTTCTCCAGGGGATCTTTCTGACTCAGGGATCAAACCTGGGTCTCCTGCATTTCAGGCAGATTCTTTACCATCTGAGCCACCAGGAAGCAATTATACTCCTATAAGATTAATTTTAAAAATAAAAAATACAAATAAATAAAATTAAGTCACCCCCAAGACATAATATATAGGAAGAATGGAGGAAGACTCTTAGAGAATGAATCATAAAAGGACAAATAGGTCTGCACTCAAATTCTTAAGCCCATGAACTTGAATTTGGAACCAGTTTCACATGTGCCAGTAGGAAATAAAGAATAATGCTGGACTTATAGCCACATTGTGTCACACAAGGCCCCGACCCTATGAAGAGCCACTTGGCTTCCTTCTTCCTTTCGCTGACTTAATACCTCGTTCAGGACTAGTTGGTTCTGTACCCACTTCCCTGTTCTTACCTCTCTCCCAAAATGACCCTTTACAATGACTCTAAGACTACCACCAAGACAAGTGGGAAGATGGCCCTGTGCATAAAGCTATCCAAAAAGAGGCACAGGCCCATGAACAGAGAAACCAGGTACCACAAGAACTGGTGAACTGCTTCAGAAAAGAAAGAATATGGTTGAAGCTTACGACCCAAAGAAGGTAGGTCCTGGAAGAGCCAGAAAATCTCCCTCGGATGGTACCTAATGGAGTGAAAGGACACTCTATTACCTCTGTCTCTCTATGATGGTTTTTTTTCAAGTTGATTATTCAGACTGTTTCAACTGTAACATTAAGACTGGTTACTTCAATAGTACAATTGAGATCAGCAAAATCAAGGTTCACACAAGCTGTAAACATTTTTATAAAGTCTCATTAGAATGTGGCCATGGCCATTCACTAGTAAAGGCTCCTTTCAGCTGCAAAGACTAAAATACATCCAAGCTGGCTAAAATACATACAAAGACTAAAATACATTCTAGCTGGCTAAAATACGCACAAAGACTAAAATACATACCCTCACTTGTAGCCCTATCACCAGACATGACTCGCAAAAGCTGTTGGGAGGTGTCAATTGTCACTATTTGTCCACTTTGTGCAGGATTTTAATCAAGAACTATCAGATGCCTTAGGCATTGTACATGCCGACTGTCAAACTCCGGGTACCAGGTGGGTCTCCCTGCACTGTTACTTTGATTCTAGACTGTAAGTTCTTGGAGGATGTGTACATGTGAACAGCGTCAGTTCTGTGCAAATCTGGCCAAAATGGTGAGTGTAGTGCATCAGTGACTCAAAGAACATGAATTTGAACAAAGTCTGGGAGATGGTGAAGATCAGGAAAGGCTGGCATGCTGCAACCCATGGGATCACAAAGAGTCAGACACAAATTAGTGACTGAAGAGCAAGTGCAACCAGCTGATACCTGAATGAAGCAGAGAAGGCTACTGACCTCCTTGGCCTTAACCTTCTCCTCCAGGTGATACCAGTGTATACAAACCATGTTACTGCAACATACTACCACAAGAGATACTCCAGTATATTCCTACAGCTTACTACCACAAGATACACTTACATCAAGTGGCAAAACTACAAAATATTACTGCAGCACAGCACTGCAAGATATGCTTGTGTCTAATGGCATAACCATAGCATATTATTGGAAGATGCCATGGGACCTAAGGATACCAGCCATAACATCTTCAAATCACCATCTCTCCCCGCCCCACGCTAGGACCAAATGTGATCACCTCAGAGGAAAACCAGACATCACAGAAACCCTTGTTCCATTGGGAACACAAAACTCGTTCACGTTTAGGAAACAGGACAAAACCCTGGGGCCTAAGTCAGCAGTCCCCATCTCCTTTTCCAGTTTCTGCATCTTTCGTGTTCCAGAGTTAGAAGAATTAAGTTTTGAGGTCTCAACCTTATCGATTAACTAAAACCTTCTGGTCTGTGATTTCTTTTTTAAGATTGCATTTATGATCCTTGGGGGGAGGCAAGGTGTGCTTCCCAGAAATTTTGCAGGTTAATAGTAATGAGTAAGGAGGAAGGAGATGACCTAGAACCCAAGGTTCAGGTTCATTTACACAAGGGTTATTCTACCCAGCTATCAGAATTATGTGATTCCAAAGAGCCCCAAAACTTTATGGCATCTAAAGTACACTATTGGAAGAAGCTCGAGAATGCTGTCCATTAAAAAGTTTCAGAGTAAAGTAAGTCAGAAAGAGAAAAGCATATGTTATATATTAATGCAAATGTAAAGAATCTAGAAAGATGGTATAGATGGGGTAGTTTGCAAGGCAGGAATAGACACGTAGACATAGAGAACAGATGTGTGGACACCACAGGAAAGGGGAGGGTGAGATGAATTGGGAGATTAGGATCAATATATATACACTGAGTGCATGCCAATTCGCTTCAGTTGTGACCGACTCTTTGAAACCCTATGGACCATAGCCGACCAGGCTCCTCTGTCCACGGGATTCTCTAGGCAAGAATACCGGAGCGGGTTGCCATGCCCTCCTCCAGGGCATCTTCCTGACCCGGAGATCAGACACGAGTCTGTTGCATCTCCTGCATTGGCAGGCAGGTTCTTTACCACGAGTGCCACGTGGGAAGCCCATGTATGCACCACCATGTGTAAAGCAGACAGCTAGTGGGAAGCTGCCGTATAGCACATGAAGGTCAGCTTGGTGCTCTGGAATAATCCAGAGGGGAGGGACAGGGAGGGGGAGAGTTTGTATACATATAGAGGATTCACTTCATTGTATGGCAGAAACTAGCACAACATTGTGAAGAAATCACACACAAAAAAAAATAAGTATGCTTTTTAAAAGTTCCAAATCCGCATATGCCATTCTAAGAACGTGTCATGTTTCTGCCCTTCCCTGTGTTTACAATGTGTTTCATGTTTACATGATATGGGTCTGTTTCTGGAAAAATGGGTATCTTCATCACTAATTACCAACAAGTGAAACGAGAAGTATGAGCTACTGTTGATCTGGTTACAAGCTTTCTGGTTGTTGTACCCTCCAGCCCAGCCAGTTTAGAAGGTCCATCAAACAATGAGTAGGCTCTTTTCATAGCCAGAAACCATCACAACCTATCCCAAACCACAACCCAAACACACATTTCATTAGCAAATCTCTTAAACCAGAACAAAGGAGAAAACTACATCTTTCCTCCTGACTAACTTGATTATGCCTCTACTCATCACATTCCACTTGCTCTATAACATTAAAAAAAAAGTGAGGGCACTTTTCCAGATTGCCACAGGTCACTCTCCAACTAAACAGAACACCGTTTGTCAGTGAAAGAAGAGAAAGTTTATTTAGAGACCCTGGGGCAGAGGGGAGGAGTCAATGATGATGATGATGGTCTTGGGCTTGAAGTGAAAGAGGTTTTTCTTTTTGCTGGCCTTGAAAGAAAACATGGCATTGAAAGACACAGGTTCACTCATCTTCTTCAACCAGGGCAATGGCATATGTAGCTGACTAAGAGACAAGAATGAAAAAATTTAAAAATTATACTCAGGTATACTCAGTTATCAGAGAAGGCAATGACACCCCACTCTAGTACTCTTGTCTGAAAACTCCCATGGATGGAGGACCCTGGTGGGCTGCAGTCCATGAGGTCACTAAGAGTCGGACACGACTGAGCAACTTCACTTTCACTTTTCACTTTCATGCATTGGAGAAGGAAATGGCAACCCACTCCAGTGTTCTTGCCTGGAGAATCCCAGGGATGGGGGAGCCTGGTGGACTGCTGTCTATGGGGTCGCACAGAGTCGGACACGACTGAAGTGACTTAGCAGCAGCAGCAGCATATTCAGTTATACCATTTGTTTTTCATATAAGGACCTCCCCAGTCAGTTTGCCAGAGATTCCATCAGATAAGGTTTCTAACAGTTGGAGAAGCCTACCTTCAACAGTAGGCCTGGAGATAATGGGTAAGATTAGGGGAGGCTCTATAGCACAAAGAAGAAAAGCAATGAGCACACAAAGTCTGCTCCTTTGCAGGGCTGCTGCGGAATCAAGGTTGGAGGGAGACGGGGAGGAGTGAAGAATGCTAGGGAAGGGTTTAAGAGTGTGGGGGAGATGAATGGAGAGCTCCGCTTTGATAAGGGCTTGACATTTTGGAACATCTGTCAAGCTAGGATGATAATGCTCATTATCTGAGAGTTCCCTTTCTGAATCAGAAAATGACCTCAGTACCTTGGCTTCTTGGCTTTTTCCTGACATAACTTCAATGCTTTCTGTGTCTGTGGTAAGTCCTTTCGATGGCACCTTGATCACTTGTATCTATGGGATTTCACCATCCTCTTACATTTCCCAACTCTGGCCAGCAGTGGGTTTCTTGTTGAAACAGCAGCCTCGGTCAGCTAACCCATCCCTCACTCCATCTCTATTTGTCCAAAGCAGCCCACTCATCACTCCCTTTTATATATGGAGACATGTGGCCATGACATGGGCCCTCTTGGTAAAAGGACCTGTGATTGATGATTGTCACAATGACTGAGACTTAACAAGAGAGCTTGGTTGGATTTGGGGGAATACTAAGACATTTGGATAAAATCAAGAAAGCACCTTTAGGACTGCTAGAACCAGCTGGTTTGTGCATCAGTATAGCCCATATGAGCCACTCTGAATGATACAAGCCAACTAAAATTCTCCCTACCTTGTAGACACAAGTCTAGCATCATCAAAGCTTCCATTCGCTGACACATTTAGGTATGCATTCTTCCATCCATTAGTTCCATCTTCTCATTTCTAGAAACAACTCTTAAGGGAGGACCTCAATGAAACGGAATTTGTAACGAATCTATTACATTATAATTGACATACAACAAAGCTGTACATATTTCAAATGCTCAATTTGATAAGTTTTAACATATCACCACAAATCAAAATAGTGAGCATATCCTACACTCACAAAAGCTTCTCTCAGCACCTATATCATCTCTCTCTCCAGCCCTTTCCTAGACCCCATTCAAATTCTCAAAAATGTGGAATTCAAGGCCTTGGTCCAACTCATCTTCTTCATCTACTATCCCTGTCCCATTCTCCAGAAACTCACAGAGATACAACTCCAATCTCAAGAATTTCAATGTCTGAGAAGAAATGCATAGAAATAAAAAATTCTAGACATAATCTGGTAAATGATGCAAAACATATTCAAAAGATAAATAATGGGAGTTTACTGAGGAAGTAATCATATAATTAGAGGAGATTTATTTTAAGTTTTTTAAGTTCCCTAGGAATTTAATAGATTAAAATACTAAAAATAAATAAATAAATAACAGTGCCAGTAAGACATTGAATTTCCCATAAACATCTATACTTTTTAAACTTTTGAAATAACCCAATTTGACCAGAACAAGCAGAGGTTGCCTGAAGGAAAGAATAAAAGACACAGTTAAAGAATGAAGTTGGGTTTGGGAGGACTGATGTGAAAACTTAAAAAGGAAGCAGACCTTGTAGACAGAAAGAAGTTTCCCACACATTCTCAGCAGCAGAGTGACATGATGAACCTTTCTTTAGGAAGACTAGTTTAGGTACCCTTTCTTTAGGGTAATAGTGTGCATAAATAGGCCCAGGAGGTGATGACGGAGCCATTACCCAAGAAACGCCATTCATTCTGGGGCACCTGTCATGGCCTCCGTGAGAAGCAGGCCATTTGTAAGTATTCATCAAGCCCCTCAGGAATAAAACATCCGACCAGCTCTCCTGGACTATAAAGATAAATGAGATAGTTCAGTGTGTCATCTGGGATTTTACCATAAGAAGTACCTTAAACCAGGAAAGACACAGTGGGCTTCAAGAGAACGGTACCTGTGCAGTCACAATCTTTTGCCCAGGGGATCTCAGGTTTGGTTTATGCTCTGCTGTCACCACCTTGATATTATTTTTTTAACAAAAGTTCAACATACTCACTTTATACTGGGCCCCATATATAGCTGGTTTGGGGAACACTTGACTGATCCAAGAGTAAGCCAGGCCAAACCATAGCTAAAGGGGTAACAAAATCAAAAAGGAAAATATGGAAAATTGGCCTTGTGTGCCCACCTGAAGAAATTCTGAGACTCTCACACCCTAACCAGGGACCTTTATAACTTCAGTTTTGTTTTTGCTTCCTTGCAGCATGAAGAAAGAGCCATCATCACTACTGGAGAGCAGTGGTCTACTGAGGAAACAAATACTTCTGTGTGGAGACACTGTTCTCAGCAGAACTCTAGGGCATCTCAGCAGTATGACCTTCCACATTTCCTCCCAGAACAGCAATAAGAATGTTCAGCATTTGGAATTCACTGACCAATAAAATATGATCACTGCAACACTTGACAAACCTGGCTCTTTCAAATCTGGTCCTTACTGAAAAAGAAGGCTTTGTTTTAAAGGTTTCACTAGGCAAGTCTTCCCTGCTGTCCTAGGATAGGGTGTGTGGAAGGCAAAGTGTTGCCAAGACTTTGTGCTTTGGACCTAAGAATTCTAGTATTCTAGGGAATAGCAAGGGAGCTACTTTTTTCCTTTTCTCTGGTATAAATATAACTAAATCTAGCTCTCCAAACATGAGAATTCTGCCCAAGGTAACAGTGAGTAAAGCAAATAGGCACTAATACTGCCAAGAAATACTTCTTTGTCAATTCCATTGTTAAAGAGCCTTAAGAGGCAAAATGAACTTAGGCTTCCAACCTATCTCATCTTCTTCACCCTCAATTGATCACTTCTGAGAATAAGAAGTAGAATTTTAGCAAATCAAGACCAAGAGATATGATTGGATAGTGGGGGTCTCTCTTGGCCCAACCTTGATCGGTAGAGTTATAATAAGCATTTTTGTTCAAAAATAATCCAGAAATATTGAGTGCTTCCTTTGGTCAGTTTGCCCTTCAGCAGCATGTTAGTCATAATGCTTTGACATCATCAATTATGAAGGCATTGACCCTCAATGTGGCAACTTGAGCCTGTCTTTCTGGTCCCTTTTTGGTGACAGCTCTTCCCCCCTGTCACAGGGCCAATTGTGCTCAAACTCAATGACAGAATTGGCAGGTAGAATGATTGCAAGAGGGCAAGAGTCTCTGGCACATGGCTCCCAGAATATAAAGGGAGAATTCAAATAGAGAAAAAGCACAGGGAAAAAGAGGCCTGAAATCTCTCTACAGTGTGTCTCATGGAACAGTGGCAAGAAGCCTGGACTGGGGATTAGGGGATCTGGGCTTGAGATCCAACTTTGCCTATAATTTGTAACTTTGGCCAAGCTACCCTTCATCCCCAGACCTATTTATTATGCAACTGTTCTGTAGAAACCCTTGCAACTCAAAATTCCTTACTCCAGTTGTTAAGTGGATTAAAATTCATTCGCTCCTAAGGACCATATGAGGCCAAATGATTTAACACGCGTGACATTTTCACACCATATCACATCCGTTCTAAACCCTAGGGTGCAGCTTTATTTTTGTCTTATGGGTGCAGCGCACTCTATTCCCAGTACATTCTGGGAAGGGGTAACTTCTTCACTCTTTTATAGCCAGGGATTAAAGTCAGTGTGGGTAAGTAATGTGAAGACATTATTTGGAGCCTTCTGAAGCATAACGTTTGGATTTTCTTTGTATAGTACTGAACCATGTGAACATAGGATTGGTGGTGGCAAAAAAAATAAAAAATTGTCAAATAACTTTTCATAAGTCCAAAAATACCAACAACAACAAAAACTAATTTTCAATTTGCCCAGAGGAATTCCAAATTCACACCTTGCCTCTAAGAAGAGCTCACTACTTCTCCCCAGTTCTCCCCCTCCCTTCAGAATTCAATTCTTTCATTGTGGTTCTACTGTAGCAGCACAGGTGGGAGGGGAAAGGCCAAGGGAGCCAAAAGTCAAGACCAAATCTATTTCTAAGGCAAGTAGAGAAGGCAGTATGGAGCGGTGGGTAGTCATTGGCTTGAAAATCAGCAATCTGAGTCTAGCCTTGTCTCGAACTGCCCAGGTCCTGCCCTTAAACAAGCTTCTTTGTTTCCCAAAGCGGGGGCAGGGGAAGGTGGCTCCAGCTGAACCCCTAGGATCACTGCTCTTCTAATATGCTTGCCATCTTTTAGCTGCCCAATTTCTCTATTCTTGAAAACAGAAATTTCTTACGGGAAAAAAGTTTGGGGATACAGTCAGAAAGGATGAGAGAGGAGCCTGAAGAAAAACTGGGTGGGGGGAGGGGGGGTGGAATTCTGACAAATCTTCAGGCAGAATACATACCACTCTCAGAGCCAAAACACCCCCTTGTTTCCCATATTAGATCAGTTCAGTTCAGGCGCTCAGTCATGTCTGCCTCTTTGCGACCCCATGAATCACAGCACACCAGGCCTCCCTGTCCATCACCAACTCCTGGAGTTTACCCAAACTCATGTCCATCAGGTCGGTGATTCCATCCAGCCATTTCATCCTCTGTCATCCCCTTCTCCTCCTGCCCCCAATCCCTCCCAGCATCAGGGTCTTTTCCAAGGAGTCAACTCTTTGCATGGGGTGGCCAAAGTATTGGAGTTTCAACTTCAGCGTCAGTCCTTCCAATGAACACCCAGGACTGATCTCCTTTAGAACGAACTGGTTGGATCTCCNCAAAATCACTGCAGATGGTGATTGCAGCCATGAAATTAAAAGACGCTTGCTCCTTGGAAGGAAAATTATCACCAACCTAGACAGCATATTAAAAATCAGAGACATTATT
Organism: Neotragus pygmaeus; assembly: GCA_006410875.1. NCBI lineage: Eukaryota > Metazoa > Chordata > Mammalia > Artiodactyla > Bovidae > Neotragus > Neotragus pygmaeus. Next base: position 3,569,469 of record SJYV01055728.1, read on the forward strand.
TTGCCAGAAAAGGTCCATCAAGGCTATAGTTTTTCCAGTAGTCACATATGGAAGTGAGAGTTCGACTATGAAGAAAGCTGAGCGCCAAAGAATTGATGTTTTTGAGAAGACTCTTGAGAGTCCCTTGGACTGCAAGGAGATCCATCCTTTCCATCTTAAAGGAGATCAGTCCTGAATATTCATTGGAAGGACTGATGCTGAAGCTGAAACTCCAATCCTTTGACCACCTGTTGTGAAGAACTGTTTTATTTGGAAAGACCCTGATGCTGGGAAAGATAGAAGGTGGGAAGAAAAGGGGATGACAGAGAATGAGATGGTTGGATGGCATCATCGACTCAATGGACATGAGTTTGAGTAAATTCCGGGAATTGGTGATGGACAGAGAGGCCTGGGGTGCTGTAATCATGGGTTTGCAAAGAGTTGGGCTGAGCAACTCTTTGAGCTCAACGACTGAGCAACTGAACTGGACTGAACTGAACTTTGAGCTCTAATCAGGAAAAAGAGGGCAGTATCATGAAGCCAATGTGTCTCTAAGGAAGACTTTAGACTGATAGTATGAATGAGCACCCAGATCTTGGTTCTATGGTCTAGTCTGAAGAAGAAAACTGTGACAAACTAAATGATGCCAGCTGAGGAGTTCAAAATTGACATCTACACACCATATTTAAAATGAATCACCAAAAAATAAAATAAAATAAAATGAATAACCAACAAGGACCTACTGTATAGCACATGGAACTCTGCTCAGTGTTATGTGGCAGCCTGTATGAGAGGGGAGTTTGGGGAAGAATGGATACATGTATACGTATAGTGAGTTCCTTTATTATCATAGTGCTGTTAATCAGCTATACTCCAATACAGACTTAAAAGTTTTTTAAAAAATAACTTAATGATGCAATCTAGAATTCATGTAGGCACCCATACACTGTGAGAGGAAACAAGGAGCTGTGTCTGAACTGCCCATATAGAAATTCAGGCCTGAAGATTTTTGAACCCCAGAGTGTAGAAATGGAAACAAACAAGAAATTTAAGAGCTGATTTATTAAAAATGCAAAAGGACAAATTCTCGGACCCAGAAATTTTAGTGTTAGGCATCTATTCTAGAGAAATCTTTACATCTCTACACAAGAGTACTTCCATAATAGTCACGGCAGCATTTAAAATTAACAAGACTTACAGTCTTGTCACAGTGACTTAACTTTAAAAGTGGGCTTGCTGTGAAGTCTGAGTCTCTCCTCTTACATCACACCCTAGGGAACTAGCCAGATAAAGTAAATCATGTCTATACCATGATATATTCTATAGCAATTAAAGGTAGATACTTAAGTATATGTGTATAAATCCATACATACATATATATACTGATATGGAGCAATCTTCTAGGCATATTATTAGGTGAAGAAAAAAGCAGGTAGCAAGAGAATGCATATAAGATGCCTTTTAAATGTAAAAGGATAGAAATTTTTTCTGTGTAAAAATTAAAGGCTGTATGTATGTGAACACTTATATATATATGTATGTATACAAATACACATATGTACTCACATAGACACACAAAATTTGTATGTTTTTAAAATATTTTCAGCAAGCTGTTGACAGTGATCATCCCTGGGAAGAAGAATGAAGTTAATTGGTGGACAAAGAAGACTCTTGATTTATCTATATTGTTTGAATTGTATTACATATTACTTCTGTAATTAACTTTCTTTAAAAAAAATTCCTTCAAGCTGCAAGCAATTTCTACCTGGCACGAAATGGAAATCAACAGTCCTTTAGTATAGAGAGTTTCTTTGTTCTAAGGAAATCACCTGAATAAAGATTTTAATGATATAAATGGAAAATTAGGACTGGCTTCTCATCTCAAGATGTGGTTGCCAGGAGAAAAGAGGTTTTTTTGTTTTGTTTTGTTTTTGCGGGAGGTGGGTAATATTTCCTGTGTTAACATATCCCTGGGTTGGAGCAGAGATGATTGGACTAGGAGATTTTTGAGAACTTGCGGCTTAGTTGACAAAGGAATGAAGACCAGAGGAACAGCTTTTATTTCTCACCCAGCAGCAGCACGCTCTGGGGTTGAGCTCCTGTGGTTGGAAATCTACAGACAAGAGGCTTGGAATATTTTTATAAGATCTTTCATGAGGCTGTAAGCTGGCTGAAAGCTGTGCTCTTTCCATGCCCAGGTGACCAAATGAAGCCCTGGGTCATGAGACACCCTTCCTTTCTGCCTTGCACAAAAGCACTCCTGGACTGAAGATAAATAAATATTTTGAGTGGTATCTTTTTCCACTGTACTTTTTCAGTAGGCCATTATTGATATTTAATCAAGCTCTGGATTTTCATATATTTATTTTGCATCTAGCTCCCCTGCTGATCTCTTCCTAGTTCTTGTATATTAGGCATGTCTTCCACTATGGGTTGAATCGTACCACTCCCACCCAAATCCATGTGTTGAAGCACTAACCTCCAGTATCTTAGAATGTGACTGTATTTGGAGATGAGGTCTTTCAAGACATAATTAAGTTAAAATGAGGCCTTTAGGGTGGGCCTCAATCTAGTCTGACTAGTATCCTTATGAGAAGACGAAATTTGATCACGTAAGATGTAAACACACAGAAGGACAAGTATGTGAAGTGCCAGTAAGAGGGTAGCCATCTGCAAACCAGAGATGCCTCAAAAGAAACCAAACTGGTTGACACCTTCATTTTGGACTTCCAGCCTCTAGAACTAATAGAAAATAAATTTTTATTGTTCAAGCTACACAGTCTGTGGCATTTTGTTATGTCAGCCTTAGCAAGCTAATACACCCTCATTGGCTGCTCTGCCCCGCCATAGATCTACACTTACTTCTGTTTCTGGACTTATCACATTGGCTATCTATACACATTCTTTCATATTTTAGGTTACACCAGGAGAAGAGATCCACAAACTTTTCCCATTTTCCCTTCCAAACCTTCCCTACTTTCTAGTAAGCCCATTTTTTAATTTGTTAAGTAATTTTTAAAAAACATCTTGTTGACTTTGAAGGGTATTACATTTATGTTGATTAATTCTATACAGTTGGTACTGTTATCCTGCTGATTAGGTGAGTAGATTGAAGATCCATGAGGGAATGTGACTTGTCTGGGATTATAAGTCACAATCAGTCTCAGGTTTTCAGATTTAAATTAAATCTCTTGTTTTTTCTATCATATTATATCCACCAAACAATTGAAGAAAGGAAATTTTGTATTAGGAATAAAGAAGTAAGAATTTAGTAGCTATTACCATGATACCTTCTTTCTGGTGTTTAAAGTGTCCTTTTTCTGCCTCCAGCTCTTCCCCCTTCCTAGAGGAGAGAGGTATTTTATCCAACTCAAAAGCAGAGAGAATAGCTATGCAACAGAACCCTTGTCTCCTAAGTTTCTTCCTTCACAGAGATTTCTGCCAGATTGCTGAAGGAAATAGTAAACAATAGTGAAAAGTATTCAGTATGGTATAGAAAACTTCTAAGATGTATCTTAAGGATTTCTGCCCTTTGATATTCAGGAGTGTGGGTCATACACAGTAACTCACTTCAATGACTGGGTACAGCAAAAATGATGACCTGACATCTCCAAGATTAGATTAGAAAAAGACTTTGGCCAGGGTGTTACTCACCCTCTCTTGCTCTCTTACTTATTGACACTGATGAAAGAATACAGCAGCTTTGCTGTGAGCTGCTATATGGAGAATGATATATGACAAGGAATTTAGGGAGACCTCTGGCCAATAGTTAATGGAGAACTGAAGTTCTCTTGCCCAACAGCTTATGAAAAACAGCATCCTAACAAGTGAACTTATGCAGTGAGTTTGGAAGCAGATCATTCCAACTGAGACCTGAGATGAGAATACAACCCTCACTAATACCTTGATTGAAGCATCATAAGAGACTCTGTACCAGAGGACTCAGTTAAGACGTTCATTTTCCTGACCCATAGAAACTATGAAATAATATTTATTAACGACTCTAAGCCAGTAAGTTTTGGGGTAATTGCTTATACAACAATAGATAACTATACATTTAGTCTGGAAATAAATAGGTCTGGGTCCTAGTCTCAGCTCTACCAGTAGCTTACAGTAAACTTCAGTATTCTTGCCTGAAAAATCCCATGGACAGAGGAACCTGGTGGGCTACAGTCCAAAGGGTCACAAAGAGTCAGACAAGACTGCATGGCTCAGCACACATGTACAGTGAAACCACAGGCAAATACTCTATCCTCTCTGCGAAACAATCAACTCTTCACCCATGAAATGAGGTGTGTGGGAAAGAAGAGCTCTGTGAATCCTTTCCACCTCTCCAACCTTATGAGCCTATGACTATTCCTGGTGCAATCTCCCAAAACTTTCCCCGTGCCCTCCCTACCTTCATCACTCTACACTCGGTCATGCCCCATCTTTTTCCAGGTCCCCAGATCTTCCTTAGGGCTCTGCCTTCCCTGCTCTTTTTCAATCCTACAGTGAAAGAGAAAAGATATTACTGGGGCAAAGAGGTCCATTTGCTGTAGCTATCCAAGACCCTTCCTGGAATTCCAGGAGCTGAAGGCCAGAGGGGATGATGCCACTACACACCATTGATGGCTATCATTTTTTTAGACCCTCAACTGACTGCGGCTGGCAGCCATACCTCAGCCCTCAGTCCCCTCTTCAACTCCTATGAGCCGCCCATCACATATGCTTCCATGCTTCCTGAAAGGAGCTCCAGGAGACCCAAGAAACCTGTCACCTGACTTTAGAGATCATCTGGGCTCCGAATCAGCCTGGCACAGTGCATGCAGCAAATAGCATCTCAGAGGACCCAGCCCATCTGCCTAGAACGCTGACATGGTGCTTTCTCCAGAACATCTGGTTTGGTTCCAGGGAAAGCAATTCTCAGGACTTGGGAGGAGGCAAAGCGACCATCTGGAGGGAAAAGCCTGGCTGGGAGCCTCAGACTCTGGAGCTCAAGTCTGGGTAATGCTGCTGGGTTGCCTGGGTGATGCGGGGCAGGATCTGCCTCTAAGCCTCAGTTTATCTTCCCCCAAAATAGAAAGAAGTCTCAGAGATTTCTCCCTCTCCTAACATGTCTCTGGTACTAAAGTCCTTCCTCCTACCCACACCCTACAGCTTTCTCCTCATACCCTCTTCTTCAAACCTCCCCCTAGAACCTAGAGGGCTCTGCATCTCCAAGAGGAAGCAGGAGGGGCTGAGAGTTGCCTCCTTAAAGTCAGCAAGCATGGAAAGAAGAGCCGCTGGTGCCGTTGAAGTACAGAATCTCCTCCTCTCCTGCCTCCTGCTCTGGCCTTTGGCAATACTTGCCTGCACAATCCAGTATAATAACCAACAGGCCCTGGCAAATATGGTGGTGACATTTGTGTTGCCTAGAAGAGAAAAATGAAATACAGAAAAGAATTCACTTTTCTCAAATGTATTTTACTTCTTTTTCACTCCACCTGCATCCATTAAAGTAATCAAGGAGGTTAAGTGATTCATTCGTGTTCAGAAGAGTCCGTGCCAGAGGAGGCAATGTACGTACCTGCTGTCTCTTTTGACTTTGTATAAAAAAATAATAATAATAATCTGACTCAAATAGCTTGACTCTTAAAAGGAATTTATTGGCTCATTTAATTTTAAAAATGAAAGTACACCAGCTTCATTTAGAACCTGTTCTCTTTCTATCTGTCTGTCCTAACTTAATTTCACCCCAACACTGGCTCCCCTCCTATTAAGATGGCTTCCAGCAGCCCCCAAAACTACGAACTTGGTCCTCGGCATCTATAAAGAATGCAGGCGCTCTATGTCCCAGTATTCACAACAGAAGTCCTGCTATTCACTCAGACTCAATGAACTTAAGCCACTTGCCACTCTACAAGAGATCATTATTGGCACGGGATGGGATACCTTATTTGACTAAGCTCCCACTGAACCAACAGCAAAGGCAGCTTCCCCTGAATCACTTGAATTTTCAAATAAAATTGGAGGCCTTTGGGGAAAAGGGGAAATGGAAGCCAGGAAGACAAGAAGTTCATATCTGGTATAGATACTGAGTGGTTCTTCAAGTTCAGAGCTCTAGGGTTGGTAGGTTGGTTTCCTTCTTTGTTTTTAAGGCCTTGCTTTTATAGCAGCTTTAGGTTTACCAAAAAATTAAGAATATGGTACAGAGATTTCCTATGTAATCTCTGCTCCCATAAGCATCTTCATTATCAATATTCCCTGCCAGTACACTTGTTATGATTGATGAACTTTCGTTGCACCTGATAATCACCCAAAGCCCACAGTTTACATTACGGTTCACTCTTGGTCTTGTACATTCTGTGAGTTTGGACAAGTATGTAATAACATGTATCCATCATTATAACATCATAAGAGTATTTTCACTGCCTGTAAGGGCCTCTGTGTTCAGTCTATTCATCCATTTCTCAGCCTCTGGCAACCTCTAATCTTCTTACTGTCTCCATAATTTTGTCTTTTCCAGAATATCATATAATTGGAATCAAGTGTGTAGCCTTTTCAGATTGACTTCTTTCACTTAGTGATATGCATTTAAGATTCTTCTAGCCTTGTCATGGCTTGATAACTCATTCCTTTTTAGCACTGAATAGTATTCCACTGTCTGAATGTACCACAGTTTATTTATCTACTCTCCAACTGAAAGACATCTTGATTACTTTCAAGTTTTGCACTTGAATAAAGCTGCTATAAATTTCCACATTTTGTGTGGATATAAGCTTTTCCATTTTTTTAGGGTAAATAACCGTACCTAAGAGCACAATTGCTGAATCATATGGTAAGAGTACATTTAGTTTTGTAAGAAACTGCCCAACTGTCTTCAAAAGTGGCTGTATCATTTTTCATTCCTACCATCAAGGAATGAAAGTTCCTGTTGCTCTATACCTCACCAGTGTTTGGTATTGTCTATGTTTTAGATTTGGGGCCTTCTGTGATAATAGGTATGGGGTTTTATCTCACCAGTTGTTCTGATTGGCATTTCCCTGATAACATGTAATTTGGAGCATCTTTTTATATGTTGATTTGCTGGCTGCATATCTTCTTTGATAGGATATTTGCTAAAGTCTTTGGCCCTAACCTGTTTGAAACCCAACTCCTCATCTGTAAAACGAAAAGTTAGAATAGATCGTCTCTGAGTGCTAGTGGGCACTTCCAAGATTCCATGACTCTTTATGTATAACAGATGCACTAATTGGGTGTCTTAATCCACATCAAGACTTGTGCTGATTAGTCTTTACTGCAAACTCATCTCTGCTCTTCTTGGGCCAGGAAGTTTTTTATTTTAATTGGAGGATAACTGCTTTACAATATTGTGGTATTTTCTCCCATACATCAACATGAATCAACCATAGGAATATATTTGTTCCCTCCCTCTTAAACCTCCCCTCCACCTCTCACCCCATCCCTAGAATGCTATGCACAGGCACCCTTGTTAACTGGCTCTAGTTGGGTTTGGCCAGATAGGGTCTTTGTAAATATAATTAAGGTTGTCAGAATGAAGTCATATTAGATTTATTGTACACTCTAAATCCAATGATGATGTACTTATAATTGAGCACAGGAAGAAGAAGGTCATGTGAAGATGAAAAAAGCAGAGATTGGAATGATGTATCTACAAGCCAATAAATACCCAGGGTTACCGGCAGCCACTAGCAGCTAGGAGTCATAGCACAGATTCTCCTTCTGAGCCCACAGGGGAGATAGTACTGCTGACATCTTGATTTCAGACCACTGACCTCCAGAACTGTAGAATAAATTTCTGTTGTCTTCAACCATCCAATTTTTAGTCATTTGTATGGCATTGCTAGGGAACTAACATAGTCTGGGTTCTAATCCAACTGCATAGTATCATGTACAGCCTGGCCAGGAATCAACCATCACTCTGCTATCCAGTTTGGATTACTTAGAGATCCATTGGCCTGTAAAAGCATCTATGCCCCAGTGGGCTTCCTTATAAAAACATGTTTATCAAAGAATTTTAGACTCCAAGAAACCAGTGAGATAAACCACATTTAACCCCTTATAGAGTCTTTATTCAGACCTATCAGTTCTAAAGGAGATCAACCCTGAATATTCATTGGAAGGACTGATGCTGAAGCTGAAGCTCTAATACTTTGGCCACCTGATGCAAAGAGCCAACTCATTGGGAAAGACCCTGATGCTGGGAAAGATTGAAGGCAGCAGGAAAAGGAGGTGATAGAGGATGAGATGATTGGATGGACATCTCATCATCCAATTGGATGAGATGATTAGATGGACATCTCTCATCTCATCATCAACATACCATCAACTCAATGGACATGAGTTTGAGAAAACTCCAGGAGATAGTGAAGGACAGGGAAGTCTGGTGCACTGCAGTCTGTGGGGTCACAAAGAGTTTGATATGACTTAGCAACTGAACAACAACTGAGTGCTCAATGACCCAAAAGAGTGTGCAGAGAGATACAGCTGAGTTCTCAGGCTTACTCGTAGGTGTGTACATGTGCCCACAAACTCACAGCTAGAAGGCAGAGATGAAGTCCACTTCATTTAGTTTTCCTTTTTTTCCACTCATCCTTCTTGAGCTCATATGATGCCTTACAAACACAAGACATGGGACCAAAATCTGATGAATAAATGAAAGGAAGAAGAAATGAGTTCATTAGCTATTAGTGAGCTCCCAGGCCAGGAGTTTCAGTCAAGAGAAGTAGGTTGCCCTTGGATACATTAGAAAATCCCTTTGCTAATCTACCCATACAAAAAGGCACAGAACACTAGACTAAGAATCATAAATCTGTGGGAAAGTCAGAATTTCATCCAAATTGAATTACCTGTGCTGGGAACAGGTTCATACCTGTCTAGGCTCCTACCCACAACCTTCAGACACACTGTTGTTTCCAGTGTACTTGGGTATGTAAAAAGGGCTAAGTGATCCTGGTAGGTAATTTAAGCATCTTAATTTGATGAGCAATTAAAGCAGTAGAGTGAATGAATAAAGACATGGTCTGGAGCCAGCTTTCTTGGAATCAGATCTTCTGTGCTATGGACCACTGGCGTAAAATCTTAGGTTAAATGACTTAACCTCTGTTCCTGCATCTGTAAAGTACTATTACTTCACAGGGTGATAGAGAGGTTTGTGGGAGTTCCTATTCAAAAACCTGCTTAAAATATTATAGTAGCTGGCCTAGAAGAAGCACTACATAAATGTTTGCCATTGTTGTTATTATTCCTTTTTGTGTACAGGTGTAGCTTGACTAATGGGCAAACCCAGAACCCACAGAGCTTGACTCCTGACCACAGAATACTTTGGTGTGAGAAGAACTCAGAGACTCTGTAAGCATGGACTCAAGCCAGTGAGTCGTGCCCACTTTCTTTGTTTAGTTAATAAGAGTCTTTGCCCCATTTACTCCTTACGCCTTGGCCTTCCTTTTACCCATCAGTGAAGCTTGAGGAGCTAACGGTGCGGGTTGAGATGGAGATGAGAGAGCAGGAGAAGCAGGAAGGGGCTTTTCCTTTCTCCAAAATGAACAGAAATGCTGCAGGAAGCCCTGGAGGCTTTATCTCAAATGCTTCTCTCTGCTTTGCACGGGCTTCAACTCTTCCTCTCCTTTTCTAAACTGAGAACACTGTCATTTTGTGAAAAGAATAACAAAGATGCATATATGCCTATAAATGGAAGATGAAATGGTGACTGAGGGAGTCCTTCTGCCAAGGAAAACAAGTGCAAGGCAGCTGGAAGGAGCCAGGGGCCCTGCAGAATCAGAAGCTCCCCATCTCCTCGGGAGCTGGCTCTGGGCTGTGCAGGCCTGGACGACTGGGAACAGCGGCGCCACAGTCCTGCAGGAAAGGCCTGCCGGGAAGCTTGAGGCCACGGACCCAGGATTTCTAGGAGCAGAAAGCTGAATCCGCCATGGGAAGGGAAGAGAATTTTAGGCTGGGGTCCCAGAGAAAGCACTGTTGAGTTCAACAGGCATCAGCTGAATAATCGTTGTGCCCCAGGCATGGGGTTGTAGAGCAGAAGAAGCAAGAGAGTCACGTTTCTGTCCTTGAAGACCTAGAGTCAATGGAAATGGGCCTGAGAGGGTGTGTGTGCTAAGTTGCTTCAGTCATGTCTGACTCTCACAACCCCATGGACTGTAGCCTACCAGGCTGCTGTCTTCACTGGGATTCTCCAGGCAAGAATACTGGAGTGGGTTGCCATGCCCTCTCCCAGGGGATCTTCCCGTGGGATGGAATCCTAGTCTCCTGTTGCTCCAGCATTGCAGGCAGACTTTTTACCGCTGAGCCACAAGGGGAGCCAGCTTAGACAAATAGAGATGCAGCTGCACCTTTCAATTAGCAAGAACTAGGAGGTTTCCAGAAGTGAGGAATCACACTCAGTTTGAAGAAGTGGTGTTGAAGGGTCATTTTAAAAGAATGGTAGGATTTTGGCAGATGGGATCATGGAAGGGCATTAGGAGCAAACACCTAGCAAAGCCCAGTCAATCCACAGAGCTCAAGAAGATGACAATCCATTCTTGTTTTAAATCATTTGATTTGGGTGTAGTTTGTTATATGGCAATAGATAACTGAAGGGCTTATCTTTCTCTGGTCCTCTTCCTTCTCTTCCATGTTTACCTACCATCATGTCCCACCTGGTTGATCACTATCAAACTTCAGACCCTAGCCCATTTCAAGGACAGGTGTGACAAGACGGAAAGCAGGGAGAGAAAAGGCACCTCTCAGGGAGACAAGAGGTCCAATAGGAAAGGTTGGGCAGAGATGTGAGAAGAGTGTGTAAGTGCACAACTTGGCAGAGGACCCAGAAAGCTAGGTTGGAAAACTGATGCTTAGTTCAGAAGGTGAGGACTCCCTGAAAGTTTGCTACAGGGAGCTTGTGACCAGTACTGGGGCTTAGGATAACATACCAGCAGAAAGTGAGGATGGATTGGAGGGAGGAAATGGAGAGTCCTATGATTATCAGCCCTTGGAAAGCAGAACATCTAAGGGTTTTGTGACACTTTAGAAGAAATCTAAATGTCCTCCCATAGCTTAGCTACAAGGACCCTGCTGGACTCATCACTCCTGCCTCATCTTGTGTCACTCTCACTACACTCTAGCAATACTGGTGTCTCCCTGGTCCACTAACACCCCAAGCTTTTCATATCTCTGAGACTTAGCTTATCTCCAAGGTCACCATCAATCCCTTCCCTCTTGAATGTGCCAGTCATTCTCCTTTTGAGTGGTGGTTTCTAATCCTCCACATCTTAGAATGCAGGCTGGCCCCTGGCTGCTTTAATCAACAGGATGCTGCAGAGGTAACATTAGACCAGAACCAGGTCTATCTAGTCTTTAACAAGTTGAAGAGTTTCCTCCTTCCTGCTCACTCTGGAGAAAGCCAGCCTCCATGTAAGAAGTCGAAACGTCTGGAGTCCTCCATGCTATGAGGAAGCCCAAGCTAGCCATATGGAGAAGCCGTATAAAGAGACATCATTGATAGGCAACCTCCAGCTATTCCAGACAACCCAGCCCACACACCAGACCAAGAAAAAGGCATTGCTGCTTTGATTTCCCTGTTTCATATAAATTCCCACCTATCTAGATTATATAGACCTTGGAAGTAGGGATCATACCGCATCCCTTGTCTTCTTTTCCATTTCAGTTCCCTGCTCCCAGACCACAGGATGCAGCAAGTGGCTGGATGTGGAGGAGGTGTGCTATAAACTGTGTGGCCCACGGGCTGGGAGCAATTTCCTACTCACTGTCAGTCCCTATCCTAATGCAGATGTATCACTTCCCCCACTTTATGGAGGGGACTTCCTGGTCTCAGAGGAGGAATTCACAGAATTTTCCAATCACCTGCTGAGGAATGGGTGGGTGCTGGAGGACGTGAGCCATTGCCAGAGCCCTCGCCAGCACCGACCTCTCAGCCCTGGCAACAGCAGTGGCTGCAGTTGCTACAGGCCTTCGCCGTGACCCGGCCCTGGGGGAACATCTGCAGACCAGTGGTTGTCTTGGAAAAGGCCATGGGAAAGTCCAAGAGAAGCCACGGCTCTTGAAAACCATCCCAGAATCCCACTGAAATGCTTTGCCAGAGTACACTGAGCCCGAAAGGTCTTGGGTTTTATGCTATTTTATCCATTTTTATTTTTTGGCTGGGCTTTTCAGTTGGAAATGCAGAACACTAAAACTATCCCAGGCCATTCGCTCCAAACATGCCACGAGGCTCCCCTGCGGCTGATTACTAGACGATTGGGGCTCGGGCTCCTCGGCCCAGCACTGCAAACGCCAGGCACCCTGAAAACTATGACTGAAAGAGATCCAGGGCCCAGGAAGCAAGGAGGGACCGAGAGCCAAACTTTTCGCCTCCAGGCCTGAAATCTTCCTGCTCTGACCGGGGAATGTAAACTACCTAAGGACAAGCATTTTGTCCACTTCTGAGACCCTGATACCCAGAAGAGCCCCTGACTCATGCTTGGTCCTCAGTAAGCATTTGATGGAATAAATGGATGAGTTGCCAGGCTATACAGAGAGAGTCTCCAAGCAGAGTGACCTCACCCAGACACAGAACATCTCATCTTAAGATTGTGATAGAAGTGATGAATTAGCTGACTACCACCCATGAGCCAAAATCTGTTTGTATAGCCCGTGAGTTGAGCATGTTCACTGCAGTTTTTAGTGGTTAAAAAAAAAAATGCAAAGAAAAATCATACAGTTGACTCAAACAATATGGGTTTGAGCTATATAGGTCAATTTATGAAGATTTTTTTTCAGTAGTAAACACTATAATACTATGCAATCTGTGGTCAGTTCAATCTGCAGATGTGGAACCATGGATACAGAGAAATCCACACACAAAGGAGCCGTGAACATGGAGGAAGCAGGGATACAGAGAGCTGACTGTAAGTTTTACACAGATCTTCAACAGTGCTGAGGCTCATTGCCCCTAACTCTTGCATTGCTGAAGAATGCACTGTGCTTCTTTACTCACAAAATTTTCATAAAATTCAAATTTCAGCATCCACCAATAAAGTTTTATTGGAGCACAGTCACTCCCATGCACTTACTGGTTTTATCTGTGGCTGCTTTTGCAAAACAGCAACAGAGACTGCCTGACCCACAAAGCTGAAAACATTTACTGTGTGGCCTTTTATAGGAAAAGTGTGCCAACCCCTGCCCTAAAGAATCTTCCCAGTTGGGTACATGTTGTCTAAACCCACCAGCATTCATTGTTTTGGATTAACAGTTGCTCAGTCTCCGGTTTCTCTCTTTCTTTCTCTCTCTCTCGGTACAGGTTTTGTCTGTTCAAAAACACGGGGTCTTAAGGAAGGAGTTTCTAAAGGGGCTAAAGGGTTCAAAACAGGGGACCCCAGGAAAAATTCAGTCCACTTTCTGTATTGCTAAGGCTGAGCACTGTCACCAGCGCTCTGATGAAAAATACAAAAAAGGAAACTCCTTTGAGCTCACATGAGGGCCCATTGCCTTACGCTGAAACACTCATGCCCTCTGCCTGGACTTGCTCTCCCCACCTTGCCTCCCTGGATGCCTCATCCATCTTAGAGCAGCACAGACATGCTGGCTTTGGAGGTCTTCCCTGAGCCAGCTGCCATGCACACACTGGTCCCCTGAGCGGCAGAGATCGAGGTATGGTTTACTAGATCCAGGGGTTGGCATCCGTCCCTTCCTGCCCCTCCCTGAAACACACACCCATGGCCAACACAGTCAATCACAACAATCTCGTCAGCGAACAAAAGCATAATTCCTTGCCATTTCTGGCTACCTGCTTCCTCTAGACAATCAACTCCTTGCATGTATAAACCCTGTCTTACAATTTTTATTTCCCCACCTGACACTGCAGTAGGTGTTCAGCTGATACGAATCCTCTCCCCCTTTCCTTCTGTCACCCTATCCTGCAGGAGCAGGGGCAGAATGAAAGCCAAGTCTCTGTACTAAGGCACTAGTGACTACTTCTCCAGGATCCCTGTAACGGGCAAGTCCTCCACAGGTGAGAACATGCCTCTAGAACTTCAGCTAGGAGTTCAGATCAGCTTGATGCCAACACCTGCCCAAGGTCCCGCTGTGGCTAATGTGGTTTTTTCTCCTAGTTAGGGCTGCTCATTCTTCAGCTTGTAGAAGCAGAAGCCATAGTCTATGTTTCTTCTCTAATCTTCCGATGAGCTGGGAAGGTCGCCCATTCCATCTGAGCCCTCTTTCTTCATACTGGACAGGAGGAGGAAGCAACAGTCATCTCTACACCCAACTTAAACTCCTGATTCTTTCCAAGCCAAAGGAAAGTAACTTTCCAATCTCTTCTTAAAAAAGAAAAGTTACTCACCTCTTTCAATAGATATTTCCAGCTGCTGACAAGGGTATTTCAGAAAATTTGAATACAATGGCATGTATCCTGGCATCTACAGCTACCTTAGCAACCTATAACTTTTATAGATTGCCTGGGATACCAAGGGAATTGGTGGCAGACATCTTAGGCAACTAAACTCCCCAGAACTGATTCCTCCAGTGACCTAAACCTCTTGGAGAACAGAAGCTTCCTAAATTTCAGTTGAAAGGGAAAACTTGAAATCTCTATCTACAAAAAGGACAGAAACCCTACCAAGTGTTGTCTTACTGACTTGCCACGGTATAGACATGGACGATTTAGAATTTAAATTCTATTGTGAAAAAAATCACGCCTCAATTGAGCGTTGAGAATGAGAGATGCAAATCAAGTGGACCAGCAAATGGAAAGAGCTTATTTGGAAAGTGTCAGTTGCTCGGTCATGTCCGACTCTTTGCAACTCCATGGACTGTAGCCTGCCAGGCTCCTCTGACTGTGGAATTTCCCAGGCAAGAATACTTCAGCAGCTTGCCTTCTCCAGGGGATCTCCTGCATTGCAGGTAGATTCAGGGATCAAACCCGGCTCTCCTGCATTGCAGGTAGACTCTTTACTATCTGAGCCACCAGGGACGCCCATATTTGGAATGGTGGTTCACAAACCTGGACCACTCACCTGGAGAAACATGTTCAAATACAGAGTCCCATGCCCTGTCCCCAGAGAGTCTGATTTCTGTAGATCTGGGATGAAACTTGGGTCATTTTTTTTGAAGCTCTCTCAGTGATTCTGATAAGCATTCAAGTTTGGAAACCAGCCATGTGAAGAATATTCTTTTCCTTCTCCCCATCATCATGTTCCAGGGTCTCCTGGATCTTAGTTCCTTTAGTTCCTGCCAGCCTCCAGTTCTAAATCTCAAGTGACAGAAACTCATTTTCTTTAAAATAAAAGGAGGAAGCCGCAGCCACTAAGTGCTGTGCTCGGCGCTATGCCCAAAAAACCTGGGAATTTGACGCTGCATCTGGCCCCAGGCTGTTGGAAGGCTGTGCAGTTTCTTTAGAGCTTGCTGCTGGTTTATTTTAGGTGTTCGGTCTGTAGGCTAGTAGGCTGACCTCCCTTGGCTATTCCCCAGCAAGCTACAAGGTACAATTTCCAAGCATGGAAGTAATAGGAGCTGACAGTCAGCAATGGCTGGGATCAGAATTAAACTTGGGGAGACAGCGTGCTGGGGAGAAAGAATTCCTGGTACTGAGGCTTTACAAGTGGTCCTAACATTGCTACTCACAAGCTATGTGATTTGGTCACTTTCCGTCTCTGGGTCTCAGTTTCCTTAGCTATGAAACAAGGAGTTGAACTAGGTAAAGGCAGCATGGAATGGTGGAAGGAGTGAGTCCTGTGACCAGGCTTCATCACTAACTTGCTTTGTGACTTTGAGCAACTGAGTGAACCACTGCACATCAGTCTTTTCATCTACAAAATGAGTCTAACAGTATTTCCTTCGAAAGGTTTATGTGCCAATTTAAGGAGACGATATATGCCAAGTGCTTGACTTAAATTCCATTTGAGGTCCTAGGCACACACATACACACTCACGCTTTCTCACCCCTAAACCATCAATCTGATGAAGGGGGTGCCAGATTCAGGTAGAGATGGTGAGATTGAAGGGAGTTTAGGAAAGGGAGAGCTCACTACTCAAAGGGCAGATAAGAAGGAAGGGACACATGACCTACTTTTGAGCTTGAGTTGGGATTTTTACCAATGCTCAGAATTTTAATAAGCAACTGAAGGAAGAAACCCAGGAGTATAGAGAGGGAGTTAGTAAGTCTGGGTAGGGAAATTGGGGTTTTAATGTCTGCCCTCTCACTGCCTGGCTCTGTGATCCTGCAGATTTTCTGCTTCTTTCTCTGTAAAATGGAGTTGTGGTGAGATTGGATATGATGATGTGGGAGAAAACACTTTGTATGTTGCCTGGAACATGGTGAGTATTCTGTGAATAGAAGGATGGATTTCAGATTAGAAAAGTGGCAATGTAAAGAAGAATGCCCAAGCACCTTTATAGGTCACTGAGTGTATTAGTAGAACTCAGCAATTTCCAGAGTATTCCTAGAACTCTAGAACCTTAAGATGCTCCAGGGAGAAAAAACTACTCCTTGGTCAATTAACTTTAGGAATAGCAACATTTCTCTCTTGAAGATTTGCAATCAATTTCAACACATTATTGATTCTTCAAAGTTCTAACTTTACTTTCAGCCGGTAGTTCCCAAACTTAATACACTTCTCAACCAATTTTCCACATTAAACCTATTAACCTCTCACTGAACTTGGCAGGGGTCTTTCTGGTGTGAAGTAAAGGGAGGGTGGTGAGAAATTTAGAAAAAATTACTTGGGTTTTGCCTTGTGTTTCCACTGCATTCAGCTGAGGAACAATCTGTGCAGCGGTGGAAGGAGTGCAGCCAGAGGCGTAAGCGCGCGTTCTTGGAAACAGAGAGAACTGTGCTTAAACGCAGTCCCTTTGCTATGAGTCACGTGGCCATGAGCAAAGCCCTTCACCTTTCTTTACCTCCAGCTCCTGATCTATAAATTTGCAGCACTCACCTCAGCAACCCACTGCAGTATCCTTGCCTAGAGAATTTCATGGACAGAGGAGCCTAGTGGACCACAGTCCATGAAGTCGAAAAGAGTCAGACACAACTGAGCAACTAACACTTTACTTACCTCCAAAGATCACTGTGACAATCAAGTGAGTTGATGTACCTGAAGAGGCTAGCATTGTGCCTAATACAGAAAAGCGCTCAGTAAGCAGAGAACTGGAGAAGGGAATGGCTGGTATCATTTTCGTTATGCCACCATTCAAATATCCTCTATCCATCATTTTGCAACGTCCAGTATGACTCAAACATTCATCTCTGCCTTCCCCTCTCACATGGGGATCAGCCTAGAGCCCCATCAAGAGGTGAGTAAGCCCATTTCAAAGAAGGCAGTGGTGGGGGCGTCTGATGTCTGCTTTTTCTGAATACAGAGCAAAGGAAGAGGGCTCTTTTGGAAGGAAGATTTGTCCTCCCAAACCTGTCTGGGCTGATAGTGTCAACTCTTGCAGTCTGGCAGCTGGCCATTGGGAGATGGAGAATCTGCTTAGTCATTTCTCAACAGCAAGAGCAAGTAGCTTGAAAAAGAAGCCAAATATACCCACTGAGAGGTCCACCAAGCACCTCTTAAAAAGAGAAACGAGGAGCAGTACAGAACTCTGAGCACCAGGATCTGATCAGGGTCACAGGGCAAAGACACCTGGCCACCAGGGTCAGAGAGACACTCTGTTCAAGTGCCACCACCCTGGGCTGGGGGAGGTCAGCCAGGTTCATCCCTGACCATCAAGCTCAAGTCCCCAGCTCTCTTCACTTTGTTGAAGAATGTTGGCCACTGGCAGCTGCAGACTCTACAGGGATCCTAAGATCAGTTTCTCTCCACTGATTTATTAATTACATTCACCATTCATTGACTACTTACTATATATGCTATGGGAAACACAGTTATATAAAAAACAAAAAAATGTCCCTGCACTTATGGAGTTAACATTCTAGTGGAGAGAGGCAGAAAACACACAAGTAAGCAAGTAAGAAAATAATTCCAGGGAGTGTAAAGTGCTTTAGGGAAAAACTAGAAGGCTGAGAGATCAAAGAATTAGAAGCTAGAAAAGAATGAAGGTGGGTACTTGGCCCCTCAAAGAACAGACATCTGAGCCAAGACCTGAGTGGAGCAAGGGACGGAGCCAGAGAAGATATGGCAAGAGAGTGCCCGAGGCAGAAGTGCTGGAGAGCACCCCAGCAATGAGCTGCAACAGAAATGAGCCCAGTGTGCAGGAGAGCAGCCAGAATGGCTATAGATGAGTTGGGAAGAGGACAGAAGGGCAGGAGCGGTTAGAAATGAGTCAGAAATCCCCCAAGGCCAAGGCAAGGAGTTTTATTCCAAGAAGCTGTTGGAAGATTTTTAATGGGTGGAAAGGATAAAGAGCTCAACCTGACTGTAATGTGAAAACCAGATGATAAGAGGGCAAGAGTGGGATCTGGGAGAACAGTTGGCACATCCAGAGCAGAAGTTATGGTGGCTCGAGATAAGAGGTTGGCAGGGAGGGGGTGAGATTTGGGGCGCATTGTGATGGTAGAGTAACTGGGCTTTGTGGGCTACAGGCTATGCTTGGAAGTGAGGCTGATGAAGGGAGACCCTCAGAATAGTGACTTTCTTCCTGATATGTAGAAAGAAAGGTTTGGGGAAAGAAGATATCATGATGCTTTGACAATGGCGTGAGAGGTTCAAGGTGTTTATTGGACTCCGAAGTTGAAGGGCTCACCTGGAACTTTGGTGTGTTTGGAGCCCAACTGTCAGCACTGTGGTCATCAGCAAAGGTGCTTAAAGCCCTTCAAATCCCCACACTTCAACAAGACTGAACGTAGTCAGAAGAATGCTATTCGGGAATGAGACTTTAGCAAAACATATAATCCAGTCCCTTTGTTTTACAAGATGAATATGGAGGCCCAAAGAAGAGAAGCAACTCACTCACTCAAGATCACACACCAATTTGCTTACCAGGATCCACCCATGTCCTCCCTACCCTCCAGGAAACACCCTCCAAGTTTGAGTTCTTTTTCCACTACTCACAAAATTGTTTCACACTGATTTCTTAAAGTTATTTACACACTCCTTAAAAACTTCCCTTGTTCTTCTATGGGGGAAGTTTTCTTCTTTTGTCTAACTTTCTTATCTAACTGAATTTTCTCTACCTCCAGTTTAAGTTCATTTTCTGTTGTAATCGCTCTTGTATTATTTTTTCAATCTGTGCATGATGTTATACCTGACTTCTCAGAAAATCGTGTCAAGTAATTAGAGTAAATATTTTGGCTGCATTTACAGATGGGGAAGCTGAAGCACATAATCAAGTCAATTATATTCAGTCACTTAACTAGGTGAAGACACAATAAAAACGAAAACCTTGAGTGTCTTAAGTCTCAGCTCAGGGCTCTTCCCTGTGGCCCAGGAGATCTTTTAAACCCATATCCTGACTCTTCCTCTGTTGATGTATCTTCCAAGCTCTTTATAAATAGAAAGATAATTAGCACCACTGTCATCTTTTTTCCACTCCATACAATCCTTTGTCTTTTTAGCTCTCCTCTCTGTGGACTAGATGGGTCTTCGTTGTCCAAATCCTTCTCCTCTTTGTCCTAGGTACGCAGCTAAACTACACTTCCCAGTTTCCCTGTTGTTAAGCATTTCTTTGTGATTGATTTCCAGTCAACAGAATTTGAGCAAAATTAATGCACACCCTTAGTCTGGCCCGTAAAGATACGCTGGCTCAACTGTCCGTGCTTTGTCCCACATCAGCTTGATATGCATGAGTCTGGCCACCTTGGAGCCATGTATTAAAGATGGTAGAACTTCAAGATGGAAAGATCCTAGATCCTTCTATCAATACTTGGAGAAAAAGAGACTATCAATCAAGAAAACACATTGACACCTTTTGTAAATAACAAATAAGCTTCTGCCTTATAAGAACCATTATACATTTTGTGGTCTGTTTGCTACAGTAGCTTATACTGGCCTGGGTTAGAGACAACCTCTTCTGGCCCAAGAAAACACTCTGCAACACCTACTGACCACTTTCAAACACTCAAACTCTTAGCTAAAAGTCGAAGTAGAAGAAAGAAGCTCAGAGACCGTAGACTATGTCCTTCTTTATCCAAGGGAGGTTCAGAGAGAGATCTGGCGTTGTCTAAGGTCAAGGACACCCAAAGGTCTTTGCAAGACTAGAGCACTCATTTTCTGGATTCTCCTCCAGTGCTCTTTTCTGAACAAGACATTGCCACTCTACAGACCAACGGTGAGCACAGAGTCCAAGACAGGCTTTAGAACAGGACTTAGACAAAGCTCACTGTCAGAAGTGTCTCCTGTGAAACAAACTTGTGGTTACCAAAGAGGATACCAGGATCGGGTGAAGAAGGATAAGTCAGAAATTGGGAATTAATATAAATGCAATACTATAAATAAAATACGTAAGCAACAAGGATCTACTGTATAGCACAGGAAACTATATTCAGTATCCTACAATAATGGAAAAGAATCTGTAAGAGAATATATATATGCTTTATATATATATATATAAAATAAATCGGGGGTGGGAGGCTTCCCAGGTGGCACTAGTGGTAAAGAACCTCCTGCCAGTGCAGGAGACATAAGACTTGGGAGTTCAGTCCCTGGGTCAGGAAGATCCCCTGGAGGAGGGCATGACAACCCACTCTAGTATTCTGGCCTGGAGAATCCCATGGACAGAGGAACCTGGTGGGCTACAGTCGATAGGGTCATAAAGACTCAGATACAATTGAAACAACTTAGCATGCATGCATGTGTGTGTGTGCGTGCACATGTTTGTGTGTGTGTGTGTGTGTGTGTGTGTGTAAAGCTCAACCATTTTGCTGTACACCTGAAACTAACACTTGTAAATTAACTTTAATTCAGTGTTTTTAACATGGTTTAAAAAAGAAAGAAAGAAATGTCTTCTGTAGCTGTAACCCAGCTCTCCCTATCGGTAGTTACATTCACCTGTTTATACTATGTCCTCAAAGAAGCTGATAAGTGTCTCATCCTCTGCCTTCCTATAATAACCATCCTGACATTAAAGGTGAGTACCATATAGGGTTCCCTGATGGCTCAGACCGCAAAGTGTCTGCCTGCAATGCGGGAGACCCAGGTTCAATCCCTGGGTTGGGAAGATCCCCTGGAGAAGGAAACGGCAACCCACTTCAGAATTCTTGCCTGGGAAATTCCACAGACAGAGGAGCCTGGTGGGCTACAGTCCATGGGGTTGCAAAGAGTCAGACACGACTGAGGAACACACACACATATCATCCGGCCCCTCCATTCTCATTTCTCCAGCACAGCGATAGTCTCACAGCATGTCTCATTTTCTAAGAAGTAAAACCAATCATGACCGTAAGAGCCCCATAACCTCGGTGGCAGTGGTTGAAATGCTGATCTACCCTGAACTGGCCAATCATCTGGTTGTTTCCTCCCCCACCCAGCAGGGCCTACAGTCTTCACACAAAGGACAGCCACTCAGGCAGGAAGAGAAAGATGGCTTTTGTTGAGGGATGGTTGTGTTGATGGTTTGTGTTGGTTTGTGATGGTTTGCAATCAATCTTGCTATAAATATTCTTCCCACTCCCACATTCCCTGAAGCCTTCTAGACACTAAAATGTAGTCTACAGTGCTAGCACTATTTCAGGCAGAGAGTAAACAAATATGCTTTGCCAAGACTGTCCCCAGGGGTCTTGAACCTTTCTTGATCCACATCCATATCAATAAAGTACTTTAATCATGTGCCCATAATATATCTAGTGAAATATTATAATATATATTGGGCTTCCCTGGTGACTCAGATGGTAAAGAATCTGCCTGCAATGCAGGAGACTCAGGTTCAATTCCCAGGTTGGGAAGATCCCGGGAGAAGGGAATGGATACCTACTCCTGTATTCTTGCCTGGAGAATTCCATGGATAGAGGAGCCTGGCAGGCTGTAGTCCATGGAATCGCAAAGAGTCAGACACAATGAGGGACTAACACTATCCACTACATTATATTACATATGGAAATGTTTAATAATACATATTTAGGTATAGTTGAGTACCTATGCAAACAAGAGATGGCAAAGGTGAACGTCGACATTCTAGGAATCAGTGAACTAAAATGGACTGGAATGGGTGAATTTAACTCAGATGACCATTATATTTACTACTGCGGGCAGGAATCCCTCAGAAGAAATGGAGTAGCCATCATGGTCAACAAAAGAGTCTGAAATGCANTGATGAACAGGGAGGCCTGGCGTGCTGCAGTTCATGTGGTCGCAAAGAGTCGGACACGACTGAGCGACTAAACTGAACTGAACTGAGTACCTATTTAATATTTCAATAGATATTTAAATAATATCTATTGCTATTTAAATAGAAATTATGTCTATTGGGGTTTCCCTGGTGACAATGGTAAAGAATCCGCCCGCCGGGGTAGGAGACATGGGTTCATTCTCTGGTCTGGGAAGATCCCACCTGCCGTGGAGCCACCAAGCCAGTGCACCACAGCTACTGAGCCTGTGCTCTAGAACCCAGGAACCACAACTGATGAGCCCATGAGCTGCAGCTGCTGAAGTGTGAACTCTCTAGAGCCTGGACCTAGAGAGAGAAGAAGAGAAGCCTCTGAAATGAGAAGCCTGTGAACCAAGGCTAGAGAGTGGCTCCCGCTCTCCCAGCTAGAGAGAAGCCCAAGCAGCAATGGAGACCCAGGACAGCCAAATAAATAGATTAAATTATTTCTTTTTAAAAAAGAAATACAATCTATTGAAATATTTATAAGACACACATGTGCTATACACAAATTAGTTATGTAAATGATACAGTTTCACAGAAATGAGAACGGTTAAAGGACAAGATAAAAAGACCAGCCCGATGACAGTGCCAACAGTTTCCTCCCTGGCCGCAGTGGGCCTTTCTGCACAGCCCGCTCTTTGGAGAACACTTGGTTCATCAAAGTTTTTGAACTGAAGTCACAAACTGGCAACCAAGAGGCCCAATGTAGCCCACAAGTGTGTTTTCTTTGGCCTGAATAATGTTTTCTAAATTTTCTATTAGTCCTCAACATGTAAAAAATTGGACCAATTCATGTACAAATCTTAGAGATGTTTGAAATTCATTTTATTCACTGCTTTATCCCTGGTGCCTGGAGCATAATAGGCACTTAATAAACACTTGTTTCATTGAATTCCCAACTTCTCTCAAAAAAATCATGCTGGTACATATTCCTGGCAATAGCCACCTGGAGCTGAGTAGTGAATGCCCCCTGTACCAGGATGTGGGCTCACCAGTCCTAAGCCATAGACCCCATCACCCGCTAACGAAGCCCTGTAACCAACCAGCTTCACACACACCACCTATTATTTGCCTGGTAACTGAACAATTGCTTCTGTCTTAGGATTTCTTGGTTACATGATGGCCTTGGTCACCCTCCATGAGATCAGACCAAACCAATATTCCATCTGGAGTCCAAAGATACAGGTTGGAGTCAGTTTCCGCTCTCGGAGCCAAAATCTCCTACCTGGAAAATGGGAATTGCAATCATATTTGTGGGCTGTTTTGTAATTTGTAAAGTATTACGGAAATTAGAATACAGGCTGAGACAGTAAAGAATCTGCTTGCAATGCAGGAGACCCAGGTTCGATTCCTGAATTGGGAAGATCCCTGGAGAAGGGAATGGCTACCCACTCCAGTATTCTTGCCTGGAGAATTCCATGGAGAGAGGAGTCTGGCAGGCTGCAGTCCACGGGGTTGCAAAGAGTCGGACATGCCTTAGCAACTAATACTTTCACTTTCACCACTGTAACAGCTGTGTTCATCTACCAGGACTAGCTGAGATTTAGGGATGAAACAGACCACATTTCCCTATATTAACTATATATCTCTCTACACCTCTACCCTCCATCCCACCACTCTGATTTTCAGATGTACTGGGAAGACAAATGATGGGATAGGCCAAAAGTAAGGAATAAGCCACCACCCAAAAAGTTGGGTTCAATTTCTCCTAACGAGAGTGACTCTTTTGTTTTCTCTCTTTCTCATATATAAGTCACTAACAGCTTGTGACTTGTCAGACCCAGGTCTCCGTGCCTTGCTCCCAAAGACCAAAGGTATTCCCAGTGACTTTCTGCACCTAATCCTAACAGCTAATACTTACAACCTCCACCTTTATCTCCTTGAGTCTAGACCTGTTATGAGCTTCTAATCTTTTTGTTCACTCATTGGAAATAAGCCCAAGAGCTTTTCTCTTCCACCTTTTTATCAGCAGAGAAACTATTTCTATTACATATAAGACTAGCTTTGTAGCATTGTTTCCGTGACACACACACAAACCACACACCTCCCTCTGGCTCTCCCATAAATATTTGCCAGCTATTGGCTGATCCATATAAAATAACCAATATTCAACCATTTCTGACCTAAGAAAGGGGGCAATTTTATCATCGCAGTATCAATATATTTAACTGAGAGACTCAGGCTTGGGGGTTTCTGTAACCTCTGATTCTTCCTGTTTCTAAGCCAAAGCCAGTTGTTCTTATCCATTTCCCACGGTGATTGCACTGAGTCTCTGAGAAAAATGCTTCAGCATCTCAAGCATGCTGGGAAGTTTCCTTCCTCATGGACCTATAGTTGCCAGACAATTCCATGAACTAAAAATTCTGGTCAAAATATAGATTCTAGATGCAACAGATTCTTGCCTGTTCAGCCTCTTCCTGTTCCCTGGGGAGAAAGGGTGTGGATAATTTATAAAGTATGCACTGCTGTCTTGGGACTAAGAAGTGGAAGCCTCTTTAAGGAAGGAGAGCATCAACTCAGGATCCCTCAGGTCCCACCATTTTGGAAGCCCCCTCCCATTTCTCCTCTTTCTGTTCTTTTAGCCCTTTGTGAAGAGGTCCCCAGATTCCCTATCTCAGGCTTATTTGGTTCTGTCCATCAGCAGGAGCTCTCTTTGCTAACTGCTCCATCACCTAAAGCCCTCCCTAGATGTTGCCCACTCTTCAACCCAATGGAAAAAAAGGGGAGTCTCAGGAAAGCTGGTGGAATCCCCCCAACTTCCCATGGGTATTGGGAAATGCTATGTATAATATTAACAGAAATCTCATGATATTAAACATAGGTCTCTCTGTTGTGGGGTCCCTATTTAACAGGCAAATTCCCCACATATTAAGCATTTCTGAAACTGTTCCTTAGAATGTTAGTGTTCTAAGAGATATTCTTGCGTGTTCCTAAAACAGGAGTTCTTTGATCAAAAAAGTTTGGCAATCCCTATATGCCACTACTGGCCCCTTGTAAGAATTTCATAACACACAGCTTCACATTCTAAATTGAGAAATCTTGCAGAGGAAACCCTATGTAACTTCATTTGATCTAGTGTTTCCTAAACTTATTCAGCAAAGGAACAGTCTTCTTCCACAAAAATTATTTTTATCATTTCCTGGGCCTTTATGTTTCATAAAATACACTTTGTGAAATCCTGCTCTGTCTTGTGAGAGAGGATACATACTTCACCTTCCCTTTAGAAAATAGAGCCGGTGAGGATGCAGGGCTCCTTATTCAAGCCCACCACCCCTGGAGTGAGCACCACTCATGAGTCTTGCAAATGGCTTTCCTCCCCCATCCTGCACACATGCAGTGTCTTTAAATAGCAAAGGTTTTCCAAAAGCCTGTTCTAGCCCCATGACCCCTCATTCATCTGGGCCTTGAGAAAACCAACATGAGCCTTCAACAGACATGGTTAAGACAAGGAGATCCAGGAGGCGTCCACCCAAAAGAGAAGAATCTGAACGTCCAAGGGTGAGACATTCTCTTTAGTCCCATTGCCCAATTTTGATTAGACACACCCTGCTCTCCAAATTCATGCATAAGGGCTTTAACTTGTCCCACCCAGGTGGGAAGCCCTTAAGGACCATGCCGAAACCACAGACTTGGATGTGGTGTGCCTTAGTCAAATTCCTTGTGATTCATCTGGATCCCACACTTTAGCATTTCAATCCGCTTTCCTGTTTATTATTCTGTTCCGTCTATGGAATTTATCTCCCCACCTAGAACGTAAATTCCAGGACGCTTGAATCCATATCTTATCTTTCCTCTCTTTGTCCCTAAAGTATCTATCTCTCAATAATAGGTACAGTGCTGCTGCTGTTACTGCTGCTAAGTTGCTTCAGTCATGTCTGTCTCTGTGCGACCCCATAGATGACAGCCCACCAGGCTCCCCCAGCCCTGGGATTCTCCAGGCAAGAACACTGGAGTGGGTTGCCATTTCCTTCTCCAATGCATGAAAGCGAAAAGTGAAAGTGAAGTCGCTCAGTCCTGCCCAACTCTTAGCGACCCCATGGACTGCAGTCTACCAGGCTCCTCCGTCCATGGGATTTTCCAGGCAAGAGTACTGGAGTAGGGTGCCAGTAGGTACAGTGGAAATAATAAACAATATTAAATTGAACTTAACAGAATCCCGTCTGCTTTTTATCTACCCCAAGAAAGAAGGGTGGTANCCACCTCTCCTTGCAGGTCTGGAAATTGATAGTGACTGAATTCAAGCAGAAATCATTGCACCTGCCAGGCAGCTATCTCTTGTAGCTACGCAACATCATTGCACTCAAGGGCGGGAGCAGCCTCCCACAGTGCCGGTCACCGTGTGCCTCACCCCACTGATTGCTCTCCCTCAATGCTGTCCACACTGTGCACTCCTTTTGCTAAATTATTTTTAACCGTCCCTTCTGGTACCAGCTTTTTTCTGCCTCCCCCTGCAAATCCTAACTAGTCCACCTACCAACAACCATTCCTTTCCCTCTTCTTTTCTGACAGAGCCTGTTTGCTCTAATTCCAGAATTTCAAGTGGTTCAGGGAGCATCTCCTTCATGCCAGAGGAGAACTTTAAATACATATAATACATATTGTCATTTATTTCTTCATTTCTTCCTGGTGCAGGTACTTATTACATGTTGTGGGGTATACATCTCAAGAGTTTGGTTTGATAAATTTGGTCCAGACCTCCTTTCTCAGGGGCTTCCCTGGTGGTTCAGATGATAAAGAATCTATTTACAATGCAGGAAACCCAGGTTCGATCCCTGGGTCAGGAAGATCCCCTGGAGAAGGAAATGCCTACTCATTTCAGTATTCTTGCCTGGAGAATTCTATTGACACAGAAGACTGGCGGGCTAGAGTCCATGGAGTTTTAAAGAGTCAGACACGACTGAGTGACTTTTTTTTTTTCCTTTCTCAGGAGGCCTGCTTTTATGGTCCATGGGACCATGAGTCCCCTGGAGCAGAGATGGGGCATATTAGTTACTCTTCAGACTTAGGCTTTCTGTTATTATAATTAAAAGGTGCTTGCTCCTTGGAAAAAAAGCTGTGGCAAACCTAGACAGTGTATTAAAAAGCAGAGACATTACTTTGCCAACAAAGGTCTGTATATTCAAAGCTATGGTTTTTCCAGTAGTCATGTATGGATATGAGAGTTGGACCATAAAGAAGGCTGAGTGCTGAAGAACTGATGCTTTCAAACTGTGATGTTGGAGAATACTCTTGAGAGTCCCTTGGAGTATAAAGAGATCAAACCAGTCAATTCTAAAGGAAATCAACCCTGAATATTTATTGGAAGGACTGATGCTGAAGCTGAAGCTTCAATACTTATGGCCACCTGATGCAAAGAGATGACTCAGTGGAAAAGATCCTGATGCTGAGAAAGATTGAGGGCAGGAAAGGGGACAACAGAGGATGAGATAGTTGCATGGCATCACCGACTAATGGACATGAGTTTGAGCAAGCTCCAGGAGTCAGTGATGGACAGGGAAGCCTGGCGTGCTGCAGTCCGTGGGGTAGAAAAGAGTCAGACACAACTGAGCAACTGAACAGCAACTACAGACCTGGGCAGTCCCTGGGAAAAAATTAGTGGAATTGAGCTAAAATATTAAAGCTTGGTTGATTCATAAAGGCTCTCACCGATTCCTAGAGAGCACTGGTTGCCCAAATTCTCAGCCTCTGATGCAGAAATGCAGGAGCTAAGGTTTCCACTAAGATTTGTCACTGAGTCCCTCTTCCTACGGGCTGCCTTTCTTGGGATGTCTTTAACCATATAGAGTTCCCTTCACATCATCTGTGCAAATCAGAGCCCAGAGGAGCAGCAACAGGTGGAAGGATCCTATAAACAGAGGCTTGCCACTGAGACATATGGAAACATTTTGTCCCTTCTTACAGCAGACCTTTAGCCACTTGCCTCCCCATAGCATTCCATTTTCACATTTTCTGCACACCTGCTATGTGCTAAGCACTGTGCTTTTATGTAGATTAGTTCACTTCACGAAGAACAGAAATTCCAGATTATCCCTGGGCTGATGAGGATGGGGAATGATCTTGGTTAAGTCCCTGGCCTGTTTCCAGATCTCTAAAATGAGTGGGTGTGCTATATGACCTCTCAGGATTCTTCCAATCTAAATTTGCTAAAATGCTATACAGCTCTGAGGTCGAGTTTCTCCTTCCAGAATAAGCACCAGTAAACCTTTCTTAACCTGAGCTTCCCCATCTGAGAGGGGAGCCTGAGCCCAGGGCTTGAGTGCAAGAGACTTAGTTTTTTGTTTTGTTTTGCTTCATTTGTGAATCAGCTAATGTTGCTAAATTCTTGTTTGTTTGTTTGTTTGTTTGCTTGTTTCTATGGGAGTATAGCTGCTTTACAATGTTGAGCTAGTTTCTGCTGCACAGCAAAGTGAATCAGCTAAACGTATACATATGTCCCCTCTTTGTCACCACAGAGCATTGAGTAGAGTTCCCTGCACTATACAGGAGATTATCATCAGTTATCTATCACATAGTAGTGTAGAAGTGAAGTGAAGTGAAGTCGCTCATTTGGGTCCGACTCTTTGCGACTCCATGGACTGTAGCCTACCAGGCCCCTCAATCCACGGAATTCTCCAAGCAAAAATACTGGAGTGGGTTGTCATTTCCTTCTCCAGGAGATCTTCCCAGTGTCAAATCCCTATCTCCTAATTCACGCCCTCTTCCCCCACCTTTGCCTTGGAGTCCATACATTTGTTCGCTACATCTATCTCTCTATTTCTGCTTTGTGAATAGATTCATCTGTACCATTTTTCTAGATTCCACTCAGTTTTTGAAGTGATCCCAAGAAATAGGAGTGGGGCAACGGGAGGAAGGGAGGGGGGGAATCTAACACAAGGGTGCGTTGTTGAGCTAGTCACCACTCTAGGAAACTGAGGCTCAGTCTCACTGGTATCCTCTGAAGAGCCAGACAGAATGCATTCACAATTCCATGCCCTGGAGGGATGGAAAGAGAGGACTATTCTACATCAGCTCCCATCCCACTGGTCGTGGGTTGTCCCGTGGGAGTTAACTTCCTCCCTCTTCCCAGGGTGCACCATGACAGTGACCAGCAGTTCTGTACAGAAACAACAGAAAAGGCCCAGCAAGAAGCAAGCTTGCAGCTTAGCGGAAGACTGCCAGAGGCTAAATGGTAGGCCAAGAGGATGTGCAATTAGGGTTTGCCAGATTTAACAAAAATAGAGTACGCTCACTTAAATTTGAATTTTCAAATCAACAATGAATGCAATATTTGGGACATGCTTATGCTAAATAAATTACTTGCTATTGATCTGAAATTCAAATTTGACTGAGTGTCCCACATTTTTTATGGCAACCTTGTGTGCAATGCACAGTTGGGAACAGAAGGCAGACCATGCTAAGCCCCAGTCCTACCTCTCCAGTCTCCTTTAAGGAATTTACCTATCTGCCTTGAGGATCTTTAAATTTCCCATTTCTCCAAACTTCTGATATAGAAGTAGCTGAATTATGAGTGATGACCTGCTCTGTTACAAGGCCAGAGAGGTAACAGGGGAAAGCGCAGCCAGGTAAGATGAAATGGGACACAAAATTTCTAGTTCTTCAGGGACTCAAAGCCCAGAAAAGGAATCCTGTGCTTGTACTGATAAGACTTGAAGGCTGAGCAAATCCAGGCTGGTGCTGGGCTCCCCACCATGTCCCTCCGTGGCTGTGAATATCTTCAAGAATGCCAAGACCTACAGGGAATGAAAGAACAGAAACACGGATTTTCATTAATAATGAAGATAAGAATGACAAAAGCCGATATTTTTTCCTGTAAATCCTTCTGTTGTTTTCAAGCAGACCTCTCCAAAGTACCAAATGTGGTCACCTTAACAGCGCTAGAGTTAGATGTTTCTTATGTTGAGTTCAGGAATTTAAGTGCTTAAAAAACAATGCTTTTGTCGTGTCCTAGAAGGATGGGATGCGGGGGCAGGGGTAGGAAGGAAGCTCAAGAGGGAAGGGATACATGTCTAAATATAGTTGATTCACTTTGTTGGACAGCAGAAACAAACATATTGTAAAGCAATTATACTCCAATAAAAAGTCTTTGATAAAAAAATATTTTAAAATCATAAATAGAAAAAATAATGTTATCTATATCTTTTTTCTTGTAGCTTCAAAATTTCCAGAACTTTCACATTGTTCTTTAGTAAGGCCTCATCAGCCCTTTGCTTTCAGAAGCCTGCTGCCCTCCTGCCCAGGTTCTTAATCTAACCAGAGTGACAGTCCCACTTGAGTCCCAGGACTTTGTCCCTCATCCTTGGTGAGAATGAAGCTGAATTGTGTGGGAGTTGGAACCTTGAATCTATCTCACACCCAGGACCTCTGGTCAAGAGGCTGCAGCTCTACACTCACCTCATACAGGATCAACCCCATCAGCAGATGTCTGGGCTGTAAGAATTTCAGAGCATGGCTCCCGTTGAGTCTGAGTTTCCAAAAGTGGGATGGAAAGGGCCATGGGATGTCTTGGCAAGCCTCCCTATTCCATCAATAAAGATGTTCCACTCCACAGGTGGAAGGCAACTGGTCTAAGATTCACAACTGCATTTCACCATTTGACAGAATCAGAAGAAGAACTCGATGCTCCTTCTATTAACACAACAATAGCCTCATCCCACAGTCCCATCCTTCCCTCTGATTGTATTGTCTCCTTGATATTTTTGTTACTCCACTGTGGCAGGAGCTTGGGTGTTATAACAAACACAGCTCCCCTACATAATCCACAGGGACCAGTTTTCAAAAACTACTGTGGTGAGCATTTATTCTTAACCACACATCAGAGCCTCATGTTGCCCAGGGCAATACCATGAACATCTTACTATAGAGGAAATCTGCATGCATTTCATTCCCTGTCCATTACCAACTTCTAGAGTTTACTCAAACTAATGTCCATTGAGTCAGTAATGCCATGCAACCATCTCATCCTTTGTTGTCCCCTTCTCCTCCCACTTTGAATCTTTCACAGCATCAGGGTCTAGAACCTTAGCTTGCCTAAAAATAGACAAGTGATCTCTGCCCAACTTATTGTGAGGAGCAAATGACTTCCCTTGTTTCATGCAGTAGCCACTAGCCACATGTGGTTCTTTAAGCTGAAACATAAATAAGATAAAGTAAAAATGCAATTTCTTATCCTCACAAGCCACATTGCATGCGCTCAGTGGCCACATGTGACTGCTGCTGCTAAGTCTCTTCAGTCGTGTCTGACTCCATGCGACCCTAGAGACGGCAGCCCACCAGGCTCCCCCGTCCCTGGGATTCTCCAGGCAAGAACACTGGAGTGGGTTGCCATTTTCTTCTCCAGTAGCTACCATATTGATCCATCACAGAAAATGCTATTCCTCAAGGCTGCCAGAGGATACTCAAAACACACAGCCGTGGGGTCCTTCNCAGGCTCCCCCGTCCCTGGGATTCTCCAGGCAAGAACACTGGAGTGGGTTGCCATTTTCTTCTCCAGTAGCTACCATATTGATCCATCACAGAAAATGCTATTCCTCAAGGCTGCCAGAGGATACTCAAAACACACAGCCGTGGGGTCCTTCATAGTTTGGGCCCAACCTTCCTGTCCAGGTTCTTCTCCTGTCACACCCAACCATTTGCTCCTTTATATTCTCCAAATCACATGTTCTTCCTGCCTGTTACTTTCACCGTGACTTGCTTCCTGTGGTTTTCTTGTTAAGAATGCCCTCCCTGCCCTGGATCCCATGCTTTTCAAAAATCAGTTTTCAAAAACTACTGTGGTGAACATTTATTCTTAACCACACATCAGAGCCTCATGCTGCCCAGGGCAATAACCATGAACATCTCACTATAGAGGCAATCTGCACTCAAATCCTGGTTCTGATATTTAATAGTCATGTAACTTTGGGCTGCTCCTGTCTGCCTAGAAAACCCTGCTCACTCCCAGGCCCAGTGCAAAAAATTTCTCCTTGGGGGCAGTGTCCGCCATGCTCCTGGAAGGAATCAATCTCTTTCTCCAGATCCTCTATTGATGACTCCACTACATCTCCACCCTGAGACCAACATGTGCTGATCTCTGAAGGCCTTGAGGGCACAGAATGGGTCTCATTCATCTTTG
This sequence comes from Neotragus pygmaeus, assembly GCA_006410875.1. Lineage (NCBI taxonomy): Eukaryota > Metazoa > Chordata > Mammalia > Artiodactyla > Bovidae > Neotragus > Neotragus pygmaeus. The sequence goes on from SJYV01055728.1 coordinate 3,601,771, forward strand.
CACCCCGGAGCTGGGAAGAGTAGAGATCTTGATCAATATCGACACCACAGATCTCACTACCACCACGCTCCCTCAGCTCATCAGTTCCCAATGCTGGCTCAGTCTTAGCTATACATTTTTCAGGGAAATGTTTCCCCATGGGCTGCTGGTTCCCTCCAAGCCAGCAAAGCTGTGGAGGGAACCTGGAGGTGGAAGCCGGGGCTCAGGCCAGGCCAGCGGCCATGGGTAAGAGGTCAGTTGAAGAAAGCTGGCCCCAAGGGGAAGCGCTGGAGGGAATGATAAGTGCAGTCCCAGAGCACATACACTGACCTTTCTCTCCCAGTGGAATACTCTCTGCCTGACCTCTCTGACGACCAGCGCCTCTGGCTCTCCCCTCCTCCCGCTTGGGCATTCTCCTAGGGCACTGCCTCCACGTGCCTCCCCACAGGCCCTGGGGCCAGCAGAGCCTCCTGCAGCTCAATGTCCCCTGAGCCTGCTTCAGGATCCCTTCCAAATGAGTACATCTCTACACCACCTCCCCGACCCATGTCTTCTCCCATGTTCTTTTTTTTTCTTTCCTACAAATGTCACATTAGGATGCTTTAATTTTTTTTAGGTCTTTATTGAATTCGTTACAATAGTGATTCTGTTTTATGTTTTGGTTTTTTGGCCACAAGGCATGTGGGCTCTTGGCTCCCTGACCGGAAATCAAACCGGTACCTCTTGCAGTGGAAGGTGAAGTCCTAACCACTGGACCACCAGGGAAGTCCCCTCTTGTGCTCTATTTTGTTTTTAATAGGTTATGCAAATCAGCTACATAAGAGAAACATATATACGTTAAGTAGGGTACCTTGTCTAAGTTCTTAGTCTTTTTTTCTCATACAATTATTTTATTACAATTCTATAAGATACTATAAACCAAATGCTATCCAACATTTTGATCTGGGGAAGAATTTGAAAGATACACATTTTTCTTTAAGAAAGAAAGTTGAAATCACAATACATTTTAGACCCCCTACTCCATTAGCTTTTTTCCATTCATTTCTTGGGAAGAAAGTCTTTTCTTTTTTGTTGTTCAGTCACTAAAGAGCCTCTTGATGAAAGTGAAAGAGGAGAGTGAAAAAGTTGGCTTAAAACTCAACATTTAGAAAACTAAGATCATGGCATCAGGTCCAATCACTTCGTGGCAAATAGATGGGGAAATAATGGAAACAGTGACAGAGTTTATTTTCCTGGGCTCCAAAATCACTGCAGATGGTGACTGCAGCCATGGAATTAGAAGACACTTGCTCCTTGGAAGAAAAGCTGTGAGCAACCTAGACAGCATATTAAAAAGCAGAGACAAAGGTTCATCTAGTCAAAGCTATGATTTTCCAGTAGTCATGTATGGATGTGAGAGTTGGACTATAAAGAAAGCTGAGTGCCAAAGAATTGATAGCTTTTGAACTGTGGTGTTGGAAAAGACTCTTGAGAGTCCCTTGGACTGCAAGGAGATCCAACCAGTCAATCCTAAAGGAAATCAGTTCTGAATATTCATTGGATGGACTGAAGCTGAAACTCCAATACTTTGGCCATCTGATGTGAAGAGCTGACTCATTTGAAAAGACCCTGATGCTGGGAAAGATCGAAGGCGGGAGGAGAAAGAGATGACAGAGGATGAGATGGTTGGATGGTATCACGGATGTGATGGACATGCGTTTGAGTAGGCTCCAGGAGTTGGTGATGGACAGGGAAGCCTAGCGTGCTTCAGTCCATGAGTTGGATATGACTGAGTGACTGAACTGAACTGAGTCATAAAGTTATGTGGGACTCTTTGCGACCCCCTGGACTGCAGCATGCCAGGCTTTCCTGACCTTTACCATCTCCCAGACCTTGCTCAGTTTCATATCCATTGAATCAGTGATGCCATCCAACCATCTCATCCTCTGTTGCCCCTTTCTCTGCCTGCCCTCAATCTTTTCCAGCATCAGGATCTTTTCTAATGAGTCGGCTCTTCACATCAGGTGGCCAAAGTCTTAGAATTTCAGCAACAGTCCTTCCAATGAATATTCAAGATTGATTTTCTTTAGAATTAGCTGGCTTGATCTCCTTGCTGCCCAAGGGACTCTCAAGAGTCTTCTCCAACACCACAGTTCAAAAGCATCTTTCTTTTTTTTTTAATTAATTAGTACATACTTTAAAATTTCTTACCTAGAGAACATTAAATTATTGTTTCACATGTACAACATTCTATTTCTAGTCCTGTATTACTCTACAATGTCCTCACCACCAAAAATTCCTTCATCTTTCACCAAGCAGCTGATTTCCTCTACTCCTTTGTTCTTAGTTCAGTGACCACCCCACCATCCTTCCAGCTTCCTGGCTAGAAACCTCCCATCAAACTTTTCTTCCTCCTTCCTTCTCCTCCAAGATCACCTCCTGCCATCAGTCAGAAAGTCCTCCCATCAGACCCCTGCAGTGGCCTGAACTCTGCCTCTGGACTTAGTGGGCCCCCATGTCTTCTCGGGTGGACCATATTACTGTAACAGCATCCTAATCAGGCTTTCCTTCTCTCACCTGTGGTCCTTTCCATCCACTTTGTCAGAACCATCCTCCTAAAATACAAATTGTTCTCCTTCTGGCCTCTGCCCTTCACCATTGCCCATAGGGCCAAACACAAGCCAATCTCCTTAAACAAATATTCAGGTTCCTCCCAGATCTGACTCTCACTTACCTTCGCTGTCTTCCCTTCTCTGGGACACGCCATCTACTCCCCACCTGTGTGCCTTTTCACTGCCTCCCTCATCCCCAACACCCACCCTACAGTTGCACAAGGGCTTCCAAATTCAGCTCAGACATCAGCCCCTGCGTGTGATCCTGGAGGCAGGCTGCCATTGGGTTCCCACCCGACTTGCACACATACAAGCTGAGAGACCTCAGGAAAGTTACCATATTCCACCGTGGTTCATTTTCTTCATCTGTAAAATGGGACCATAGCATTGCCTACCAGTTGTTAGAAGACTGAATGACCTACTTCATTAAAAGTGTGTAGCATCACACCTGGCACATCTGGGCTGTTTTTCTCTCTACCTTTGGTGATGGTGCCTCCCAGGAAGATGTCTCAGACTCTTCAAACACAGATTGCTTGAATCTCACGTATAGGGCTTGATTATCTGGCTCTGTAATGAAATTGTTTTTGCCTGAAGACTTTTTCCAGAAGACTCAGGAATCCAGCCTGGTTGGCCGGTCACCTCTCAAGCCCGGCCGGCACACAGTAGACCCCATAAAGCCTCCTGCTCAGATCCTGCCAACCACCCCCCCCCGCATCCCCCCTCGACTTCCAATAAAATTCTTTTTATTTATTTTTTCCCCTCTCTGAATTGTTTACCTTTTTTTTTAATGGGAGTATAGTTGCTTTACTGTGTTGTATTAGTTTCTGCTGTACAACAACGTGAATCAGCTATATGTATATACATATCCCCTCCCTTCTGAGCCTCCCTCCCATGCCCCCATCCCACCCCTCTAAGTTACCACAGAGTACTGAGCTGAGTTCCCTGTGCCCTGCAGCAGTTTCCCACTAGTTATCTATTTTACACATNGGGAGGAGAAGGGGATGACAGAGGATGAGATGGTTGGATGGCATCACCAACTCAATGGACATGAGTTTGACCAAACTCTGGGAGAGAGTGAAAGATAGGGAAGTCTGGAGTGCTGCAGTCCATGGGGTCACAAAGAGTTGGACATTACTGAGCAACTAAACAACACTATTAATTTTCTAGTCAAAACCGGGTTTTTTTTACTGGTGCCTTGTTTATCAGCACGTAGAGTAATGGAAATGGGTTCTTTCTTCGAAATTAGAAAAACAGTATGGAGGTTGGCGAAAATATGTTAGAAATGCTCACACTTCACGAAAAGAGGGTGTAAGAACCAGCCTCTGGTGCCTGATAAAGGGCATGGACTTTGATAAATACACGAAGGCAGTAAAAGTGGTAACGCCTCTGTCAAAAACAGAGGAATGGCCAAAACCTAGATTGTGTCATCTCTTCTGATGACAAAGGCCTGCAGTAAAGGCTGAGAGCACTTTGAAAACAACACTGTTTTCTTGGAACCTGGGAGAGTTGAAGAAACTTTACAAATAAATACCAGGAACTGAAGGAGAAAGGAAAGCATAATGACAAGAAAAGCGAGAGATGGAAAATTAGTGGGTACAGTGTATGAGGAAAAATGTCACCTGTGTTCAGATCTATGAAAAAGCAGAATAAAAATGTCATCATCATGTTTGATGACAATTAGCTTTGAGATGATAAGCAAGTTCTGTCTATATCTCCATATGCTTTTTTTCCTTTTCCTCACTGCATTCAATTATTTTTATCACAAACATTTTACATGCAACTATTTCAAAGTATTCCTTTAATTAGGATCAACTCTTTGGTTAGTAAATAAATGTGGTTTTTCTTTCTTTTTTTTCTTTAACCATGTGGCATGTATAATCTTTAGTTCCCCAACCAGAGACTGAACCCACGCTCCCTGCTTTGGAAGCAGAGTCTTAACCCCTGGACTGCCAAACAGAAGCACTGTTTTCTCATCTGGAAAATGGAGTTAGCCACAAGAGTGCCCAGCTCCAGGAAGTGTTCATGAACTAGTCACATCCATCAGAATCCCCAACCAGAGACTGACCCGTGCCCCCTGCTTTGGAAGCACAGAGTCTTAACCCCTGGACTCATAAATGTGGTTTTACTTTAAAATAAAAAGAACTCAAGCAGGAGGCTAACTCCCAACAGAGCTTCTAGCTATTATCCCACCAGAGAAGATATGCAGTTGTAAGCTTGGAAGACTGTGCAAAGTTCTAAAATCTATAACTTCTTCCACATCCAGTAAAGCAAAGATACAAGCAGTAGGGTAGGAGGTGATGGGCTTACCTTTGAAGACAGGGAGAAAATTGGCTAACGCCAGTCTTTGTTGGGGGAGAGGGAGGAGCAGAGGAAAGAATAGAAAAGAAGGGGACAGCTCCCCCAGAGGAAGGGGGAAGCTACTCTGATGAACCCAAGCAGGAGTGGTCATCACCTGTGCTATAGCCCAAAGCCAGGCCTTGGGCTAGGTCTTTCCCTTACATGATCCCATTTAGCTTTCCTAACAAAGGCTGTATCTAGTTTTTCTCTTTACAGATAAGGAAACTGAAACCAGAGGGGTTCAGTGATCTACCCAGGTCGGTTGGAAAGTGGCAGAGTCCTGGAAGTGATTGGCATCAGAAATGTTCCAGGCCCAAGGGGGATGTGTCATAAGACATGTTTCAGGCTCCAGAGGGAGCAAGAGAAGCCTAGGACCTGAGGAGGGCAGTGAAAGTGGGGAGCAGAATGGGGGGGGAGGGCAGGGAGAGGTAAGCCTGGCTGCTTCAGGCAACCCTCTCTTTGGAGAAGTCCTCTAGACACACACCAACAGTTATTAATCAATCCCTCTGTTCTGGCTGTTAGATTAATGCACTCTCAGCTCACTTAGACTCTGATCAGGGGAAGGAAAAGGAAAAAAAAAAAAAAGCTTTGTCAGTGAGTATCCAATTACAAAGTTAAGACACAGAAAATCTTGGAGCCAGAACCTGCAAGCTCAGCAGTTTCTAAGTTCAGTTTGCTTCAGATTCTGATGCTTGAAAAAGCAGGGGGTCCCTGCAAGCTTCATTCTCTTTCTTTCCTCTCCCCTTCTCTCCTTCCCTCCTTCCTCACCTTTCTCTTCTCCTGCCTTGTATTCATGCAGGCAGCAAAGATTGCTGAGACCCGCTATCAGACACACTAAAGAGAAACAATTTCCCAAGTATCTTCCTTTTCATTATCTCCTCTGACCCTGAAGTGTGAGGTGTCATCATCCCCATTTTAAGTGATGAGGACACCGAGGTTCCACAGCTGGGCACAGGTCATGTGTGGACTTGAACTCAGGATTCGTTTAGTCGAAACTCCTTGGTTTTCATTGTTTTTCCCATACGCTAGAGACTTGCCCTCGTCTTTTCCATTCTGAGGCAGCTGTTGAATAAACTCAGCCAACTCCATGAGCTCCACCTCCACCCCTGCCCAGGTTGCCAGCAGGGAAGGGACAGGCAGGGACAGTAAAAAAAAAAAAAAAAAAAAGCCACTTGGCAGGCCGTGCTGAGTGTCCCAGGTCATGCGCCATGCCAGTGTTGAGCTCTAACATGAGCCCAAGTGGCAGGGGAACAAGAAACCAAAGGAAAGAACATGTGAGCCGTCTTCAAACCTCATACTTGAGAGGTGTGAACACTGAAAAACAGAACACGGTGTCTACCTGCTCCAGAGGGGTGCCCAGGACCAAAGGGCTGGAGATGGTCAGAGGAAGCAGATGGAGGGGGAAGATTGGGGGAGGGAAAGGGCAGACTGGAAGGTGGAGGTGGAGGGAGCCTGCTCCCATAGGATGGGGATAGGGAACGGAAGGACCGCTCACTTGCGGGACCAATGGGATGAGCCTGGTTTGGAGACTTCCAGCTGGGAGGGTTCACTACCTCCGCCTTATTTCGGGGAGTCCCGAATGGGCAGAGAGGTCCGTCCCCTTGCCTGGAGGGCTGAGAGGATGGAGATGGGAGGGAAGATAAGGCTAACCTCAGAGGGGAGCTTGGGATGGGTGCAAGGCAAGAAATGCCCAGGCCTGAAATGCATTTGGCAGCAGAGTCTATAAATTTCACCTGACCCAGAGCTTTACCACGTGTTTTTTTCTGTTTCTGTGATGACAAAGATAAAGAGAGAGGAAAAAAAACCCAAGAAACAGGCAGAACTCCTTTCTCATCTCTTGACTGGGTCAAAAGCAACCCCGTGAGGAGACAGGGGCTTTGGACAGAATCTAGGAGGAAATCCCATATGGAGCTCGAAGATTCACCCTGGATTCGAGAAGGTCACCCCGGGCAGGAGCTGGCAGCCAGCTCCACCTCTCCCCTCTCCCACCCCCTGGTGAGGTATATGATCAGGATAAGCTGCCCCCGAGGCAGACGCCAGCACAGGTCACCCAGCCTTTGGAAGCAAAGGCCCGTCCCCTTATCTCCGCAGCTGTTGGGCAGCCTAGCAGGCACAGGCTCTGGTTACAGGGTATAAACAGCCACAGAATCAGCTGGCTTTAGTCTGACCTCTGCCCTGGGCTTCTGCCTTAGGGAAGAGGGGTGGGGGAAGGGCAACAGAGGGGGGATACTCAAGGTGGACTGTCTCCGTCTCAGTTCTCCACCTCCTCTTCCCCCCTGCACTCCTCTGAATTCTCTCCAGAAGCTGCAGTTCCTCCTTTCCCAGGACAGTCATGTGTGCAGGTTCCAGTGACCTCGATGTGGGCTGCGATGCACATGAGCAGCCCATCTCACAAGTCTGTCAGATCACAATTGTGTTGCTTTTGGACAAAGGCCATCCCATCCATTGCCTTGTGCAGACACACACAGCCCCTCTCCTTTGAGCAACAGATACGCTTCTTCCTCCAGACCTTCATCCCGGGGGATCAGAAGTTTGTATCCTTCAGGCTCTGTGGTCTCCTGCTGCACCCAAGATGGGTCCTGTATCTTTGGAGTGTTTCCCCGAGAACTGCAGATGGTCAGAGTGTGTGCACAGAGGGCATTCAAGCTTAACAGCAAACCCAACCCAAGGGGCCTCACTGTCTCTGGAAGAGAATCCAGAAATTCAAGGCTGGTTTTCTTACCAAGGGCCTTCCCATAACCTTCAGAACCAAGACTGCTGGGCTGGGCTCTCTTGCCTGGCAGCTGAGTTGTTCAGAGAACAGATGACATCGGGGGAGCCCGGCCAGGTGTGTGGATTACTCCAAAGAGAGCAGAAGAAACAAACCACTGACAGCCTGACCAAATACACCCTAGTGTTAATCCAAGCAGGGCGACCAGCTAGCAAAGGGCAGAGGCCTGACTCAGCCCCAGTTACACCTCCAGGTTTCTATCTGGCAGGCTCATGGAATTTCTCTCCAGCTCTTACTTACCAATTATTGTAGATTCATTCCCCATCGGTCTCAGAGGGCTAGGGTGCTGCTCATCCGTGGCTGTGGGATCTTGAGAATCTTCACTTCTCCCCAAGATTGTTTCTTCCCATATAGTGCAGGGGTCTGATCAAACTGAAGGAAAGTGCTAGTCACTCAATCGTATCTCTTTGCAACCCCGTGGACTATAGCCCTCCAGGCTCCTCTGTCCTTGGGATTCTCAATACTGGAGTGGGTAGCCACTCCTTCTCCAGGGGATCTTCCTGATGCAGGGATCAAATCCAGGTCTCCCGCACTGCAGGCAGATTCTTTGCCATCTGAACCACCAAGGAAGTCCCGCTGATCAATCTAGAAGTATCTAATCAATCTATATGTGCCAATCAATCTGTATGTGCTAATCAATCCACACTTATCAATCAAGGCAGCCTTTCTTATTTTGATCATGTGAAAAACCAGGTGACTAAAAGAGCAGAGGGCCTTTAGAAACTGGGGGAAGAGGGAGAAATTAGAAAAAAGAGGAGGCAGGGGGCAGAGGGTGGACTTCAAAAGACTGAGCTGCAAAATCTGAAGCAGGCTTCTTCTTCTTCCAACGCGACCGGGCCAGGCCAAAACTGTGTGGTTTTAGTTATGCAGCTACCGTGATCCTCTGCTTTCTATCATTTATGAAGGCAGTTTGTGTAGATCTGGGAGGAGGTATGTGTATGTGTTTTAAGTAGACTGACTTGAAACTTCCTTCATGGAAGAAGAAATTTCCTTCTCTTTAACAGTATTTATTGATCACGCTACTGCTAAGTTGCTTCAGTCGTGTGACCCTATAGACCGTAGTCCGCCAGCCTCCTGAATCCTTGGGATTCTTCAGGCATGAATATTGGAGTGGGCTGCCATCCCCTCCTCCAAGGGATCTTCCCTTATTGATAATATACACAATTTTTAAAAAAACACCTATGTGCCACAAATAAACACTATGTACAGCAATAAATAACCCAGGCTGAGGGATCCCACACTAGTGCCGCCCCTCCTGGACAACAGCTTAGCAATAAGTCCTGCACACAGCAGAGAGAGGCACTGAAGATAGTATCCTGCCCAGAGGTCAGAGCCCTTGCCCATCCTACACAAGATGCTGGGCTTCACCATGCATCACACTCAAACTCCTCCTCAGTTAGATCTTTAACAGACACACATCCAAACACACACATACACACACACAATGGCTTACTAAACATATGTTGAAAGAAGACACTTAGTTATAGATTTCAGAAACTGTTCATCTCTTTAGCTATGATTACATTCCTGATATGCAAGGATCTAGGTTAAAATTAGGCCAGTTACACAAATTCGTCTGCTAAAGCAGAGAAAAGTTGATCCAGGGCTGTTTAGCCATTTAATCAAAGAGCGAAACTATTTTTAAAATAGCTCTGAAAGACACTTTTTCTTTTCTACACTTGAACAGTCAGGCACACGGCCTTGGCATCGAAACGTTCTTAAGATCCAAGCCGGGGTGAGGCCTGGAGCTAAAAAGACCTTCAAGTACTTCCAGTCCTTTCCTTGCTCCTGGAAGGTTTTTAAGGAAAAAAGAAGAAAGAGAAAAAGAAACATCCACGGGTTTTGATAAGCACTCTCTGTACTTGCATTTGTCTCTTTCGCCTTGGTTGGCCAAAGAGTCTGCTAAAAATATAATGTAGNAATTGAAGAAAGTGGGGAAAATCACTAGACCATTCAGGTATGACCTAAATCAAATCCCTTATGATTATAAATATTAAAGATAGTGTAACAGAAACATTAAATGGTCTTCTTTAAGAGGAAAACAAAGGTTGTCATAAGAAGTTAAGAATCTACAGTAAAGGAAAAATCCCACTACTAAAGGCAAAATTAAAGCTAAGGATCAACAACTTAAATAAGTTATCATGAAGATTAAAATTTAAAAACTGCAAAATCAAGTAAAACTAAAATAATCAGTAACAGGATATACATGAAGACATAAAATATGACAACAATAACAAAAAATGTAGGAGAGGGGAGTAAAAATATAGCTCTATAAGAATGTGTTTGAACTTAAAGAACTACCTGGTTAAAAGCAAGCAGAGTTATAGGTCAACATATATGAACCCCCATGGTCACCACAAATCAGAAACCTACAATAGATACACAAAAACTACAGATAAAGGAACACACAAGACAAGAAAATCATCAAAACACAAGCAAAGAAACAAAAAGAAGGAACAAAAGAACTACAAAAACAAGGAAACAAGTAACAAAAATGGCAATAAGTACATATCTATCAGTAATTAAAGGTCAATATAATTGATTAAATGTCCAATCAAAAGACATAAGTTGGCTAACTGTATTAAAAAAAAATGAGTCTTTATGCTGCTTAAAGGAGAATCATTTAGAACTAAAGACACAGGTTGACTGAAAATGAAGGGATGAAAAAAGATATTTCTTGAAAACAGCAATAACAACAAAGGAGGGGATAGCAATTCTCATATCTCATAGGACAAAATAGACTCTAAAACAAAGTCTATAGCAANTTACCCTCCTTGTTGGCACCATCTACCAATTCCTGAGAAATGAAGGGATGAAAAAAGATATTTCTTGAAAACAGCAATAACAACAAAGGAGGGGATAGCAATTCTCATATCTCATAGGACAAAATAGACTCTAAAACAAAGTCTATAGCAAAACACAAAGAATGGCGTTGTAAAATAGTAAACAGATCAACAAAGAAGATATTATACTCATTAACATATATGCACCTTTCATAGAAGCACTTGTATTAGGTCCATATGTGTTTTTAAATTTTCATATATATTATTATTTTATATTTATATAAATATGTAAAGTAAATGTTAACAGACATAAAGAGAAAAATTAACAATAATACAATGGTAGTAGGGAACTTTAACACCTTATATCAATGGACAGATCATCCAGGCAGAAAATGAATAAGAGAAGAGTGACCTTAAATAGTACAACAACCAGTTGGACTTATTAGATATCTACAGGACATTCTATCCAAAATCATCATAATACATATTGTTTAGCACAAAAGGAATATTCTCCAGGATAGATCACACACTAGGTCATAAAACAANCAGTGGCTGGGGTGGGGGTGGGGGGTTGCGGAGAAAAATAGAAGCTAAACTTGTTCAAGTCTGACTGCTCCCCCCACACACTTACCACAACGCTGAAGCTTATCTGCCCCTCTTCACAGCCCACTTTTGGCACTTGACCGGAGTAAGTTATTTTTTAATTAAAGAAGAAAGTACTCTCATTTCTATTCTTTCGATGGGATTCAAAAGTCTCCATGACTGAGAATAGCTCTCCAGTTCTACTTGTGTCTGTGTTGAGATCGTGCCTCCTGGGGAAGACTGGCCCATTGTGTGGATACCAGAACCCACCGGATCCCAGACGTAGAGCAACATCCATCTCAGAGACTTCCGGAGGGCTGGCCAGCCAGGTATAGCCAAGGGGCCTGTTCCTCAGCTTCCAGGGTCTGATCAGCCCTGTCCAGGCTGGAGTTTGCCCAGAAGGAGGAGGAGGTGGCGGGGAGAGGACCCAGCAGGGGCAGACGGTAGCCGGGTGGTTAGCTCACTGGCTTCCTTGGAGCGCTCTCTCTTTTTAGCGCCTTCCTTTCAGCCAAACCCAAAGGTTACTGGAGCAGGCTGGGCCTGCTCAGGCTAGGAGAGCTGAGTCATCCTCGGGACAGGACGGCAGCAGCTATAAATTATCCTGTGTTTAAGGATGGCTTTCTCAAACCCTGGCTTTGGGCTTGGAGTCTTTATTTATATCTCTCGCAGGAATATTTTTCAAACTCATGACTGCACTCTGTACTGCTCTGGGGATACTCCAAGCACCTGGTCTCCTCTGTAATGAGCCCTGCAGGCGACAGGCCCCCAGAGGCCCTGGGCCTGGACTCCGTGTCGGCTCACACTCAACACCCACGCGACAGCCCCTCGCTGCTAGGCCAGGGCCTCATCTCGTGCGTGGAAGTGTGTCCATCTCTGCTGACCCAGCATCACATGCAGGCACACAGATACATTCAGTGGCATACTCGCACACGTGCAAGCACACACACACTCCAAACCCAAACTGCACACACACACTCCAAACCCAAACTACTATGAACCCCCTGGTTCTCTCTACCTGTTAGAGACCGTCTCTGCTCACAATGAAACATGCACCATGCAAGAATTATCCTGCAGGCTGTAGAACTCTGCAGGTGTGGGACACCCACCCCCCTGACTCAGAGAAGGGCATTTGGCAAGTGACTGACAGATGTGTATTTCCTTAAGCAGCTGGGCTCTTTGTTGTGGTGGTGGTTGTAGCTTATGCCTTCCTTGGTGCATAAGGAAGTGTCCCAGACCAGAGTCTGCCACGCAGTTCGCAGGCTTGAAAACAATTCCTTAGACCAAAGGCTCACACGTCAGAATCCAGGAGCCTGTAGACAGATGTTCCCTCTTGGAGCATCTGCAGGAGCGAGGCAAGCTTTGCTAAGAAGAGTTAGGAGAAGGAGCCAGGTTGTCTCTCCTGCTAATAAATCTGAATTCCTTTAATCCTTCTGTAGCCATCACCCCGCCCCCCTCACCCGGAGAGGCTTTCACCCTCCCCTCCCTAGCCTTTTGTTTTTCTTTCCAGTTCTGTAATTAGATAATTTTGTGTAGTTTGGTAAATCACTGGTTGTTATTTATTTATTTCCCTTGGTTATTTACCATTATTTGTTCTTTTCAAAGTCTCTTCAAGATAGAGAGAACCTCATTCTTCCCATGGTTCTGAGGCACAGAAAAGGAAAAGATTCAGCCTGGGGCCACAGAGCATGGTGGCTGTGATGGACCCAACCCTATCCCCGGACACTGCCTGGCAACTTTTGGCTAAGAAGATGAGCCCAGGACACGCATGTCTGTCTTCTGAGCCCTGGGCCCCCCTCATCTAAATGCCAGACCCTCTGCCACCTTTCTGTAAGCAGAACTCCTGGGGCTTTGAGCCTAAATCTTATGAGGTTGTCCTCATCTGTCAGTAGAAGAAATGACTAGGAGGCTAAAAGGGGCAATGGTGAGCCTATTGTTGATTGAACCACAATGCCAGAAATGTACAAAAATGTCATAATCCTCCATTAGGTGACATAGTAGTTCCCCTAGTCCCTCCCTCTCCCCATTCTGTTTCCCCACCCCTCTTAAGCATCTGCTGTTTGCATATCTTTCATCCTCTTGTCTCGCTAATATCTCTAGCTATCTTCAAGCATGGACAGATGCAAGGAATCACTTCTTCACCCCCAGGGCCCATTACTTAAACATCACTAGAGTTTCCACTTCTTCTGGCCACTTTTGCCAGATGAATGTTGTCGTTCTCTCACTTCACAAAGCACGAACTCTTGCCACATTCAGCTCATATACGTGTTTGGACCTTATCCTTCCAGGTCTGTTCAAAGGTTACCATTCAGTTGTGTTTTGCCCACAGTTGTGTATGTTCTGGTTGGCTTCCAGCTGCCCTTCCAGAGCCTCTCTCCCTCCTGCTCCACCCTGCTCTGAGTCTCTGGAGGCTGACCCCAATGGACCATATCAAGGGGTCTCCATTGTGCTTTCGCTCTGGAGTGGGCCAGAGGGAGGCACTACTATCTGGAGGTCAAAGAAAATGAAGAAGAGAAACCAGCCCCTCCACTCCCTCCTTGCCACACTCTCTCCGGTTGACCCAGCTTCTCTGCAGAAGAAGCAACGCAGTCCTCCCCGTAGAGGAGAGGACTGTATTCATTCCCTGGGGCTGCTATACCAAATCACTACAAACTTGGTGGCTTAAAGCAGCAGAAACTTGCCCTCTCGCAGTGTTGGAGGTCAGAAGTCTGGAACCAAAGTGTCGGCAGGGCCACGCTCCCTGGGGATCCTCCGAGGGGGACCTGTGCTCTGCCTCTCAGACTCCATCGCTGCCAGGACCCATGTGACCCCATCACTCATCTCTGCCTCCACGGTCACGTGGCCTTCCCCTTTTCCCCTGTCTTCTCCTTTGCTGTCTGTCTTGAACTCCCTCGACTCTTCCTTTATAAGGACACATCATTGGATTTAGGGCCCACATGGATAATCCAGGATTATCATCTCAAAATCTTTAAATAGATTTGTAAAGACTCTTTTCCCAAATAAAGTAACATCTACAGATTCCAGGGATTAGGGTGTGGATTTATCTTTTGGGGGCCACCACTCACCCCATGACAACTATCCTCTCTGGGTTCTAGCTGTAGTTCTCTCCAAAACTACCTGGAGGGCCCATTAAAACCCACAGGCCTGGGCCACATCCCCAGAACTCAGTGGGTCTGGGTGAGACTCAAGAATTTATATTTTTGACAAATTCCCAAGGGAGGCTGAAACTCCTAGTCTGGAGACCATAGTTTGAAAACCACTGGCTTAAACAATATAGAAAATGTCCTCTCATAAGCAAAATGTCCTTGGAGAGGGTAGTCCAAGGTCAGTTGACACACTGGCTCGATCAGGTCCTTTAGGACCTGGCTGTACCCTGCTCTGTCTTCCTCAGCATCTCAGCCTCAGTCTTGACTTGGTTCTCACAGCTGCAACCTGATCCAGCAGCTCCAGGCATCCTCTGAAGATCAGTGGGTGGCCTGTAAAAGAGATCACCCTTCTTTAGGATGAGAACTTTTCTCTGAAGTCTTTCAGTTAGTGTCTCTTTATACCACTTTGGCCAGAATTACATCCCATACTGTGTCTAAACCAACCACTGCCAGTGGGGACAGAAAAACAGTAATTAGGTTATACTAATTTGTCTCTCAAAAGAAGAGTAAACAGCAAAGACATTAATGGGTTCTGCTGACTATGGAAAAGAAGTATATATCTCCTAAAGTTTTGTACCTGTGGGAGCTCTTATTGGCTGTGATTTGTTTAGTGAACCTTTCCATCTTCCTTCTTCTGGTGCCAGAACCTAAAGTCCTATATAGAGGGAGGGGGACAAGTCCAAGGGCCCAAAGCCTAGTACCCATGTTCAGACAACACTGGTTTATAACCCAAGTAGGAAAACTCATAACCCTTCCCTAGGACTGAACTACAATACCCTCTTTCTGCGAAGCTGCTAAGGAGGGACTGCTAGTGATCACATTCCTACCAGAGGAAAGCCTCTCGGAAGGGGTCACAACTAGCTAGCAGTTGAAGAGAAGCACAAAGAAGTGGAGATGGGCAAACAATGGTGAAGAGGGGTCCTGATTTTGATGCCAAAAACTCCACGTCTGTGCACGAATCAAATCTTAGAGACAGAGTTTCGGTGAAGTGGAAGAGAAGAGCTTTATTCCTTTGCCAGGCAAAGGGGGACACAGCAGACTCCTGCCTTGAAAACTGTGTGTCCCGAGTTGGAAGGATTTGGAGAGGAGTTTTACAGCAATGGTTCAAGGGTGGGTTGTTGAAAACATCAGAGTATGTGCAGGGCCTACATTCCTTTAATCTGGTCTCAGTTAATCTCTCAATGAGCTTCTCTAGTTCCTTTAATCTGTGTGTGCAGAGCTAAGTCACTTCAGTGTCCAATTCTGTGTGACCCTGCAGACTGTAGCTTGCCAGGTTCCTCTGTCCATGGATTCTCCAGGCAAGAATACTGGAGTGGGTTGCTCCAGGATCTTCTCAACCCAAGCATAGAACCTGCATCTCTTAAGTCCCTTGTATTAGTAGGCGAGTTCTTCACCACTATGCCACCTGGGCCTCAGGTGATCTCTCTGGAATGAAGTATGCTGACATCTTCCATTAGTTGGGAGCTTTAGTTCTATAAACCACTTGCCTGGTGGCTCAGATGGTAACGCATCTGCCTACAAAGTGGGAGACCCGGGTTTGATTCCTGGGTTGGGAAGATTCTCTGGAGAAGAAAATGGCAACCCACTCCAGTACTCTTGCCTGGAAAATCCCATGGACAGTGGATCATGGTAGGCTACAGTCCATGGGGTCCCAAAGAGTTGGACACGACTGAGCGACTTCATTTAGTTCTATAAAGAACTCTAAGATATTATTATGTATAGTCCTTGAGGTGTAATCAGGACCCTGTCCCTGGCTGTTCCACCCTTGTCTCTTGCACCCCTTTGAAACTCAGGGAAGGTCAAGGAGGCTGGAGTCTATTCCCTACCAACAAGAAACACTGGTTTCAAGAGACAGAAAGGCTTCCATGACAGGATGGTTTCCATACCCATGCCCACAGGGTTCTGCTTGGTTTCAATTTCTGTAGCTCTTCCTTTATTTCCATGTGCACCTCAGTGTCCGGCCCAATTGTGGAATAAATGTTTCATTTGTCTAAACTCATTGGAGCTACATTTCTGCTCCTTATAACCAAACCTTTCCGCTTTAGACACAGTTGGTGTCACAGATAACAGAGAAGAAGGAGATCTGACATCCACGTGTGAGTGGAGGTAGCCAGGGCTGCCATGCTGCTCTCAGCCACACCTTCCAGGCTGGAAACAAACTGAACAGGAGGCCCACCAGGGACTCCAACCGCCTCCATTATCAGGACCCAGGGAAACACAAGGCCCTGGAAACCTCAAAGGCAGAGCAGAGGCAGAGAAAGGACACATCAGGATTAGAGGGCATCATCCTTCTCTTTGCAGAAGTATTCTTGGCCATGGCAATTGGGGAACCTAAGAAATGAGCCTGTGCCCTCAGAATCCCTGCCTTTTCTACCTGGTGCTAGGGTGACTTGGGATGGGGGAGGGGGAGCATGGTGAGGGTGCAGGGGGAGGGTAATGGTCCTGCAGCAGTAAGTGAGGCCTGAGGATTTTTCCAAGGGTGGACTTCACCAGAGGATGACCAACTCCAGACAGATTCCTTTTGGGATTTTTTTGTTTGTTTGTTTGTTTGTCCTCAGGAGAAAGGAGCTACCCAAGCATTTGCTGAAACTGAAAGTTGTTTGTTCTTAATGATCATACTTGTCAAGCATGCCAGCAATTCTGCTAAAGCAGTAGAGGTCTGTTCAGACAATGTTTCTATTCCAAAGACTCATTAGGTGTAATAGTTACAGCAACTGATACTGCTTCTGCCACCTCCACTCCATTTATCAACCCACCTACTCTGCCCTGCCCCCCTCCACTCTCCCCTCAACACCTGCCCCCCATGGCTCAGTAATAAAGAACCCACCTGCAATGCAGGAGACACAGGTTCCATCCCTGGGTTGGGAAGATTTCCTGAAAGAGGAAATGGCAATCCACTCTAGTATTCTTGCCTGAAAAATTTCATGGACAGAAGAACCTGGCAGACTAGAATCCAAAGGGCCACAAAGAGTCAAATTGAGTGACTGAGTGCACACATATACTCTGTCCCCAGCTCTGGGTGAAGCTCTTACATGCTGTGTGATTCCACCACAAAACAAGAGAAATGAATTTGTTTTCCATTGACGATGGAATGAAAGCAATTTTTATTTATCTTTTTCCTTGCTGACTTCCAGTGACCAATCCCATCAGAAATCACAGTGGGAGAAAGATAGAGAAATAGGGGCAGGGCTCAAGAAGAGAAGAGAGATAGGCGAGAAATGCCAGTTTGGCAAAAACACGAGTCAAGAAATCTCCTTTTTTCTAATTACAGGAAGGGCTTGCTGGAGCCCTTCTTGTCTCCAAATGTAAGGGGCAGAGATGATGCACCCCCCTCACTGGGTTGCTGAGAATCCCTGCAATCAGACCAGTGGTGGTAGCTGGTGAGTCCAGGGCCGGATTTTGGCAAGAGGTACAGAACAGAAAAGGAAGCAAAATGGGTGTGTGTTTCTGCTCTTGTTGAAATGCTATTTGCCCTTCAAGGCTTCCTTCTCTGTGAACTCTTCCCCAAACTCCTTCCCACCCCACCCACCGCTATCAGAATGTACTCCTCCTCCTCCTCCATCCTGCCTAGCAGTTTGTGATAAGAGCTATAATACAGCGTTATCAGTCTTCTGTCCATAATAAGGGTTCATGGGTCTAGAGTAGAGGACAAAAATGTCTCTGTCCCTTCCTTCAACCAGAGGTGGAGCCCTTTCCCCCACCCCTTCAATCCAGGCTGGCCTTGTAACTTGCTTTGGTCAGTAGAATGTGGCCAGAAGCAACTTCCAATGTGTCCCAAGCCTGAACCTCCAAAGGCTTTGCCTGCTGCCCCCTTGGAAGCCTTCCCCTGCATGTGACCAAGCCCAAGTTAGCCTGGGAGAGGATGAGAAGGCGTACAGAGAAAGGCTGTAGTTGTCCAGGCCACCACTGATCAGCCAGCTGACCCACCCACCACAGAGCCCAGTGCAATTCAGCAGAGCTGCCCAGCAGCTCATTAGACTCAGAAGCAGCACTAAGGAATAGTGTCAGAAACCACTCATGTTGGGGATGCCTTAGCACAAAACACCAGCTACCCGATGTGTACGTACCGCTGTGCCTCACTGGAAAAGGGGGTGCCTCGAGGCTGCACATCTTAGATGTTTCAATATCATCTCTTCACTGGTAATATTATATCCCCTGAAGAAGGAAATGGCAAACTGCTCCAGTATTCTTGCCTGGAGAATCCCATGGACAAAGAAGCCTGGTGGGCTATACCATGGGATTGCACAGAGGCAGACACGACTGAAGTGACTTAGTATGCATGAACTGGTATATTCCTGGGACATTCAATTCTCAACCAGAACTTTCAGGATGGAGCAGCATAGAGTGGAATAAAATAGAGCTAAAATGTTGGTAAAAGGCGGGCAGCCACCCAGCACGCATGTGGGCACTATTACGACTATCTGGCTACATTCCACCTCCCCGAGGCCAGTGCTTGGGAAAAAGGTTACCTGATCATCACAGCCTTTGTCTATCAATTCACTCGGGGCTGGGTTAATCCCTGCTCAGTTTCTCCCTACCTCCCAAGTCTGGCTGCCCAGATGATGTAACCAGTAACCAATCTTGCAGTTGGAGCAGTCTGTTGGCTGGCTCACTTCCGTGTCCATTAAGGGAAGGCAGACACTTTAGAAAGAACTGGAAAATATTACCAGCCACCCATTCCACTCGATTGCCCCCTCCCTTGCCCCTGTCTTCACTTCCCAGCCGCATACACCCTAATCCCAAGAGATCAGGGCTCAGAGACACTGAAGCCAAAGAAAGGAGAAACTGGAAGTGTAGCCCTGCAGG
The DNA here is from genome assembly GCA_006410875.1 of Neotragus pygmaeus. Classification (NCBI taxonomy): domain Eukaryota; kingdom Metazoa; phylum Chordata; class Mammalia; order Artiodactyla; family Bovidae; genus Neotragus; species Neotragus pygmaeus. The sequence goes on from SJYV01055728.1 coordinate 3,620,762, forward strand.
CCTCATGAGCTGAACCACAAGACTCCTTTGGGCATGAGAACTAGACCTGGAAGAAATCAACTGGGGGCATCTGGGGAGCCCTGCCAGCCACCTCCTCCTTGTCCCTGGCACCTTTCCCCCCAGAGACTTTGCTGTTCGATGCCAATGAAATGGGCATGGAGGGGTCAGGGTGTCCACTTCTGCATTGCAGAAAGGGCCATGCAGCAGATCACCATCATTTAACCGAATTGTCAGATTCATTTCCAGGAGATGCAGTGGGACTCAAGATTGATGACTTGAATGGATTTGGGCAAAAAATCTGGCCTGTTTGCTGAATTCAGGGTTTTGAAAACATTTCAAGACTTATGCTACTTCTCTCTGCATCAAATATAGGTGTAGAAAATTCTACCATTGAAGAGTCAGTCACCCCTTCCTGCCTTGGAATCTTCTGCTTTGAATGTTTTCAATGAAAATGACAGTAACATCCCAAACTGACCCCTCAAAAACCATGAGGTCTTCGTCAAGCCTCTTTACCCTTATAGACCTTTTTCTTATCTGAAAAGTGAGATGAGAATGCATCCCTATTTCACAGAGTTGTTGAGCAGAACAAATGAGATGACATCAACAGAAGGTGATCAGGCTATAGCTCATGAAAAGCTCAGTGGCAGTTCTGTACTTCCTGCTTTATTTTGCTGCAAACCTTAAAGTGCTCTTAAAAACAGTGCTGGACAGGAATTCCCTGTGGTAAAGAATCCTCAGTGCAGGAGATACAGGTTTAATCCTTGGTCCAGGAAGCTCCCACATGGCGCAGGGCAATTAAGCCCAAGTGCCACAACTATTGAGCCTGTGCTCTAGAGCCCCCAAACCACAACTACTGAGCCACATGCCACATCTACTGAAGCCCCTCACCCTAGAGCCTGTGCTCCGCAACAAGAGAATCCACCACAATGAGAAGCCTGCACACAGCTAGAGAGTAGCCCCCACTCACACAACTGGAGAAAAGCTTGCACAGCAAAGAAGACTCAGCATACCCAAAGACAATTATTTTTTTAAGTAGACGTTTTATTTTAAAAAAAAAATAGTGCTGGACAAATGTGTGTTGAAGGGATGATGAATGGTTGGGACTCATTTATTCAACACTCAAGGACTAGCAAAGAAAAGCAGAGTCAATGACAGCATTTCTACCCCATCATGTCTATGGAAAAGGTGGGTTCGTAATCTATTCATGGGAAGGGAAGGACTGCATTTACTCTGGGAACGTTTTGGCAGTCGCAGCCCAGAGATCAATTGAACAAGAGCTGAGCAGTGACACTTTGGGAAGAAAATGGCTGATATTGGTCACTTGAGTTTCTGCCCAATTCAGGACCAAGCACTAAGGAAGGGCAGACACTATGTGATGTCTCTCATTCTGTCTGCCTGGCACACCTTCTCCCTGCTTCTAAGAAAGGCACCTTCCTTTTGTTAGGGTGTCTTCCTCCCACCCCATGCCACTGGTATTTTACCGGGAGCTACCAGTGATGAAAATTCATCTCTCTGATCACAGGTTGGATAGATAACCAAGGTAGGCCAATGCTTTCTTAAGACTTTCTGGACCAGACTTCTGGAAATAAAAACGGCAATTCCTGCTTGGGGTAAAGATGGTCAGCGTGAAACCTGACACATGAGCAAAAACCAAGATAAGGTACTGTCCCTCCTCTTTTCCCCATTCCCAGTTGTCCCTGAGGCCAACTGCACTTGGCCTCCCCTTGTTATGTTTACAGGAACCAACAAATCCCCCTTGTAGCCTGGGCTGACTATAGAAACTCTGCCATTTATGACTATACTACTTACAATATAACACTGGGTTGGCCAAAAAGTTCATTTGGGTTTTTATGAAACGTCTTAAGGAAAAACCTGAATGAACTTCATGGCCAGCCCAGTACAATTGCAGGTTGTATACTTCCTTGTCCCCTCCTTCAAAACCAGTATAACCTCCTGAGAAAGAAGACATTGTAAACAAAATAACTGGAAAGCCATGAAAGATGGCACTAGACTGAGTAGCTTTGAGTTAACTCCTTACGCATCTATGTATTTCTCCCTTTGATAGGCATTTTTCCCCAACTAACCACCGAGAATGTAAAATAGAACCTACACACGAAAATTTCACAGTCAAGCAATGAGGAAGGCAAAACCGTAATTCGCACTATTATGGAATTTATACCCAGACCAGGGAAGCATAGAGGAGGGCTAATTCACTCTGAATGTCATAAGCCTGGGACAGGTATCATGAGGCAGGGTTATTACAAAGAGCTTTTGAGAGAGCAGAGATTTGGAAGTTACCAATAATATGGATGGGACAAAAGAGACAGAAATCCTAGGAGACTGCAAGGGTAGCCAAAAAGAGCAGAAACCATAGTAGAAGTGGGTCACGTGGAGCCTGGAAGAGTGAGGTTGTTCAGGGTCCTAGACAGCTCAAGGAACCGGATGTCTTCCCTCCACAGCCTACCCTGACTTCAGCATCTACATTCAGAAGTTTCGCCACTAAGTGAACCTAGCTCCTCCCCTTCTGCTGCTATTCTTCCTTCCTCTGTCGACCACTGTCTCACCCAGACTCTGAGCATCTCACCCTTTTTCTCCTGGATTCTGCTTACTCAAATTTCAGCTCTCCCGTATGGCAGAGCTACTCCTGCCATATACTGACACACTCTGTGCACTAGCATCTGTTCAGTTCAGTTCAGTCGCTCAGTAATGTCCAACTCTTTGCAACCCCATGGACTGTAGCATGCAGGCCTCCCTGTCCATCATCAACTCCCAGAACTTGCTCAAACTCATGTCCATTAAGTCGGTGATGCCATCCAACCATCTCATCCTGTCATTCCCTTCTCTTCCTGCCCTCAATCTTTCCCAGCATCAGGGTCTTTTCAATGAGTTATTTCTTCCCATTAGGTGGCCAAAGTACTGGAGCTTCAACTTCAGAATCAGTTCCTCCAATGGATATTCATGACTGATTTCCTTCAGGATGGACTGATTGGATCTCCTTGTAGTCCCAGGGACTCTCAAGAGTCTTCTTCAACATTTCAAAAGCATCAGTTCTTCAGTGCTCAGTCTTCTTAATGGTCCAGCTCTCACATCGGTACATGACTACAGGAAAAACCATAGCTTTGACTAGATGGACCTTTGTCAGCAAAGTAATGTCTCTGCTTTTAATAAGCTGTCTAGGTTGGTCATAGCTTTNATAGAAGTTAAATAAGCAGGGTGACAATATACAGCCTTGATGTACTCCTTTTCCTATTTGGAACCATGTTATTCCATGTCCAGTTCTAACTGTTGCTTCCTGACCTGCATATAGGTTTCTCAAGAGACAAGTCAGATGGTCTGGTATTCCCATCTCTTTCAGAATTTTTCACAATTTATTTTGATCCACACAGTCAAAGTCTTTGACTGTGTTGTTGTTTAAAACTAAATTGAATCTGACTCTTTGCAACCACATGGACTGCAGCTCATCAGACTCCTTTGTTCATGGGATTTCTAAGGCACTGGAGCACGTTGCAATTTCCTTCTCCAGGGGATCTTCCCAACTCAGGGATTGAACCCACATCTCCTGCTTCAGCAGGTGGATTCTTTACCATTAAGATACCTGGGAAGCCCAATACATGCCGATGATAATGAAAGTGAAAGCTGAAAGTGTTAGTCTCTCAGTCGTGTCAGACTCTTTGCAACCCCATGGACTGTAGCCCACCAGGCTCCTCTGTTCATGGAATTCTCCAGGCAAGAATACTAGAGTGGATTGCCATTCGCTTCTCCAGAAAATCTTCCCAACCCATGGTAGAACCTGGGTCTCTTGCATTGCAGGCAGATTCTTTACTGTCTGAGCCAGCAGGGAAGCAGATGATAAAAAAATGTATTATCAAATAGCTCAGAAAGCTATGCAATATAAGAGTATATCTCTCTTCAAATTCAGGCTCTGTCACCTTTTCCTAAAAGCAACCACTCCTGCTTGTTCTTTTGTATATTTCCAGAAATGTATGTGTGCATACAAGCAGCCCTTTATTATACAAAGAGAGTTAACTATTTGCGTTTTTCCTTTGCAATGTCTTTTGGCAAGTGTTCCAAGTCAACATATATAGAGTTCTTTATTTTCTTTTTCCTGGCTTCATAACATCCCATGGCAAGACCATACCATGACTTATTATTCAACAAGTTCCCTATTAATGATTTCATAGTAGACAGAAGCTATTGAGAGAGGAAGAGAGAAAGAAAGAGAGTTTGGATGGAAAACTACAGTAAAATGAGAAGGGGCAGGGAAGAAAAGCAGTACTAAAGGAGGAAATGCCTGATTCCCAGGTATATTGCAAAGAGAAAGAAAGCCTGGCTGGAGAATAGAAGGGAAAACAGAGGAGGTTCTGAATACATTGTGTGAAAGGGAGTTCAAGAAGAAGCAGAGGGGGAGTCATCCCTGCAGGCTTAATGGGATGAGAGTTTGCCCTCTAACATCTTCTTTCCTGATGATTTCATCACAGTTTCTTATGGTCTCCCGTTTTCTGCCAACCCCATCATTTAAAAAATATATATATATACCCCACCCAAAAGAAAACAAACATGTTACTATTTATTCATGCAGGAAGGCCCACTGGACACAATAGACAGCAACACCAGCCCTAATTAAATGAAATGGGTCAGGTGTAATTCAAACCACCTCGGGGAAAGTATAATCTGCCACTAAAAAATATTCCCACCGTTCAGACCACAGGGAAATCAGACCAGCCTCCTGCCCAGGTTCCCAAGCAGAGAGGCTGGACTCAGGGCAGCAAGACAAGAGGTCAGTTTCTTGTCAGCAGTCTCCTCCCTCCCCTCCAAGCTTGGTGCACCCCTACCCCCACCCCTCGGAGCTTGTTAACTGACAGAGCGGAGCTGCTCCCTTTGTGGGCTGGATTGTTTAGCTAATTCACCCATGGAAAATGGTTTGGTTCAGATTCCAGGCTGAGGCAACAAGATACTCACTGTAAATCCAAGCTTGGGAATTGTATCTCTTTCGCAGCTTCCAGACATAAACTGCAACCCTCCTCCTCCCTAGGCAGCTTCCATCTCAGCCTGGAAGGGGCTTCAGAGAGTCTCCAAGTTGGACCCTCTAGTTAGAGCAGATCCAGATCTAAAAGATGGGGAGGGATGCTGAAGAAACTTTCAACTAGCCTCTTAATTTAGACATGGACCCTGAGAGTCAGAAGGGAGCTTGACCTAAGGATGCTCCCTGGGTACCAATGAAGATCATGTTGCCAAATGGAAATCTGACTGCATTCTCCACATTCCCCTTACCAGCTGCAGATGGGCTCTAGAATTAGATCTGTCCTGATACAAACTCCAACTGTACAACATTGCGGGCAGATTCTTTACCATCTGAGCCATCAGGGAAGCCCAAGAATACTAGAGTGGATAGCCTATCCCTTCAACAGCAAATCTTCCTGACCCAGAAATCGAACTTGGGTCTCCTGCTTTACAGGCAGATTCTTTACCAGCTGAGCTATCAGAGAAGCCCCATTAACTATGCAGGTTTAGGTAAATTGTTTGATCTCTTCCTGCCTTCATCTTCTAATCTATAAAATGGGAGAGTAATCCCTCCCCTCTTTCCCTCATACAATTACTGAAAAATTAAATGGGAAACCCATTTCATAAAGTTCTTGGCAATAGTAGGGATTCCATAAGTGTGAACTTGTTCCCCTCTCCCAGAAGAGTCCTTACCCACCCACTTCGGCCTCACTGCACTTCTTCCTTCCAGGGTCCAGTGTAGAAGTGGGTGATCTCATGCAGAGGGTGACCGATGGGCATTAGACAAGGTCCCACCTGTTCAAGACTGTCTCCACCACCCCCATGCCAACTGTCTGAAACACACCACTCACGAGTCATTCTCAAAGGCCGGGAGGGTTTCAGGATCTGTTGGTTGCAATGGCTGAGAGTCTTGGCCACTCTTATTTACAGAAGGGAGTAATTGTGAAGATAACCTGAAAATGCGTCTCTGTCTTGGCTTGGGGTTTCAAATGTACTTGGAACTCATGGTTCACCTCCAAGAGCAAAGTCACACCTGACTCTGATTCCATCCTGGCCTGGCCAGAGCAGAGCCAAGACCTGACCCCTTGATGGCTAGAAATGGTTCTTTCCCCAGTCCTCACCCTCACCCTGTCCCTGTCCAGTTGGAGCCAGTCCCATTCGCTTGACCTTGCCACTGAGCTCCAGTTTCCAGCCATTTCATCACCTCTGAACCCTCTCCAGGTTCCTTGTGTCCCTCTCAGGCTGCCCGTCAGTCAACACTCATTACTGAGCCCCAGCTCTGTTCAGATGACTGTACTCGGAACTGGACAAGGGGCGGGAGCCAGAGTCTGGCCAGGGTGGACAGAGTATCCTGGGGAGATGACCTCATGGGCCCTTCCTCCACCAAGTATTTTTAGACACCGCTTTCCTCCCTCTCCCACTCAGCTTCTCTGGCTTTCCAGAGCAATCCAGATCTCCCCCAAATTCTCCAGAGTGTTACACCTCTTCTCATCATTTTCAGAAGCTTATGGGGGATATTTACAGTAAATATCCTTCCACAGACTCAACTCCTACTTTGTGGGGACTGACTCCTTTTCACTCCTATCCCACTTATTTTCAAAAGATAAGGACTGACTCTTGTTCTCAAAAATCATGGAGCTCGGAGCATCTTTTCTCAAGGCAGGCGATCCCACCCACCTCCACAGCCTGGCCCCTCTTTATGCAGCTGTGTTGTGGTTTCCTTTGTTGCTAACCTAGTTTCGAATCACACAGCCTAAGATCCTGGGAGCCGCTTTCCTCTCTGGTGTATGGAGAGACCCAGATCTTTTTGGAAAATTCCATGCAAGCAGCATCAAGAAATCCCAGGCTCTGATTAGCAGCAGCACATTGGGATGAGAACTTGAGTCTGGAACCCAGGGTGTCAGGGTCTCCGTCTAGTCCCACCTTCACATTGCCTGCCTTTTTGGAGAAATTAATGACTGAACTGTCTGAAAATATTCTCTCTTCTTTGCTTTTTTTTAACCTCCAAGGGCAACCTGTGGTCAAAGAACTTGACCAGTAACTTACAAATGTGTCTGCAGGAGACTGCATCTCAGGACCTTGAGATGGAGGCAATTCCAAAGCTGCTGGACTCAGCCATCCATCTGCTCCTCCCCTTCATGCTCTATCTCATCAGCTGTGTTGTGGTCGCTCAGTTGTGTCCATCTCTTTGCGACCCCTTGGACTGTGGCCTGCCAGGTTTCTCTGTCCATGGGGATTCTCCAGGCAAGAACACTGGAGTGGGTTGCCATGCCCTCCTCCAGGGGATCTCCTCAACCCAGGGGTCTAACCCAGGTCTCCCACATTGCAGGTGGGTTCTTTACCATCTGATCCACCAGGGAAGCCCAGCTCATCAGCTATCAGCACCTAATCTAAACTGATCTCTAGGAAACCCAACTCCAGGCCATGCTCTGGCCAGGGCTGCCAACCACTCAGTGGGTGCCGAATAGTGAGAAAACCCTCACAATCTGCAATGAGCAGAGGGGCAGAGGTGATGTAGGAAGAGAGAAGGGTCCTGTCTCACCCCACCCAACTGAACTCCAGTGAAGATATTCACCAAATGGAAGCAGTGCTGCTGGACAAACAGCTGGCTGTCAATAAATATGTGTCCTTTTCTTCTGGGTAATAAATGCTGCCAAAATCCAAGGTGGGCTGGAGTGGGAGAAGGCAGAACTTTACCCGGGCCTGTGTAGTCAAGTAAGATCTGAATCACTGGGAAACAAGGGGCAGCTCCAGCTGAGTTCAGGGCTCGGCACATAGCCCCGCTCACATCGTCCCGGATGACAGATTTGTGTGTCTTGTCTGTGATGTCCTCCTTGCCCAGAATAGCATCTGCCCACATCCACTAACACGGTCTCCAGATCAAAGGCACCCCCTGGCGAGTACTCCCCAAGCCCTAGATCTAAAGGCTCTCCCCAACCTCGGGGCCTCCTCTCCAAGCACTTTGTTCAGAGCTCTTGGAGGACACTTATCTCCCCTCACTGCAGGGCAGGCAGGCACCAGCGGGGCAGCGCCTTTGCCAGCCATCTGGAACATAACTGCCTCTTGCAGCCTTTGCACAATCAGAGGCACCCTGGCCGAGAGCCAGGACAGGCAGCTTCCAGGGGAGATGGTCAAGGGGACTGATTTGTGCAGCACTCATGAGACATTCTTTAGGTTTTCAAAACCTCTCTGGGAGAAATTAGAGGGAGTGTTGCATAGATTTCCCGAAGACACATCAACCAGAGCAGAGAAATAATCTTTGGGAACTTGCTATGGCCCAATTTTTCTCCAATCAGGTAATCCCTGCTGCTGCTGCCAAGTCGCTTCAGTTGTGTCCAACTCTGTGCGACCCCATAGACGGCCCCCCGGGAAGGTGAGAATACATGTAAATGTTTGCATTCCACCCAGGAGTGTGTATTGCTTCACAACTCCCAGTTTTATCATCCCAGATCCTGTTTGAATTTAATCACTCCTAGTAGGGATGAAAGGCAGTTCCCAGCCCAGAAGAAGGAGCCTCTCATCCGCTGCTGCTGCTGCTGCTAAGTCGCTTCAGTCGTGTCCGACTCTTTGCGACCCCACAGACGAGAGCCCACCAGGCTCCGCCATCCCTGGGATTCTCCAGGCAAGAACACTGGAGTGGGTTGCCCTTTCCTTCTCCAATGCATGAAAGTGAAAAGTGAAAGTGAAGTCGCTCAGTCGTGTCTGACTCTTTGCAGACCTCATGGACTGCAGCCTACCAGGCTCCTCCATCCATGGGATTTTCCTGGCAAGAACACTGGAGTAGGGTGCCATTGCCTTCTCCACCTCTCATCTGAGAATGTAGTAAATATTGAAATCAATAAAGCAAGCAAAGAAAAAATAAATAAAATATAAGGACTTAAATATAATGCTTTTTAAATTTTTTTTTTGAAGTATAGTTAATTACACTGTCATGTAGCTTCAGGCATACAGCAAAGTGATTCTCTCATATATATATATATATATATATTCTTTTCCAGATCCTTTTCCATTATATGTTATTACAAGACTTTGAGTATAGTTCCTGTGCTATGCAATAGGTCCTTGTTGGTTATCTATTTTATGTACAGCAGTATATATCCATTAATCACAACCTCCTAAATTACCCCTCCCCAATGAACACAATGTTTTTTTGCAAGAAATATTTGTGGAAATATACCTTAAAAATTGGGAAGAGAAAGTAGGGAAATAGGATGAGCAGGAAAAGAGAGTTTGCTTATCACTGTCATTCCTTCTATAATATGCAAAAATTTGCCAAGGTGTATAGTTATTTTTATTTAAAATAAGTAGACAGGTCGATGGATGGATGATAAACAAGGAACAATCTAAGGCAGTTGTTTAAACCCACTGTTGTGGTTAGGTTTGGTGTACCAGCCATCATATCACGAGAGGTTGACTAAACCTCATTCTCAGTGCCAGAAATAGTCAGGTATCCTTTTCCTCTTAATGAACAAAAAGAATAGGAGAAATCAAAAGCTGATATTTAGATCTGTTAGAAATTATTTACTGGATCAGATCAACCTTCCTCACTCTCCCATATCAGATCACTTACAAAGAGAAAGGACAGGGTCATCTGGTCATCTGTAGGGACACAAGAAGTCCCCCCTGGGGGTGTTATAGGGATAGAACACATCTGTGTGAGCTCCCCTGGGGACGAACCTAGTTCATATCATCATTGCAGCAGGTGCTGAAGGTATGAGAACTGGCTCCATGAAGCATCTCACATGACAATTTGGATACAAAGTCAGCATCTAAGGCAACTCTATCATGAGGTCAGCACAAGCCTTCACTTCTGCCCACTACAGAGACTACATTAGCTCTCAGTAGGTCGAGCAAACTCCATTTTAATTCCAGGGTAGAAAGAGATCAGGGCTTCCCAGATGGCACGAGTGGTAAAGAACCCACCTGCCGATGCAGAAGACATAGGAGACACGAGATCTGTCCTTGGGTCAGGAAGAGCCTCTGGAGGAGGGCAGGACCACCCACTCCAGTATTCTCGTCTGGAGAAATCCATGGACAGAGGAGCCTGGCAGGCTACAGTAAATGGAGTCACAAAGAGTCAGACATGAGTAAAGGGACTTAGCCCACACACGGAAAGAGATCCTGTGCAGCAAGTGAAGTTTCCGAGCAGTGTTTAGGGGCCATGGTGTAGACCTAGAGCCACCCTTCACCTAGCGAGCCCCTCATGCTGGGTGATGCTGGGGACCGAGGCTAGAAGGTAATGGCAGATCAACACACCCATCTCAAGCTCACTTCACTACATGCAATCGGCCCACTCTTTCTTTCTTGCTGTCTTTCAGTTTCATACATTTGACCTCACATTAGTTAATTCAAAGACATTTCAATGGCCGCTCATTGCTCAGTGGCTAACAGTGAAAATGAAGTCACTCAGTTATGTCAGACTCTTTGCAATCTCATGGACTGTAGCCTGCCAGGCTCCTCCATCCATGGGATTTTCCAGACAAGGATACTAGAGTGGGTTGCCATCTCCTTCTCCAGAGGATCTTCCTGACCCAGGTATCAAACCCAGGTCTTCTGCATTGCACACAGACTGTTTACCGTCTGAGCCACCAGGGGAACCCTGTGTGACTAAAGTGGAACATCTAACAGATAAAGGGGTAGATGACCCAGAACCACCCCCACCTCTACTGTCGAAGAAAATGTAGTTATAGAAAAAAAGGAGGAGTTAATATTTGTGATCTACCCGAGAGTCCACGGTTGGAGGTGAACTAAAATAAGATCATGATAACCAGGGCAGAAGACAACTGGTGAGATATCATCTCCATGTCACTAATTAGGCAACATCGGATAAGTGGGTACTGACCGTTTGAGTTGTAAGAACTTTAGAACATTAGCCAGAGTCATCTCAGAGCCATGAATTTTCCTTCGGAAGTCCTCAAGGAGAACTGGAGGGGTCAGCATTGATTTAAAGGACAAATGAATCCTTTACTAAGGCACAAACCATGTGTCAGGACGGTTCCTGGGACGGTTCCTGCAGAACCACTGTGGAAGAAAACGCAAGATCACCAGCTCCCAGGAGCCTACTGTCCAACACAAGCAGGGAGATGAGCAAGCACTAACACCCCACACGCTTAAATGTGTAGCGTAACAAATATAAGTGCAGAGAAGAGGGAGCCACTCTGTCTCCTGAAAGAAGAGTCCAGGGAAGTAACATTTTTCAGCCCAGCTTGGCTCCTTCACAGCACCAGCTGCCAGGATACATCCACTGCAAAGCCATTTGGGGGCTGAAATAAGTACGCCTGATCCTGAACTTTCCCCACCAGTCTTTGCAGCCCTAGTCACAGGTTCCTCATGATGTCTCAAGCCCCGTCTTTGCCTTGTCCTCTGTCTTGGATGTAAGGCAAGGCTTTGGCTTCTCCAGACCACTGCTGAGCTGTCCATCTTGGCAGAACTGCTCAGAATACCATCTCTGATCCCGTGGAGAGCTCTCTGCTCTGGGGACCCTCCATCCTGACTCTCATCCCCTGCCAGAGGAACATGAGCCCATTCAAGCTGGCCAACTACAAGTTTACAAAGAGGAGAAGAGACCTGGCTTTGCAGGTAGAGGAAGGTCTGCAAAGGAGAATCAAGGTGCAAAGCAGTGTGAACATTAGGAATTGGGAGGCTCTGTGGTTGGCACATTCAGAGGATGGCAGTGGTAAAGAATCCACCTGCCAATGCAGGAGATGCAAGAGACGCAAGTTCAATCCCTGGATCAGGAAGATGCCCTGGAGAAGGAAATGGCAACCCACTCCAGTATTCTTGCCTGGGAAATCCTATGGACAGAGGAACCTTGCAGTCCATGGGATTGCAAAGAGCTGGACATGACTTAGCAACTGAGCAGGAGCACTGACCTCTCCCTACTCTAACTCCATTGTGCAACTGCCAAATGGAGTTTTGAAGTTCTCTAAAACACTGCTTTCCCCAAATTACTCAAGGAACCTCAGTATCTCCCTGCCTGTGGAGTTAAGTGCCCTACCTTTGATTTCTGGGTCTTTAGGTTGGTCCTGCAGTACCTGATCACTATTCTCCTATGGAAGTTCTTCAGGGCATGCTCTTCACTAGCCAGGGAAATCATCTCATCACCCCCTACACATGCCAAGGCCACCCCTGCCTCCAGGCCATTGCTGTTTCTATCCCTCCAAGTCTGGGAAGACCTCAAGCTGCTTCTCCACGGTCAGTCCTGCTTTTCTTCCTAACTCAGCTGGAATCCCACCTCCTCTGGGCAGCTATGCTCGATGGTTTCAATGCTCTTCCGTCACCAACACTGCAGAGAGTTTAGTACTTAGCTCCTTTTTTTTATTATTTAATTTACATACCACATGATAATTTATTTAACATGTGCAATTGAGGGACTTCCCTGGTGGTTCAGTGGTTAAGACTTTGCCTTCCAATGCAGGGGGTGAGAGTTCAATCCCTGGTCTGGGAGCTAAGATCCTACATGCCTCTTAGCCAGAAAATCAAAACATGAAGTAGAAGCAATATTGTAACAAATTCAACACAGACTTTTTTTTTTAATGGTCCACATCTTAAAAAATAAAAATAAAATGTGCAGTTCAGTGGTTTTTAGTATATTCAGAGTCACTCATTAGTCACAAACTGTAACCAACATCACATCGATTTTGAAACATTTTCATCACCCCGAAAAGACACCCCAAACCCTTGAGCAATTACCTCCTCCTTCACCATTCCTTCCCAACCCTCCAGCCCTAGGCAATCACTAATTTACTTTTAAACTTCTTTCTGCCTCTAAAGCACTGCCTATTCTGGACATTTCATATAAATGGAATCCTACAGTACAGGGTCTTTTCTGTTTAACTGGTTTAACTTCTCATAATGTCTTCAAGTTCAGCCATGCCACAGTATGTATCAGTACTTCAGCCCTTTTTATTGCCAAATAATATTCCATGGCATGGACAGACCACATTTGATTTATCCATTCATAAAATGATAGACATTTAGGTTGTCCTCACTTTTTAGCTATTATGAATAATGCTACTATGAATATCCATGTACAAGCTTTTGTGTGACATGTTTTCAGTTATCTTGAGTCTATACTAGGAGTGGAATTGCTGGGTTTTATGTTAACTTTATGGAGAAGGCAATGGCACCCCACTCCAACACTCTTGCCTGGAAAATCCCATGGATGGAGGAGCCTGGTGGGCTGCCCTCTATGGGGTCTGCAAAGAGTNCTTGAGTCTATACTAGGAGTGGAATTGCTGGGTTTTATGTTAACTTTATGGAGAAGGCAATGGCACCCCACTCCAACACTCTTGCCTGGAAAATCCCATGGATGGAGGAGCCTGGTGGGCTGCCCTCTATGGGGTCTGCAAAGAGTAGGACGCGACTGAGCGACTTCCCTTTCACTTTTCACTTTCATGCATTGGAGAAGGCAATGGCATCCCACTCCAATGTTCTTGCCTGGAGAATCCCAGGGACGGGGGAGCCTGCTGGGCTGCCATCAATGGGGTCACACAGAGTCAGACATGACTGAAGCGACGCAGCAGCAGCATGTTAACTCTATGTTTTAGCTTTTTGAGGAACCCTCAAACTATTCTCCATAGAGACTGTACTACTTCACACACACGCCAGCAATGGATGCCATGAGCTCAGTTGTGTTCCTATGGACTGTAGCCCACTAGGCTCCTCGGTCCATGGAATTTTCCAGGCAAGAATACTGGAATGAGTTGCCATTTCCTCCTCCAAGGGATCTTTCCAACCCAGGGATTGAACACACATCTCCTGTGTCTCCTGCATTGCAGGCGGATTCTTTACCCACTGAGCCACTGGGGAAACCAATGAATGAGAGGTCTCATTTCCCACATCCACACTAACACTTGTTACTATTATTATCTGACATTTTAATTATAGTCATGAAGGTGGAGAGCTATTTCACTGTGTTTTGATTTGCATTTCTCTGATGGCTAACAAGGTTGAAAATATTTTCAAATACATATGAGTATGAATATATATATATACACACATACATACATATAGGGGCTTCCTAGGTGGTCCTAATGGTAAAGAAACTGTCTGCCAATGCAGGAAACGTAAGAGACACAGGCTTGATCCCTGGGTCAGGAAGATCCCTGGAGGAGGGCATTGCAGCTCAATCCAAGCTGTGGTTTTTCCAATAGTCATGTATGGATGTGAGAGCTGGATCATAGAGAAGGCTGAGTGCCAAAGAATTGATGTTTTCAAACTGTGGAGTTGGAGAAGACTCTTGTGAGTCCCTTGGACTGCAAGGATATCAAACCAGTCAATCCTAAAGAAAGTCAATCATGAATATTCATTGGAAGGACTGATGATGANTGAGTGCCAAAGAATTGATGTTTTCAAACTGTGGAGTTGGAGAAGACTCTTGTGAGTCCCTTGGACTGCAAGGATATCAAACCAGTCAATCCTAAAGAAAGTCAATCATGAATATTCATTGGAAGGACTGATGATGAAGCTGAAGCTCCAATACTTTGGCTACCTGATGTGAAGAGCTGACTCATTAGAAAAGACCCTGATGCTGGGGAAATTGAAGGCAAAAGGAGAAAGGGACGACAGAAGAAGGAGGCATCACTGACTTGATGGACGTGAGTTTGAGCAAGCTCTGGGAGATGGTGAAGGACAGGGAAGCCTGGCATGCTACAGTCCACAGGGTCGAAAAGAGGTGGACACGACTGAGCAACCAAACAACAACTATATATATATATATATATGAGAATTGTGTATTCATATCCTTTGCCAATTTTTAATTAGATTTTCTTTTTATTATTGAGCTGTGATTTCTTTATATGTTCTAAATATAAGTCCCTTATCAGATATATAATTTGGGAAATATTTCCTGCAATTTTATAGGTTATCTCTTTACTTTCTTATTGATATCCTTTGAAGCACAAAAGTTTATAACTTTGATGAAGTCAAATTATCTGTTTTACTTAACTCATTAATATTTAACTGTATTCTACTCCTGAAATCTTGTCTCTGTGTTTCAGGTTGATCTAGTAGTTCTGAAGGCAGGAGGAGAAGGGGACGACAGTGGATGAGATGGTTGGATGGCATCACTGACTCCATGGACATGAGTTTGAGCAAGCTTTGGGAGTTGGTGATGAACAGGGAAGCCTGGCTTGTTGCCATCCCTGGGGTTGCAAAGAGTCGGACACGACTGAACTACTGAACTGAACTGAAGTGGTTCAAACTAGACTTATGATGAGGGTTCACAGGCGGTGTTCTGGATGTTAAAAGGCAGAATAGAAACTAATTCTGAAGGAAAGGAACAAGGCAAATGATATGATAGTAATATTCTGTGTTGGGGAAAGTGTGTGTGTGTGTGTGTGTGTGTGTGTGTGTGNTTGCCTTCTCCAGTGGACCACATTTTGTCAGAACTCTCCACCATGACCCGTCCATCTTGGGTGGCCCTATGTGGCATGGCTTATAGTTTCAATTGAGTTACAGAAGGCTGTGGTCCATGTGTTCAGTTTGATTAGTTTTCTGTGATTGTGGTTTTCATTCTGTCTGCCCTCCAAGGGATAAGGGTAAGAGATCTATGGAAGCTTCCTGACAGCATATTAAAAAGCAGAGACATTACCTTGCAAACAAAGGTCCGTCTAGTCAAAGCTATAGTATTCCCAGGAGTCACATATGGGTATAGGAGTTGGACCATAAAGAAAGCTGAGCACCTAAGAACTGATGCTTTTGAACTGTGGTGCTGGAGAAGACTCTTGAGAGTCCCTTGGACTGCAAGGAGATCCAACCAGTCCATCCTAAAGGAAATCAGTCCTGAATGTTCACTGAAAGGACTGAGGCTGAAGCTGAAGCTCCAATCCTTCGGCCACCTGTTGCAAATAACTGACTTAATTGAAAAGACCCTGATGCTGGGAAAGACTGAAGGCAGGAGGAGAAGGGGACGGCAGAGGATGAGATGGTTGCAAGGTATTANGGCTGAAGCTGAAGCTCCAATCCTTCGGCCACCTGTTGCAAATAACTGACTTAATTGAAAAGACCCTGATGCTGGGAAAGACTGAAGGCAGGAGGAGAAGGGGACGGCAGAGGATGAGATGGTTGCAAGGTATTACCAACTCGATGGACATGAGTTTGAACAAGCTCTGGGATATGGTGATGGACAGAGAGGCCTGGCGCGCTGCAGTCCGTGAGGTCACGACTGAGCAACTGAACTGAACTGAGTTCTGTTCTTGATGTCATGACAACAGTGCTGTTTTACAAAACAGCGCTCAGCCATGGTGCGTCCTGTTTAGGGTGGAGCCGGGGTGTCTGATGGGGACACTGTAGATGTCTATGCTTACCGCATCCCCACCAACGGACTACCTGGGGCGTCCTAGGCTCCTGGGCATCTCAATACCTTCATTTCCTCATCTGTGAACCACGGATCAAGACGCACCTGGTGCAAAGAATACCTGTGGAGTGAAATAGCTCCCATCGTGAGATACTAGCAACAGAGCCTGGAAAGTAAAAAGCTCTCGGGACCTATTAGCTTGTGTGTGTGTGATAAAGTGGTATACAATGTAAAATTCGCCATTATAAAATGATTTACTTAAACTGGAAACTAATCAAATGTATATNAATTGGTATGTATTAAATTATGATAGCATGGTTGGAATAAGTGTTTTCAGTTGTTCAGTGGTAATCAGAATAAGATTTAAAGAATATAATTTGAGCTGTTTCTGGAGAATAAATTGCTGGCGTCCAAAGAAAGTTGAGAGACTTGGCAGGAAGTTACTTCCCTGGGCCAGGAAGGAAATGTTCAAAAATATGTTATATACTTTGAAAGTAGAAACAACAGTATTCCATACACGTGTATGCATACTCAATCATTTCAGTCATATTTGACTCTTTGCATCCTTATGGACTATAGCCTGCCAGGCTCTTTGGTTTATAAGATTCTTCAGGCAAGAATACTAAAGTTGGTGGACATACACTCCTCCAGGGGATCTTCCTGACCCAGGGGTTGAACTTGCATCTCCTGTGTTCTGCATTGAAGATGGATTTTTTTTTTTTTTACTGTTGAGCCAACGAGGAAGCCCAGTATTCCATAGCTATCAGGAAATAATATGATAGATAAAAGGGAGTGAATAACGAGGTGTGTTTTATTTATCTATTTATTTATTTTTGGTGAGCAATTACATNTGCATTGAAGATGGATTTTTTTTTTTTTTACTGTTGAGCCAACGAGGAAGCCCAGTATTCCATAGCTATCAGGAAATAATATGATAGATAAAAGGGAGTGAATAACGAGGTGTGTTTTATTTATCTATTTATTTATTTTTGGTGAGCAATTACATTGAAGATGGTGCAATTTAACAATAAGGGGAACACCTTTTATATTGTGGAAAATTTTATTTTATTTTTTTGTTATATGTACTAAACTGATATCCAACTATAGATGTCTAAAAGTGGAGGTGTTGTTTGTGTTAAAGTGATGGTAGAGATAAAGTCGACAAAATTGAACTGACTTGCTACTCATTGATCGGGAGAAGGAGGAATCTTTTCCTTGACACTCTAAGAAAGAAATTCCAGGTCGTTCTGAGACAATACAGGGCAGTGACCTTCTATTCATAGTTTGATTTACTAACAGGGAGTATGTTAATCTAAGTGGATCTAAAGTGTTACACTTTTATGACATTATAAATGATATGTATTTTCCTGGAATTTCCATCCTATTTTATCCTGTACTTTCATTTTTTCTTTAAAGTTCAGCTAAATCATTGCTTCTCCTGGAAAGCCTTCTCTGATTCTAGTCTGATTAATATATTCCTACTCTGTGATATTTAGCATTATGTGACTATCGTTCTCATGGCACCTATTAGTTGGTCTGGAATTTTCTGATCCTTCATTTTATGTGATATCACTGAGGGAAGGGACTATGACTTTTGCAACTTGAGTATATTTCTATGAACTACTGGACAAAAATTGATTCTGTCTGCACATCTTTTTAAAACTTTATTTATTTATTTACTTTATTCTACTTTACAATACTGTATTGGTTTTGCCATACATCAACATGAATACACCACAGGTGTATATGAGCTCCCAATCCTGAATCCCCCTCTCACCTCCCACCCTACATTGTCTCTCTGGATCATCCCCGTGCACCAGCCCCAAGCATCCTGCATCCTGCATCTAACATAGACCGGCGCCTCGTTTTTTACATGATAGTATACATGCTTCAGTGCCATTCTCCCAAATCATCCCACCCTCTCCCTCTCCCTCAGAGGCCAGAAGTCCGTTCTATATGTCTGTGTCTCTTGTGTTGTTTCACATACCGGGTCATCATTACTATCTTTCTAAATTCCATATATATGTGTCAGTATACTATATTGGTGTTTTTCTTTCTGGCTTACTTCACTCTGTATAAAAGGCTCATTTTTTAATTGAATGGACAAATAGAAAACTTATGGTGAATTTAAATGTGTCCTCCTTGTTTTCTAGGTAAGTTGCTTCTAATATGTGAGGTCAGCTACTGTTCAGCCTAGATGGAACCAAGGAACAATGTAAATTATTTTACCTCCCGGGACTTACGCGGAACCCAAAGGAGCAGAAAGTCCTTTTCTATTATATTCTTGCTCTTATACATTTTGACTGTGGTGAGCATCCTGTTCATTATTTTGATATGATGGTCAGTAGGACACTGAATTCACTGATGTACCTTTTCCTTACTTTCTTATCAATTATGGATGTAGACTATTCCTCTCCAATTGTGCCCAGATTAATTTCAGACTTGTTATTTGTGGAAAATACCATTTCCTTTGAATCATGCATGACCCAGCTGTTCATACAGGATTTTTTTGGTTTATCAGAGGTCTTCCTTCTGTTAGCAATGGCCTATGGCCACTTTGTGGCCCTCTGTAAGCCCTTGCATTAATTGGTGATCATGAGGCAAAGGGTGTGTGTTGTGCTTCTGGTGGTGTCCTATGTTGGAGGCATTTTCACTCAATTACTCAAATTAGCACAGTTTCTGGGCTCCCATTCTGTTGCCCCACTATCATTGATCACTTTACGTGTGATAGATACCCCTTATTGAAACTGGTCTGTACTGACACCTGTGTCATTGGCATCTTAGTTGTGGCCAATGGAGGACTGATCAGAAGTATTGTATTCTTACTCTTACTCATCTCTTGGAGTCATCGTGCACTCTCTGAAGAACCAAGTCAGGAAGAGAAGCAGAAAGCCCTTCAGACCTGTGGTTCCCAGATTACTGTGGTTACTTGTTTCTTTGTCCCCTGTATTTTCATACGTGTAAGACATGCCACAACCTTCCATATTGACAAATCATTGACTATGTTTTATACAATCAAAATCCCCATGTTAAAACCATTAATCCTAAGGAATTCCGAGATGACTAATGCTATGAATCAGCTCTGGAGAAAAACAAATCAGATTAAGTATTAAATAAGTGTATTATTCATCAAGAAGGTAGTAATTTAGTATTAGGACCAATCTTCCACAATATAAATATCTTTGTAAATCTGACACAAACTTTCTTTTTAATTGTAAGCAATTAAGATAAATATAATTAAAGAATTAACTGCATGTTCATTCTACCAATGACAGTCTCCCCATTAGAACATAAACTGTATGATGGGTGGTTCATCACTGCATCTAGAATAGTGGAATGCATTGACAGTATAGAATCAATAAATAATATGTAATGAATAAGTAATATGTTTTATAGAGTAAAGCTGATTTTTATATTTTAATTTTCTTATCATTGTTTTAAGTCAGAGTCTTGTCTTTAATCTTTGTTCTTCTTATTGCTCAATTTAAAATGTTGAAGTCCACAATTATATTATACATAATATGTATATGTAATATACATATTAAACTATCTTTTTATCAATTTTGTTTGCCCTAGCTATGAAATTTTAATGTAATATTTTAATTTTAAAATAAAAATTTGAAGTATGATATATAATAAGTAATATTAAAGTTGAACCCATGCCAAATGGAACAGTGCAGAATAAGGCTCTTATATATCTCATACCACAGCTTTCTGGTCCTTTCATATGTTTTCACTGTATTCTTTTCTTAAATATCTTTCAGAAATAATATTTAAAATGCAAGCATGTTTTCATATGTGAGTGTGTATATCACTGTGAAGAACTTTCAATTTTACTTAGCCTCCTGAAGATCTTTATATACTAACCTATAAAGATCTAACTCNACCCATGCAAAATGAAACAGTGCAGAATAAGGCTCTTATATATCTCATACCACAGCCTTCTGGTCCTTTCAGATGTTTTCACTGTATTATTTTCTTAAATATCTTTGAGAAATAATATTTAAAATGCAAGCATGTTTTCATATATGGGTGTGTATATCTCTGTGAAGAACTTTCAATTTTACTTAGCCTCCTGAAGATCTTTATATACTAACCTATAAAGATCTAACTCATTCTAGATTCATCATATTGCATAATTTTTATAAAGACTGAAATTTAGGTATCCAGGCCTCTTAAAGTTTTTCCGATCTTTTTTATGATGTATAATTCTACAATGAAGTCTTTTTGAAATTTTTTATGTCCGTCTAAGAAATGGAATTTTTAATTCATTTGGTACATGTATTTAAATGATGATGTCCGTAGTTATTGCCAAAATGCTATCCATGAGCTTGTACCAAATCCACACTCCCCTAATTCTGAAAAATACATTTGAATGCATTCTGTACAATCAGTGTTTGATAAATATTTGTGGTATCTGGTTCTTCATGCCTGGAGAATCCCATGGACGGAGAAGCCTGGTAGGTTACAGTCCACAGGGTCGCAAAGAGTCGGACACGACTGAGCGACTTCACTTTCACTTTATTTATAAATACTCAAGTTAATTGAATTTGAGTATCTATTCAGGTGTTTAAATTGATCTATATTCCTTTTACATGAATTGCTTATTAGTGAATTTTTCTTTTTNGGCTCCTGTCACCCGCCTGGAGGAGTTAAAACAAACAGTCTTTTGGAAACTCAGTGAAAGAAAACGGCTGAGTCAGGCCTTCTGTTTAAATAGTCCCCACCTGTTCTCCCAGCCCTGGCCTCCCCCCGACTCCCACCCTGGGCTCCCCCACTTCCCTTTCTCTTTTCTTTCTTTTCCCCTTTGTTGCTCATTTTCAAAAGGGCAGAGTTGACAGCTCTCGCCTTGAGCAAAGCCAACCCGGGGAGCCAGCCAGGAGCCGCCTGGTGCTGCTGACCCAGCGCTCTCCCCCGTGGCTCCCCCGCCACCGCCTGCACGTGGCTGGGCCCCCGGCAACCCGGGAGGGGAGAGAAAGGGAGGGGGGCCAAGGTTACCAAGAAAGAGAGCCCCACCCCACCACTTACCCTCGGCTCCCCAGAACCCGGCACCCAGGCACCAGGCCCAGTGGGATTCGTGAAGCCTGTGGAAGGAGAGAGATGAGAGGGAGGGTGTGAGAGAGAACAAAGGCAGCCGGACAGACCTTCACCAAGGAACCAGACCTGCTGTCATCTGGAACGCTCCGTGGCCCCACACACTTGGTGCTGTGTGTAAAACTAGGGTCTTGGCATTGCAGGAAATGGTTTAGTTGCCCATATTCAAAATTGAGGAAACATTTCTCAAGTGGCATAAATTGTGTGAGAGACAAGGCCTGAACCCACTTAAGTGCCCTCAGGGCACACATGCAGCCTTCTAGAACTCCCTTGTGCCTCCTTGGAAGACTGGCAACCTCTCCAAGCCCTGTTCCTGGCACTGGAAGTCAAAAGCCTTTTTGTTTTTTTAATTAAAGTTTGTGACAGCTTCATGTGAATCTACAGTTTTGAGAAAGTTGGAGACTCATCTGCAGTTGTAAGAAATAATACAGAGAGATTCCTCGTACCGTTTTACTCAAGTCCCCCAAGGTGACATCTTGTAGACCTGTAGTGCAATATCACAGCTAGGATGCCACTGTTTATACAGACAAGATGCAAAAGGTTGCCATCACCTCAAGGGTCCCCTGTTGGCCTTCTAGAGCCACGCCTCCTCTTCCCATTCTACCCTCTCCTCAACTGGTGGCAACCACCAATCTGCTCTCCATTTCTAAAAGTCTATTATTTCAAGAATGTTATATACCTTTACATTGAAAAGAATAAAATACCTAGGAATAAACCTGCCTAAGCTTATTTAACTTCTATGCAGAGTACATCATGAGAAATGCTGGAATGGAAGAAGCACAAGCTGGAATCAAGATTGCTGGGAGAAATATCAATAACCTCAGATATGCAGATGACACCACCCTTATGGCAGAAAGTGAAGAGGAGCTAAAAAGCCTCTTGATGAAAGTGAAAGAGGAGAGTGAGAAAGTGGGCTTAAAGCTCAACATTCAGAAAACGAAGATCATGGCATCTGGTCCCATCACTTCATGGGAAATAGATGGGGAAACAGTGGGAACAGTGTCAGACTTTATAGTTTTGGGCTCCAAAATCACTGCAGATGGTGACTGCAGCCATGAAATTAGAAGACACTTAGTCCTTGGAAGAAAAGTTATNTTAGTGATGTTGAGCATCTTTCCATATGCTTTTTGGTCATCTGTGTGTCTTCTTTGAAGGAATGTTTGTGTATACACTGTACCTCCTTTTTTATGGGATTGTTTATTTGACACAGAGGTGCATGAGCTCTTTACATATTTTGGAGATTATTCCGCTGTTGTTTGATTTGTTTGCAAATATTTCATCTAATTCTGTGAGTTGAATTTTTGTTTATGGTTTCTTTTGCTGTGGAGAAGCTTTTGACTTTAATTAAATGTCACCTGTTTATTTTGGTTTTATTTTCATTACTCCAAGAGGTGGATCAAAAGCCATTTTACTAAAAGGAAAAAATACTGCTGCAACTTCTGACAAACAGTGTTCTGCCTAGGTTTTCGTCTGAGGGTTTTAGAGAGTCTGGCTTTACATTTCAGTCTTTGATCGATTTTGAGTTTATTTTTGTGTATGGTGTTAGAGAATGTTCTAAATTCATTATTTCACATGTAACTGTGTAGTTGTCAAGGCACCACTTATTGAAGAGACTTTTTTGGTTCGCTAATATTTTGTTCAGGATTTTTTCATCTGTGTTCTGCACTAATATTGGCCTGTCGTTTTCGTTTCTGGTGTGTGTGTGTATGTGTGTGTGTGTGTGCGCGCTCTTCTCTATCTGCTTTTGCTCTCAGGGTGATGGGGGCCTCATAGAACGAGCTTGGGAGTGTTCCTTCCTCTGTAAGTTGTTTTAGAAGAGGTTGATAGAATCTCTAAGTGTTTGATAGAATTACCCGAGAAACCACCTGGTCCTGGATATTTTATTGGAAAATTTTAAATCACTGTTTCAGTACTTGTAACGGTCTATTCACGTTCTCTATNCTTGGGAGTGTTCCTTCCTCTGTAAGTTGTTTTAGAAGAGGTTGATAGAATCTCTAAGTGTTTGATAGAATTACCCGAGAAACCACCTGGTCCTGGATATTTTATTGGAAAATTTTAAATCACTGTTTCAGTACTTGTAACGGTCTATTCACGTTCTCTATTTCTTCCTTGCTTAGTCTTCGAAGGTTGTACCTCTCTAAGAATCTGTGTATTTCTTCTTGATTGTTCATTTTATTTGCATATAGTTTTTTGTAGTAGTCTCATGATACATGGCGTTCCACACGAGTGTATTCTTAATGAAACCAGCCCTCATAACCTTGTTGTGGCGTGAGCATAAATGTAAAATGAGGGAGTATAAAGCAGGAAACATCTCCCCCTCCCCAGACGATTGCACCCTAATCCGGGTAAGGAATCTCATACAATTGGACACATTCTGGTCTTTCCTCACTAAAAAGTGTAGTCCTATTCTGTGTCAGCCAGAATAGCAGGGAGGTAGTACTGAACTACTTTTCTATCTTTGTGCATGTGTGATGTTAAAAATGAAATTTTACCAAGAAAAATAGTCGTTGGTTGTGGTCTTAAAGGCCATGGGCTACATTGAGGCCTTGGAGTAAATGTATTTCCCCTGGAAATTGCGCAGACATCTAGATTTGCTTGTCGGTGATCTCTGCTGGAGGGGTAAAGTATTTTGGTCATCTACCAGAAAGATTAAACTACAGCATGCTCAGAAAGGAAGTGAGGAAATCAGTGTTTAAATGTGTTTGCTCCTGAATGGCTTTCTGAAAGTCAGCTCTGCCTGAGTCTAAGACAGCTTCCTCTTTCACTTTCTTCAGTGTGATTCAATCACTCCCTCAGCCTCCTGCTCCCTAGGTNGCTGTGAAAGTGCCACACTCAATATGCCAGCTAATTTGGAAAACTCAGCAGTGGCCACAGGACTGGAAAATGTCAGTTTTCCTTTAAATCCCAAAGAAAGGCAATGCCTAAAGAATGCTCAAACTGCCACATAATTTCACTCATCTCACACACTAGCCAAGTGATGCTCAAAATTCTCCAAGCCAGGCTTCAGCACTACATGAACCCGGATGTTCAAGTTGGGTAGAGGAACCAGAGATCAAATTGCCAACATCCACTGGATCATGGAAAAAGCAAGAGAGTTCCAGAAAACCTTCTACTTTATTGACTACGCCAAAGCCTTTGACTGCATGGATCATCACAAACTGTGGAAAATTCTGCAAGAGATGGAAATACCAGACCATCCTACCTGCTTCCTGAGAAATCTGTGTGTAGGTCAAGAAGGAACACTTAGAACNCCTTCTACTTTATTGACTACGCCAAAGCCTTTGACTGCATGGATCATCACAAACTGTGGAAAATTCTGCAAGAGATGGAAATACCAGACCATCCTACCTGCTTCCTGAGAAATCTGTGTGTAGGTCAAGAAGGAACACTTAGAACTGGACATGGAACAATGGACTGGTTCCAAATTAGGAAAGGAGTATATCAAGGCTGTATACTATCACCCTGTTTATTTAACTTATATACAGACTGCATCATGTGAAATGCCGAGCTGGATGAAGTACAAGCTGGAATCAAGATTGCCAGGAGAAATAACAATAACCTCACATATGCAGATGACAACACCCTTATGGCAGAAAGCAAAGAGGAACTAGAGCCTCTTGATGAAGGTGAAAGAGAAGGGTGAGAAAGCTGGCTTAAAACTCAACATTAAATAAACAAAAATCATGGCATCTGGTCCCATCACTTCAGGGCAAATAGATGGGGAAACAATGGAAACAATGAGAGACTTTATTTTGGGGGGCTCCAAAATCGACTGCAGATGTTGACTGCAGCCATGAAATTAAAAGACACTTGCCTCTTGGAAGAAAAGTTATGGTTAACCTAGATAGCATATCAAAAAGCGGAGACATTAATTTGCTGACAAAGGTTCGTCTATTCAAAACTATGGTTTTTCCAGTAATCATGTATGGATGTGAGATTTGGACCATAAAGAGAGCTGAGCGCTGAAAAATTGATGCTTTTGAACTATGGTGCTGGAGAAGACACTTGAGAGTCCCTTGGACTGCAAGGAGATCAAACCAGTCAATCCCAAAGGAAATCAGTGCTGAATATACATTGGAAGGACTGATGCAGAAGCTGAAGCTNGAAAAATTGATGCTTTTGAACTATGGTGCTGGAGAAGACACTTGAGAGTCCCTTGGACTGCAAGGAGATCAAACCAGTCAATCCCAAAGGAAATCAGTGCTGAATATACATTGGAAGGACTGATGCAGAAGCTGAAGCTCTAATACATTGGCCACCTGATGAGAAAAATTGACTCTTTAGAAAAGACCCTGATGCTGGGAAAGATTGAAAGCAGGAGAAGGGGATGACAGAGGATGAGAGGGTTGGATGGTATCACCGACTCCACAGACATGAATTTGAGTGAGCTCTGGGAGTTGGTGATGGACAGGGAAGCCTGGCGTGCTGCAGTCCATGGCGTCGCAAAGAGTCAGACATGACTGAGCAAGTGAACTGAACGGGACTGCAGCTCTGATGCAGGACCTGTCTCTCCTCCCTCCATGAGCCAGTCTGAGATGACTCAGTTTGCACCATCTCAAGCATCGTCAGTGTCAGTGACAAAAGGCAAAGAGGAAGGAGTGTGGTGAACATCAATCCACAGTAGTTTTGCAAACCTCTAACAGGAAGTGAGATTTATCACTTCCACACACCCTCAACTGGCCAAAGCCAGTCGCTGGCCACATCTGGATTCAAATGGGCAGGGAAGGGTGACTTAGCCCCATACCTGTAAACAGCCCTAACAATGACCACACACAGTGTCTCCCATGGAGTTGGAGGTCAAATCTATTTGACAGGGAGAAAAAAACCCATTCGGCCGTCTGCTGGGAGAAGGGGAAGGAGACCCTAGTCTTACAGAAAGGAAGGGAAGTGGAGGTATGCATAAGGAAACAGCAAATGAACCCTCGATTCTTCTACATAAGAGAAAGATGAGCCCAGGGGAAAGACAGGAATCCTGTGTGAGTGGAGAAGGCCTGGACCCTCTTTGGGGTGGGAAAATAGAAACTAAAGGGGAGAGTGTATATTAATAGAGAGGAAAAGAATGCCTTAGCCACCAGATGGAGAGCACAGATGGTTAAAGGTTATAAAGTTTTGTTATATGGGAAGGAATATAGCTTTTGGGGGCATCTCCCCACTTTAGAAGTGTGACTTGTGGGTTTTTTAAGTGACAACATGCTGAGGCTAGTCTCGGGGCAAGCACAAGACAAGGCCAGAAAGTGCCAAGGAAGCCCAGGTGCTGTCTACAGGCCAAAGTCAAGTTTCATTTCAAGTCAAGTTTTGTTTCCTTGATCTGGCTCCATCTAACCTACCCTTTATCTGCACTGTGACCTGGTACCTCTCCAGGGTGTGGCTCTGCTCCAGCCCATCATCTTCCATGGGCTGCTCAGCCCTTTCCACCCTGAACCCTTGGTTCCTGTCTCACCCACCTCCTGATCCCCAGCCCCAAGTGTCCACTTTCCATGTCTCCATCTCTCAAAGCATCTCCTCTCTTCAATCTGCATCTCAGAGGTCTTCATTCCCTTGAACCTTAAAATGAGGTTCACCCCTCTCTGTGCCACAGTCATCCTTTCACAAAGAAATGTTGCATGCTAAAATCACTGGTTGACAAGTTGTCTCCCCTAAAAGACAGACCATCAAAGGCTGGATATAGTTTCTACTTAGCTTAACTTTTTGCCTACAGCCCCCATCACTGGATTTAACAGGAAATAACTACCATAATGACAGTGGATGGGCTTCCCTGGTGGCTCAGATGGTAAAGAATCCACCTTCAATGCAGGAGACCCACGTTTGATCCCTGGGTCAGGTAGATACTCTGGAGAAGGGAATAGCTACCCTCTCTAGCATTCTTGCCTGGAGAAACTCATGGACAGAGGAGCCTGGCAGGCCATAGTCCATGAGGTTGCAAAGAGTCAGACATGATTGAATAATTATTATCTTTATTTTTCTTAATAACCATAATGACACTGGGTAGTAGAAATAGTGATGGTCACATTTATCGGGTTTTTATGGATTGGACCTTGTGCTAAGGGTTTAAGCACATCATCTTTTCATCCATACAACCTTCTGATGAGTATTTTTAGCTTCACTTTACAGATGAAAAAATGGAGGCCCAGAGAGAGCAAGGAACCAGTCCCAAAACACACAGCTCTGGTGTCAAAATGAACTCAGTTGAGACACCTACCTCTCCACTTAACTCCAGGGGTCTATTACTTCTTCAAATTTCTCAGCACACACCACTCAGTGGTGGTTCTCAGTATTCATCTTAAGTCTTTCTAATTCCAAAGATTATGCTCTTAAACACAAGATGTTTCCAGCAGACTGTCTTTCTGTTCACTGAACCATTGGCCTTTACCTCCAGGGCCACACATTCCCAGCTTCCCGAATGTTAGGTTGACCAGGTGCCTAACACATGCTGAGGGCGCGGGTGGGGTGCAGGGAGGGTGGTGGTGATGAACATCCACAGACCTAAACCATAAAAACTTCCCAGGGGTTCCTCCAAGGTCTTTCCCTCCCCATCTCTGCCACCAAGAATCGAGTGTCCACAGAGGACTCAGAGTTATAGATAAAAGAGCCTCTGGATAGATGAGTGACTTCATGGAGCAGAGTCCTCCCATGATCACTCCAGGCAAGTCTACCCCTCCTGCCCTGAAAATGTGAGCAAGAAGTCAGTGTCTTCGGCAAAGCCAGTTGAGATCTGAGTGTAAGACTGCTGAAGCAGTTCACCTCACCTTGACCGAAAGGGGACTCAGTAAATGGCTGATCTTAAAGTGATGTTTGAAGCAGACAGTGAGTGGTAGGAGCTGTGTTATGTCAGCAGGGGGAGGGCCCCCAGGGATGCTTAGAGGAGACCCAACGTCCATTCATCCTTTGACCATGCACCTGGAAGGCAGGGTGCTGACTACTCTGGGTGAACCAGCTGCTTGAAAGATGAAGGGAAGGCTGGAGATTGATGAGCCATGTTCCCAGGAACAGGAAGACATAGGAGACATGCCTTCATATTCTCAGAGCAGGGCTACTTGTGCGTAGAGGGGCCAACAGGAGCAGCTACAAAGAGGGAAGGAGTTATGGCTCCTGATGAGGCTGAACCAGCCAGGCGGGGAGAGAAAGCCCGTGTGGTGGGCGGGACAGGCAGTCTGGCCAGCACAGAGGCCTCATGGGAGACCTGGCCTGGCTCTTTCTCTAGCAGTCTCTGAAACATGAGCTGGCAGTGTGTCCCAGCAGCTGGCTGCCCATTGCCCAGTCATTTTCTCGATTTTCTTTCTCTGAACCCTCCTCTATCTGCCACCACTCACCTACTCTTAAGTCACTGCATTGGGAAGAGGTTGACAGCCCCTGGAGTGAAGGACACCCAAAACCTGCATCATACCATCCCTCTGCCTACCCACACACATTCTGCCCCATTTATTTGCACGTCCATACCCAGAATGCCCTGCTGGTCCATGCCAAAGCCATTAGACACATTAGACGGTCCTTGCCAGCGTCTGGAGACTGGAGTTGGCAGAGTTAGGCATCCCTCAAAGGGCGATGTGTTTACTTTCATGTAATTGAAATTGGGAATGAGTTGGTTTGCCTGTACCCTCAGTCCCCTTGGCTCAGATTGGCATGGGGCAAAAAGAAAACCAGATGCAACAAGAATCGATGTTTAAAGCCATGGGACCAGATTTCCAGATCCACATGCTGCTCACCAACTTCATCCACCAGCCCAGAACTTCCACGTTCCAGCTCAGCCCAGACGTCAAGAGTGTGGCCTCTCTTAATTTTGGGTTTCAAGAGAAGTTTTCAGAATCCAGATTCAGGATATTTTTCTACCCCTTTCCCTTCATTTCACAGTGCAACAGCTTCCTCTTTGGGTTCAGAGAGGGCAAGAAACTTGCAAAAAATGCACCCGGGCCTGATGAGCCCCCAGCCTCGGTCCCAGGGTCTCAGAGTACCCCCCAAAGCTGCTGCTCCAGAGATATCTGTTCATAGTCCCAGAGGGCAGCTTGGGGAAACCTGCCTCCTCAGGGTCAGTGAGGAAGGAGAGGCAGGCAGCAGGTGGGAACAAGCACCAGGACAACATCCAGAGAACAATCAGAAGAGAGAATGATGCGTGTGTGTGTGTGTGTGTGGAAAGTGAGAGGGAAGGGGTAGATAGTAGAGAAGAATACGAAAAACAGCAAACAGAACAAAACCTCATGTTCTGCTTCATCCAAAAAGGCTTCTTCTGTGCAGTGTGTATCAGATGCATCTGCCCCTGTGGGAATGGAAAGTGCACCGTCCCTGACTCGGATTTTTTTTTTTAATGTATTTATTTATTTATTTTTGGCTGTGCTGGGTCTTCATTGCTGCACACGGGCTTTCTCTAGGTGCAGCGAGTGGGGGCTGCCCTTCACTGCAGCGCACAGGCTTCTCCCTGCAGTGGTTTCTTTCACAGTGGAGCTCCAGTTCTAGGTTTCAGTAGCTGTGGCACGTGGGTTTGCGGCGCATGAGATGTGGGATCTCCTCAGACCAGGGGCCAAATTCATATCCCCTGCATTAGCTTAGCTGCATTAGTGGTTAGCTTAACCACTGAACCACCAGGGAAGTCCCTCAGACAGATATTAAATAGCTGGGCGATCCATTCATTCGGTTCAACCTAACTTGCTCACTGAGTTGTCTGACACCACGGGGGTTAACTGGGGACACACACATGAAAGATGTGACCTCTGCCAGGTGGTGCCCGCACATGCCAGCCTCGCCGGTAGGGGATGACTGCTTTCTGGGTGTCAGGGTGGATCCCCCTGAGTCATCCACGCTCCCTCGTCAGGGTGGCAGCAGGCCTAAGAGCCCAGGGGTAAGCGTGGACTCTGAGGACACAGGGTTCACGTTCAGCGGGAGGTTCTGCTGCTTTTGAGCTAAGGGATCCTGGGCAAGTTCCTTACCTCTGTGCTCCAGCTTCCTCCCCCGCAAAACGGAGCTGATAACAGAACCCACTCGTGGAGTTGAGGTGAGAACTGAATGAGTTAACACGTGTAACGCTCTCCACACAGTGTCAAGCACTCAATAAACATTTAGCTATTGTTATCATTGCAGCTGGCCGCACATATTAACAAAAATTATTGCCAAGCTTCATGGAGCCACAGCTGAGGCCACAGACCTGAGCAAAGCTCAACAGTTTTTACAAGAAACTAGACCATGAATCTGGCCTTCTTGCCCAGGGCTCTAACCAGGTAAGTACAAGAAAATGAGCACTTATCATGTGTATATACCATGGGATAAATTGATTATTAGAATAGTGATTGGCCAGGAAGTAAGAATTTCAGATCTTAACATTCAGATGAAAGGTCTGCTCTGGATCCCTGGATTTCGGCCACCTCCCAGCTATGGGTTGGTGAGCACATGAGGCAGGAAGCGGGTCACAGACAACTTTCTGAGATAGTGCTCAGGCCCAGATCCAGGAAAGGCAAGGGTCCTGACATGAGGTCAGTGCAACTCCAGACCCTTGAGAAAGGTAATTGGAGGGAGCATTGATCAAAGTCTCACAACCTTGACAGCGCCCTCTCCTTGGTGTCTTCCCACCTGCCCTTCCCCATCCCAAGCCTCTGGGTGGGGTCAGAGACAGACAGATTTGGAGAGCTGAGTCCCAAGTCCCAGGAAAACCCCTTCCTCTATTCCGCAGGATTAGACGATTAGGAGGAGAACAAAGGAGCAATTCACCAGTGGATTCTGCAATTCTCCCACGTCCGACTCAGCGACTGCTGAGTTCCCACCATCTCAAGTGGCTGGAGAGAAGGTGGGGGCCAGCTGGCTGGCCTGAAACAGCGTCTGTACAGATGCCTCTCCCAGAAACACTCCAATGCCTTCTGTGCACACAGCTTGCGGTAGAAGGGAGTATGTGTGTGTGTGTGTGTGTGTTCAGGTTGCTCCAGGAAAAATCAGAGATGAGGGACATAAGTACCGAGTCTTGGAAGAAAACCTTCCATAGATCCTCTGTTTGGAAAGATGCCTGGATTCCACCCAGTTTTCTTAAATCCAGAAGATAGCCATGATCAGGCTGAATGACTGATGCAGCCCAAGGCCCCCTCCAACTGATACATACTCTACAAAAGATACATTTTGAAACCTTTAGAACACAGAGAGAAAAATTTTTTTTCATAATTTCATCATGGGTAGTACTTGAGGTATATTTCTTTCAGTTTTTTCGACAATACATGTAACTATCATCCAATTCACTCTTCACTGGTGGCTCAGATGGTGAAGAATCTGCCTGGAATGCAGGAGACCCGGGTTGATCTCTGGGTCAGGAAGATTCCCTGGAGGATGAGATGGCAACCCACTCCAGTATTTTTGCCTGAGAAATCCCACGGACAGAGGAGCCTGGCGGGCTACAGTCCATGGGGTCACAAAGGTTGGACATGACTGAGTAACTGAACAACAGGCAACAAATTCACAACCAATTCTTGCTCAGTCCTGTGATATCTTCCTGTTCCTATCATTTTATCACAAGCAGTTTTCCATGTGACATATTCTTCCCATCCTGGCTTCTTATGGAATGGAGCCCAAGTTGAGAACTGGTTGTTGAAGGGGTTCAAGGTGATTTTAAAAAGGGGCAGAAAACCAAAGGAGATCTTTGGTTTGTGTGTTTAAGCTCATGAAAGGCTACCTCCAAACACAATATGGAAGGCGCTGTCTTCTCCATTGCTTTACAGTCTGAGTAAAATAAGAGGAAAGGAAAGAACGCTGAAGCTGTGATGGAAATCACGCTGACCATTAAAATGATTATACTCTAAAGTGGATTAAAGTTCCCTGGATCTTTCTGTCCAGGGTGGATTGTGGTCACTTTCTGGGTTCCAAGAGATGCACAAAATGTGGCTCTTCTTACCAAGAGGATTTAGTATTTGAAGGTTTTTAATGGACCCTTTCTTCGGTTCTTATTTTCCACTGTAAATTAAATTCATATGCATTCTCATTTCCTAGAACATACCTTCCCACCTCCTAAACATCCATGCCCTCTCTTTCTCCTCTTTTTACAGACTGGGCATGTTCCAAGGAGGTGGCATAGAGGGAGTCTTAAAAATACTTTTAAGCTTTTCCTCAGGAATTGCATACTTGCTGGCAAACATAGCTTTTAGCCAGGGTGAGGGTATCCTGTTTCATAAGCCCTTCGTTTCTATCCTTTTATTCTTTAGACAGAAATGCCGGAAAGGAGCTTGATGAGATGTCTGAAGCAGAGGGGTTTTGATTTAACAAAAAGAGGTGTTCCTTAGGTTAAGA
This sequence comes from Neotragus pygmaeus, assembly GCA_006410875.1. Lineage (NCBI taxonomy): Eukaryota > Metazoa > Chordata > Mammalia > Artiodactyla > Bovidae > Neotragus > Neotragus pygmaeus. The sequence continues at coordinate 3,653,406 of SJYV01055728.1, forward strand.
AGTTACTGGTTTGTGGGGGAATAACTATTGGAGAGGTGACGGTCCATGTGGGAGAAGGAACAGAGATGCTTTCGACCTTAGCTCATAGAGTTGAACATCCTGCCGCTCAACTGCCTGGTTGATCCATAGAGCGGGGATGGAACACCAACAGCCAGGCCCTCCCCACTCTCCAGTCTCCAGAGAAGTGTCAGCTGTCACCAGCTGGGTCCAAGTACAAAGGACCTCAGCTCTACGGGGTCCTCATGGTGCAAGCTACCAGTTGCCCTGGCACAGTTTTGCCATGACCCGCAGAGTCCAAGGAAGAATAAAGATGGCGGCACTTCCCAGACCTGCTATGGGTCTGGGTTCAATCCTTGGTCGGAGAACTAAGATCCCACAAGTTGAGTAGTGCAGCCAAAAAATAAACTTAGAAAATAAAAATAAAATAAAGATGGGAGTGATCACAGTTTGGAAGAAAAGAGGTTCTTCTTGAAATATTAGTTGACTAAAGGCCTAGGATGAGAGGAGAAAGGAGAATATTTCACAGTTACGCAGTTATCATTGGCAATTTGGGAAACTGACTGATACCATTAATAATTGGTCCCTGCCATCTCCTTTCTTTGGAAGGCCTATTCCCAACTTGGCTTCTGCCTTCAGTGTCTGAGTTCTCAGGCCCCTCAACCAGCTGCTCAGGGAAAGTGCCCTCCTGACAAAGGATGAAGCAAGGAGTGGGAAATAAGGGGTGAAGCGGATAGTGTAGGTCTCATAAAAAGCCCAAGCCAAAGCTGAAGAGAAAAACCAACATCATCCTCCAGCTTGCAGAGCCAGTAACAGCCCCATTTGGAAAGATGTCATTGCAAGCCCTAAGTGGCTGGGGAGGCTCAACAGTGCGCAGAGAAGGAGTTGGTGATTCTTTCAACAAAATTTCTTTTAAGTCATAACATACCAGTAATTGGAAAAAAGAACCTCAAAGCTCATCTCAAAAATTCCTCCTTCTGAGATGAAGGCATCCAGGTTTAGTCACCCTAAATGGTTTCTTCAAAGTTCAAGCTGGAGCCAGGATTACAGCCACAGTATTTTGAATCGAGCTCTTGGCTTATCTTTGTTACTCCATGTTTACCTTCACACCACCAGCGTGAAAACCCTCCATCCTCTCCTGTAAACAATGCCATATGCATCTTGCTTTAGAGTGAGGATTATTTCCCCTGCAGCAGGTGGGAAAGTGTGCTGCAGAGCAGAACATCAAGTCTCTAGGGAAATTCTCAGCAAAGGGACAACTGGCCAAGAAATAAGGAAAGAGCAACGACATCCAAACAGTTGGAACCAGGAAGGTTAAAAGCTTAGGGTGGTGATGCTGGAGGAAAAGCCTAAGAATGCTTCTGCTCCAGGCAGAGCCAAAGATGTAAGCATTTGTGTTCTATGCTCCCAAGTTTCCTTTTCTCTGCCTTTGTCGCTCTCAGACATCAAGCTCCTCTTCCTCATAAGCAACTTCTTTTTTTTCAGGAAAGATGTTAACGAATGCATCCACTTGAAGCAGAACTGACTGAACATTCTCTCAGGCAGATTCTCTAAGATGTAAGAGCTAGAAGAAACCAAGACTCACACTGCCAAGCTAGAATCGGGTCGGGGAACATTTTTAATCTAGAAGCTAAATACTAGGTATCAACATCACCCACACTCTGGACCAAGGATATAAATCTAAGCACTTCTCAGCCTGTCCAGCATATAGCAAGCACTCAGCAGAGGACCAAAACTCAAGGCTTACCCCAACTCTGCCTCCCTTCTCAGGAGAGCTTGACTTAGGTAGGTATTTGTAGGATCAAACATTATTTTGTGCATATATCCTTTCAGGATATTCTGCCACCAGCTTTACCTCTGGTCACCCTATGGATCTGGAACCACATCCCGTCCAGGACATCATTATCCATCTTCTACTGGAGCCCAGGGCAAATCAAGATGGGACAACACATCTCTCTCCTCTTTCTTGGACACCACAATGGCACTCCACACTGCAATTATATGCACATGGCTTTGTTGAAGAATTAGGGAAAACTCAAAAGGAAATGGTCATTTAGACTGGTCAACCTTTGAGTGAACTGTGAACGTGGAGTCTCTCTTTCAGCTCCCAAGGCACAGCATCTAACAGGCCTCCACAAGAAAGAGCTCATCTGTGCAGGTCTGCCATATACTGCATAGGGAGCACCATTCACATAACAGTGTGCCCCCTCCTTGTCCAGGGCCTGGTCTACACAAATAAGAAAACAGCTTTGCCGCACCCCTAAGTGGACCCCTCTGCAGGCAGGTGATTCACATGGCCTTTAAACACCACTTCTTCACGTCTCTATGTCCTAAATGTTGTTCCTCTTCAGGAACCTTTCTCTCCTTTGCATACAAAGAGATGCCAGCTCGCTAAATCATTCCTAGTTTACAGTCTCATGTACAGCTATGGGGGCTTCCCTGGTAGCTCAGCGGTTAAGAATCCGCCTGCAATGCAGAAGACTCGGGTTCAGTCCCTGGGTCAGGAAGATCCCCTAAAGGAGGGCATGGCAACCCACTCCAGTACTCTTGCCTGGAGAAGCCCATGGACAGAAGCGCCTGGCAGGCTACAGTCCACTGTGTCACAAAGAGTCAGACACAGCTATAGCAACTGAGCACACACACACGCAAGTGTAGCTATAGATGAGGCTATGTGGTCAATATCAGTGTGTTGGTCATCGCTGAGTCTCAAATACTGTAGAAAAATGGGGTCCAGTCCCGCAAGCAGTGAATATGGATCCTCCGATTCTCCTACTGAGCAGAGCTGTCCTAAAGGCAAACATTAAGTACAGGAGAGGAGGGAAAAGGGTACTATACAAACCACAATGAATAAAATCTCTAGCTCTACCCTTATGGTCAATGGGTACCCACAGTTGTGCAACAAGCATTTGGTTTACTAGGGGCTCTCTCCCATGGACAGCCACAAAACGGCTACGCTGGGATATGTGTGTTTCTTCATCGAGTGAAAAAACTTTAATAATAACCTACATGACTCCCCAGATAGTAGAATCTCTCTCTAATACATGCATTCTCAACTAAGGATATAAGACTGTGAACATTAGTTCTTAGGGGGATTAAAAATATCTTAGATATTACAATGATTTGGGCATTCAAAAGGTTAAAGTACATAAAAATATACAGAGTATACAGCAAAGGAGAAGAAATGATGAAAAAACCAATGTTTAAAAAGACTACTTGCATGCATGTATGCTAAGTTGTTTCAGTCACGTCTGACTCTTTGTAACCCTTTGGACTGTAGTCAGTCAGGCTCCTCAGTCTATGGGATTCTCCAGGCAAAAATACTGGAGAGGGTTGCCATGGCCTCCTCCAAGGCATCTCCCCAACCCAGGTATCGAACATGCATTTCTTACATCTCCTGCATTGGCAGGCAGGTTCTTTACCACTAGTGCCACCTGAGAAGCCCCAAAAAGCCACATAGTGGAGTAATAATCAGAAAACTTGGGAAACGCTGCTCTAATAGAGGAGAAAAATGGGCATGAAGGAAAGTTGCCAGTTCTAACTGCTATGATAGTTATCATCATAATTAAAAACATTTTGTATGCATGCCCTAAATTAATCCTCCTGACAGTCTTCAGGAAGAAGGACTATTATAGTCATTTAAGATGATGAAATAGCTTTAGAGGTATTGTCCAAGGCCACACAACTAGCAACTGGCAAAGGCACGATTCCAGCCAACTTCTGTCTGACTCCAAAGTCCATAGTCTCAACCATCCTCAAATGCTGACTGCATCGTTAGCCCAGCAGAAGGAAGGTTGGCGAGAGAACAACCCATCTTTAGACTCTACCATCTACTCCACCAACTCAAGTCTACCTCTAAAACCATGGAGGACAGTTAAGTTCTAAGGAAGGATACAGACAAGTCTGGGAAAACTCTGGGTTGAGTCGAGAATGAGAAGGGAGGGAGATGGCCCCACTCTCCCCTGCATCTGCCTCCTCTTCCTCTACTGGAAGACATGGAGCCAGCAGGACCAGGATCCTGGAATCTGGGGTAAAGAGAGAAGTGAAAAGCGGGGAGGGTGGTCCCTGCTGTGAGCTCAGTTACTACTGCTGAAACCCAGTGCAGGCTGCAGCCAAGCCCCAGGGATAGGGTGACCTCTATACAAACAGAACTTCCCTAGGCAGCGCTTCTGCAAATATAAACACAGATTCACCACGTGATGGGTTCAACCAGTTCATGTAAACACTAAAGGGAGGGGAAAAAAAAACTCAAGGGAAAAAATATGCTCCAACAAGATGAAGCAGGGTCCTGTGACTCAGAGAGTGGAAGGTCAAGAGCTAAAGGGCTCAGAACCCACCAGGCCTGCAGTGAAGCCACAGAGATGCTCTTGATACCTGGGCACAGGGAGCCTTGAGTCCCCCTGGACACAGTGTAGGAAAATCTTTGTCAGGAGCAGTGAAAATGGATGGCTTTCCATGGATATCTGAAGCACATTGGGTTAGACTTTCCGTGGAAAACAGAGGGTAGTCCTGAAGCAGGAGGGCCTATAGGTAGACATCAGGAGGACTTCCCCATAGCCAGGTGCCTTCGTGGAAACCTCAAGAGCTCTATCTAAGCTTGGGAAGAGCTGACTGCTTAGAAGCAGGGGGTGGATGGGATAAATTTTGAACAGCACACCCTTCCTCCCTACACCCACACCCCTGACCTGGTTGTTTGTACTGACAAAGAGAAGCTCTCCACCACACCCCCATGCCCTCAGGAAGAACGTTAGCAGAGTATCTGGGTGTTTTGCAAACAATCCACGGTGCCCTAGTAAGAAGAGCCAGCTCTCCAAAGCACTTGCAAATACCCTGCTCTCCTGGGCCAGGAGAGTTTTGACAACACTGCAGCTCGGTCTTTCCAAGACATCCATTAACCTAAAATAAACCAGGCAAGGAGGGGGTTGGCCGGTGCGGAGGCAGGATGCTATGTACTGGGGCTACGGCCTCCCCACCATTCCCAGAAGAGGCCACAGAGCTCAAGGATGTCACAGTAGTCAAGTCAGCCAGAAGTCTCTGACTCTGGACCGAACCAAGGGGACAGTGGGTTCCACTCTAGGACCTACCCACCATGATGGGGATCGTTCAAGCAGGAGTAGTCTCCTATATAGCTCAGCAGGGGACCCAAGGGCCCACCTGACTCAATGGGAGCTGAAATAACACCAAAACGCAGTTCAGTACAGGAATAGAGGAGGGACAAAGGGAGGGAGACCTGAGTAGGCCCAGCCCAGAGGAGAATGAAAGGGCCTGGGAGGCAGTGTAAAGAGAGAATAAAGACAGGTGGATTTCAATGTTTAACAGCAACAAACCCTTGTATGTATGTACTTATCGCAAATGTTTACTTTGATATTATCACATGCAGGCATGTAGAACCATATATAGGGGCCATATCAATAATAGATAAGTCTTACAACAACAGAAGATATTTGGGGCAACCAGTCCCTGGCCCCACCGCTTCTTATCTGTACAACCTTGGGCAAGTAATAGAACTTCTCTGTATCTAAGCTTTAGAATGGGATTAAGAACAGTAGATATCTCATAGAGTAGTTATGAGAATTAAAGAAGTTAATATTTGTGAAGCACTTAGAACAGTGCCTGGCACATATCAAGCATTACTAGCATTTGTTAAACACACAGAGACTCAAATGAATTTGCTTAGCATTTAATGCCTAACCATTCCTCACTCTATTTTCTTTCATTTATTTACTCAATAAATATTAATTGGGTGCCTACTACATGTCAACTTCTATGCTGATATTGCAGCTGTAAAAATGAACACAAATAACCATGACTTACCCACTTTTCGGGCTCAGAGTCTAAATGTCACTCTTTGGATGAGCTTTACCCCCAAGCACCTCCAAATCCATGTCACGCTAAACCAGCCCAGCCCCGGATCATATCTTGCCTAGGGGCACACAGCCCTGAATGCAGGATCTGAAAAGGAAAATTGCTTGTGGTTTTACAGCTGACCTAGGATTGTGTGCAGGAGAAAAAATTGCTGGAGTCACCAGAATGAGCCCCAAATTCTGGAATGCAGATGGCATCAACCCAAGCTGAGCTGGGTGGTAGTTTCAGTAGATTACCTTCCTAGTAACCATGCCAGCTTCTAGCTGACCTTCCTCCACTATAGAGGCTAAAAACCCAGAAATTACTTTTCTCAGATGTGCAAGCAGCTAAGGCTGGGGAGGCAGCTTGGGACCTATTAACCATATACACTCATTTAAGACTTTGATTTGAAATCAAACTATGAGGGAAGAGAGGATCAGTGTGGGATGTATATTCAACTGCAGCAGACTGGAGCAAAGGCAGGGGCGGGGTGAAAACAGCCGGCTGTGGCGATGCTAACTTTCTAACCACAGAAGAGGCAGCAGTTCCCATGGGGGTGCAATTCTGCAGTGAGGTTTAGGCGTCATTCCTGAAAGCTCAGCCTAGAATCTTTTTCTTCAGCATTCTGCTTGGTCCATGATATATCTATGCATGCCCTGCACATGTACATGCTCAGTCGTGTCCAACTCTTTGAGACCCCATGGCCAATAGCCCGCCAGGCTCCTCTGTCCATGGGATTGCCCAAGCAAGAATACTGGAGTGGGTTGCCATTTCTCCTCCAAGGCAGCTTCCCTACTCAGAGATCAAACCTGTCTCTTCTATGTCTCCTGCATTGAAGCCGGATGCTTTACCACTGAACTGCCAGGGAAGCCCCAATCTCTATATTTCTTAAAAAATCCTTTTCAGCCTGTACTAGTTGGAGTGGTTTTCACTTTTGGCAACTAGAAATGGGAGAGCCTGGTTAGAACTGACCATCCCTAACAATGTAATTATGGTTGAACCAAAGCCTAAACCTAATGAGAAAACTATATTCCCTAAGGAAGGGGTCCCCAGACCCCGGGCCAAGGACCCGTGTTGGTCCACACACAGGAGGTGAGCAGCGGGCAAGCAACTGAAGTTTCAACTGCTGCTCTGCTTCATCGTTCCCCATTGCTCACATTACTGCCTGAACCCTAACCCTAACCCATCCCCTAACCCACACTCGCTGCATCCCTGGAAAAATTGTCTTCCGCAAAACTGGCCCCTGGTGCCAAAAAGGTTGGGGACTACTGCCCCCAAGGAACAAAGAAGGAAGACACCAGTTTTTCTAGCCTTTGGCCAGCACCAACAGTAGGAGCTGGCATGAGATTCAACAAATCCCTCCAGGCATTTGTCTTTACACTAAGCTTCCCTGCTCCAGAGAACAGTTTGGAAGGTTTTAGCTGCAGAGGGCACAGTGAATGAAGTAGTAAAGGAAGAGATGGCTATAACACTGTATTCTTTCTCCCCTGAGCTCTGTCGTGCAGGACTTCTTTCTCTCAAACACATCAAGTGTATCCATGCCCCGGGACCTTTGCACTTGCTGTCCTAGCTTCTGGAAGTGACTTGCTATCATATTTCCCTATTCTATCTTTTTGCAGCTCTCATCAGTTACTTTATTGCTTTATTCATGTGTTTATTATGTGTTTTCCCCCATTAGAGTGTAAGACTATGGAAGCCAGGAGTTCTAATTTGTTCACACTGAATATCCAGATGGTAAAACATGCTTGGCACACAGTAGGAGCTCGAAAACAAATCTGTTGACTGACCGATTTGTTCACTGACTCTTCATCCCTCAAACCTACTTCCTAAAGATCAGAGGGGGAATTCCCTAGCGGTCCAGTGGTTAAGACTCTGTGCTCCCACTGCAGAGGACACAGGTTCAATCCCTGGTTGGGGAACGAAGTTCCTATATGCTGTGGGGCGCAACCAAAAAGGAAAAACAACAAAACAAAACGGAGCCATCTGAGTCAACTGAAAGGGCCCAGGCTCTGGGGTATGAATTAAATCCCAAGAACATCTTGAGAACAAAAGGGGTTCATGGGTTAAACCCTAGAGGTTAACGGCAGGGAATCTTTCTCCCTTGAGAAATTAATAAGCTAAATCAGATGGAAATAAATTTAATCTTCTCCTTCTCCCCTTATTATCCTAATTGGTTTAATTTTGTGGCAACTTTTCAGCATTCTCACAACAGAAAGCAACTCATGTTGCGTTGGTAGCCCAGAAAGTAATTATCCTGTGGTTTTCTTCTAATTCACTAGCAGACACTCTTTTTGGCTTTGAGGACCCCAAGAGTAAAAAAGTAAATAGTGAAGATTAGGAAATGCTTTTTTCATTCCTTGTGCTTTTTAAAAATTAAAAGCTATGATAAAACAATTAGGCATGATGATTATCTTTTTTTTTTTTAGTTAAAAAAGAAAGTATGTGATTTAGAATACAAAGTAAGACATGAATAAATAGAAGCAAACATTTAAACACAACTGGGCATCTCATTTGCTGACCTTTAACTGGCTTCAAATATTGCTGAATGCAGCCTTGGTTTTACTCCAGAATTGAGTAAATTAAACTCTTTTTGATTATCCTAACTTGGACATAAAGTCTCCCCAGGGCTTATCCCAACCCTAGTGAGCTTTGTGTCTTCCTAGCAGTTTTTTATTTTGTAACCAAAAAAAAAGTTCAAGGGGCTTCTATCCAGCTTTAATCTCTTTGTAACAAGAAAGACTTTTAGTATCCTACTTGCAATTTATTTGAGAAAAGTCCAGTTTGTCCTTTTAGGCCCCCAAGCTCTTTTTCGGCTTCCTTTCCCACTCTGCTGCCCACCAAAAAGAAGATGTAAGCCAAACAAATGTTTTTAAGCTTCTTTAAAACTTCACTTCGAGATTTCCAACCCAAGAGATACCTGTAAGTCTGCAGATAGTCACTCCCACACTGCCAGGAAATATCTGCTGTGGCTAAAAATTGTCCTGTTAGAAAAGGAATCTGTATAACCAACAAGGTCCTACTGTATAGCACAGGGAACTCTGCTCAGTGTTATGTGGCACCATAGATCGGAGGGGAGTTTGGGGGAGAATGGATGGATACATTTACATGTATGTCTGAGTCTTTCTGCTGTCCACCTGAGACTCTCACAACATTGCTAACTGGCTGTACTCCAATATAAAATAAAAAGTTCGAAAAAGCTGTAAACCAGAAGAAAAAAAGAAAGAAAGACATCAGTTATTGCCCCATGACACCAAGCCAATTTTAGACAGGCGAGAATGCTCTTTTCAAAGGTATGGAAGCAATGTCTCTACCATGTTTGCATCCCACCCTTTGCACCCAAACTCATCTGCAAGATCCTCTGAAAGTTCTGAATAAAGCGGCAACACAGAGACTGGCACAACTGCCAATAGAAGGAGAGGGTACCAGGGACAGTCACCAAGCTGCACGTGACTCGGGCCCCATCCACCCCTCTTTGTTCTCAGTTTGGGGTGTGGATGTTGGGTTGGAGGTAGAAACCGGCCCTCTGTCCCAGAGCTGTGAGGTTGTCCACCCCTCGCCAGCTGTCACCCCTAGTCAGTTCAGCCAAACAGATGTTGGCAGTGTGGTTTACAAAGAAGAGAGCTAGGGGAGGGAGGTGTCGGGGCTAGGAGTGGAGAAGGGAAAGGGATGCAGCTTTGAGGAGTCTGACTCTCAGTGGACACACCAAGTCTGCGATTTCTATAGCATCCCTCCTTCTGACCTGTCTCTCCCTGTGCACTGGGACATCCGTGTGCAGTGAAACTCCTGTGTTGTACAGCTTCGATTCTCTGCTATCCCGTCCTTCTCAGCACCTTCCTTCTAGTTGGTTTCTCACATTTGAAGAAACCTCTGTGTTCATCTAATACGGCAGTTTATAGGTTATACGTGCATGCTAAGTGGCTTCAGTCATGTCCGACTCTTTGTGACCCCATGGACTATCGCCCACCAGGCTCCTCTGTCCATGGGGATTCTCCGGGCAAGAATATTGGAGTGAGTTGCCATGCCCTCCTCCAGGGATCTTCCCGACCCAGGAACCTGTGTCTCTTACATCTCCTGGATTGACAGATGGGTTCTTTACCACTAGCGCCACCTGGGAAACTCTTTATAGATTATATAGGACAGTAAAATGTCTTCCAAAGTTTAAGATCAATGGGGGAGAGGGAGGAGGGGGTGCCAACTCCTCAATTTCTAACTATGACATTGTGATTTCTGATAATAAATATATATTAGGTCTTTGTCCATGTTTCTGGCACAGACCCCCTAAACCCTTGACATTTCCCAAGAGATAAAAGCCATAAAGATGTCTTCAGTGACTTCTGGACAGCACTCAAGCTTGGGGGCGGGTTGCCTAGAGAGCCAATTGTGATTCACTTCAGTTCAGTCGCTCAGTCGTGTTCGACTCTGCGACCCCATGAATCGCAGCACACCAGGCCTCCCTGTTCATCACCGTCTCTCGGAGTTCACTCAGANCAGAAATAGATGTTTTTCTGGAACTCTCTTGCTTTTTCCACGATCCAGCAGATGTTGGCAATTTGATCAGAAGGTTGAAACTTTTAGTCCCACCTCCTTGGCCTCAGGGGAATTGAGAGAGGCTGGAAGTTGAATCACTCACCAATGGCCAGTGATGTAATCAATCACTCCTACATAATGAAGCCTCCATAGAAACTCAGAAGACAGTGTTCAGAGAGCTTTGAGGATGGTGAACATGTGTTGCTGCAGGGAGAGGACCACAAGTAAAGGACATGGAAGCTCCAAGTCACTTCCACACACCTTGCCCTGTGCGCATTCTCCACCTGGCTACTCCTGGTATTTTTCTGTAAGAAACCAGTGATCTAGTAAGTAAAATGTTTCTCTGAGTTCTGTGAGTCACCCTAGCAAATTACTGGAACCGAGGGAGGAGCCGCTGGAACCTTCAACCATAGCCCATCACTCAGAAGCACAGGCACACTGGCATCTGAAGTAGGGGTGGAGAGTGCTCCGAGGAGGACAGTTTTGTGGGACTGAGTCCTTAACCTGTGGGATGTGATGCTATTAATCTCTCCAGGTAGTATCAGAATTTGGTTAATTGGTGGCATTGGAAGACACACACGCACACACACACACACACACCCCAGAACGGGATATAGAATTAGGATCATTGGTAAGTGCTGTATCAGTGAACAGGCTTTCAGAGGCAAATAACAGAGAATCCATCTCAAACTGGATCCAGCAGTATGGAGATTTACCTTCTCATATCACAGGAAGAGCAGAACGTGGCTTCAGACAAGGTCACGTCAGCAGCCTTGCAACACCCTACCAGTGGCAATGGAGACTAAAAGTTTTCACACCCAACAAGAGGAAGCAGAGAAATCTCTGCCCCAGACATGGAATATAAATCTTTCCATGATCTAATCTGATTGGGCTAATTTGGTCACTTACATAACCAATAGCTGTCATCAAGTTAGAACAGTGGTTCTCAAATTTTTTTCCACTTGGGACCCCTTTAATATTCTAAAACTGGTCACCAGAGAGCTTGTGTTTAGGTGGATTAAAGGTATTGATGTGTATTATATTATAAATTAACACTGGAAAGTTTTTAAAACATTTGTCAGCTTATTTTAAAACAACAATAATAAACTCATTATATGTTAACATAACATATTTGTTATTAAAAAAAATTTCTTGTTAAAGCTTAGTGAGAAGTGTGGCAGTATTCCACATTTTTGCAAATCCCTTTAATTTCTAGTTAATAGAAGACAGCTGAGTTCTCATATCTGTTTCTGCATTCAATCTACTGCAATATCACATGACAGCCTCTGGAAAAGTCTAGTGTATACTCATAAAAGAATGAGAGTGAAAAGGCAAATAATGGCTTAGAATAAAAATAGGTTTGACCTCCCAGACCCCCTGGAAGGGTCTCAGGGACTTGGAGAATTGGTTCCTTAAACTATTTGGAATTGCCCTCTGAAGCAGGAGATGAAGTGAAAATCTGAACAAAACTGAATTCTGTTAGAAAAAAGGAAAGAGTCTGGGTTTCAGTAGCAATCAACAGCAACTCTATCACTGATACTGAGAACACACTAACAGACAAAAACCGCTGCCATCTACCATCCCTCATGTTTTTCTAAGCACTTTGATATTAAAGACAGAATATGAACACAATTTGGAGTACAGAGTACTAGTTTGGATTGATTACAAAAAAATGTATGAAACACTGACTACAATGATTGGACATGGGAGGAAAGCGGCAAGAGAAGACACAGATGGTCTCTAGTTTGAGGAGCAGGCGAACAGAATGGCGTGGACTGAAATGGAGAATCAGACAGGGGCAAGTTTGGGGCAGAAATGATGAAATCCACTTTGAAGACATTGACTGGGGTCTGGGAGAAAGCCAAGTAGAGAGGTCAGGACCCAATGCAGAGATTTGGGGCTGAGGGAAAAGATCCTAGGCGAGTGAATGATGACTGAAGGCTCTGTAATAGGGAAGATGCCCTGGGGGACCGCACAGGCAGGAGATGAAAGACAGCCCAGGGAGAATCCTAAGGACTGCCATTTTTAAGGGTGGGTAGAAGAGGAAAGACAGGCAGAGGATAAGGAAGAGAAGTTGCCAGAAAGCTACCAAAACATGTTCCAATCCATGGTCTTGAATGCATTCAGAAGGGATTAATGATGACGAAGCAGGTATGATTAAGCCAGCCTACAGAGCTTCCCCAGTGGCACTAAGTGGTAAAGAACCTGCCTGCCAGCGCAGGAGACATAAAAAGACGTGGGCTCAATCCTTGGGTCAGAAAGATCGCCTGGNGGGATTAATGATGACGAAGCAGGTATGATTAAGCCAGCCTACAGAGCTTCCCCAGTGGCACTAAGTGGTAAAGAACCTGCCTGCCAGCGCAGGAGACATAAAAAGACGTGGGCTCAATCCTTGGGTCAGAAAGATCGCCTGGAAGAGGGCATGGCAACCCACTCCAGTATTCTTGCCTGGAGAATCCCCATGGACAGAGGAGCCTGATGGGCTACAGTCCATAGGGTCGCAAAGCGTTACACGTGACTGAAGCGACGGGGAGAGTGAGTAAGCGAGCAAAAAGTCTGTGAACGCGGGCACAGAACCTGACTTGCTGGCAGCCTTGTTGGCTAGCCTCTTACCTCCAGCGCCTGCAGCCTCCAGCCTCCTCCCTATTTAACAACAACAACAAGCAACCTGCATAAAAGAACTTCTAAGAATATTTTTAATGACCATCTAATCTTTTGCCCCATGGATGTACCATGATGTAATAGGAAGTGCTCACAATACATTAGCAAGTGAAAAGAAAGAAAGAAAAGAAAAAAAAAACAAGACACCAAACGGTGTAAGGAAGACTCCTGTTTGGGGGTCTACCTAGACACTTCGCTCTAAGTGTATCCATGTGTGTAAGCTGACCCACACAGGGTTGGATGAAATGAGGCCCCGGGGGTGTGCTTGGTCAGGATTTGGCTCTTCAGTTCTATTGACTGCAGCTGCTAGCTTTGTAAGCTGGTGAGACTTTGAGGGGGTGGTGGGAGGATTAAGTGCCAGGTGGCTGGAGAGGCTGAAGATGAGTTTCTTGGGAAAGAGAGAGATGAGAAAATGGGACAATTTCCACCAGGATTAAACTTTGGAGAAAGCTCACAGATGTTTAAAGTCTACAGAAAGGGGCAGAATTTGCTGCAGCGTGTGATGTAAACACCTCCATCATTTCCCTAGATATTCTGGAACAATCTACTTCGCTCAGCAAATGATTTAGGATCTGGCATTGGATAGGACTGGGGACCACCAGAACCGGTCTCCAGAGAGCACAGAACAACAGCCATGAAGGCAACCCAGGGAGGCTTAGCTGTGCATGAGTTACAAAACCAAAACATCCATAATGCATGCTGTCGCTTCAGTCGTGTCCGACTCTTTGTGACCCAATGGACCATAGCCCACCAGGCTCCTCTGTCCACGGGTTTCTCCAGGCAAGAATACTGGAGCGGGTTGCTGTGCCCTCCTCCAGGGGATCTTCCTGACCCAGGGATCAAACCCCTGTGGGTTCTCTACCACTAGCACCTCCTGGGAAGCCCAACAGCCATAATAAGAATACTACTAACAATTATCATTTTTTGAACACTTTCTCTATACCAGGCAGTACTCTAAGTACTTTATATGTATCAGCTCACTAAATCTTCATCACAGCCTTATAGCATAGCCACCACAATTATCCCCATTTTACAGATGAGGTAACTGAGGCAAAAAAAAAAAACTTTAGTCATTTGTAGAAGAACACAAAGCTAGTAACTGGCCTAACATCTTGCCGAGAGATTTTGCTTTTATCCTCTCAGTAAGCTAAGCAATATGCCTGCTAGAAAGTAGAATAAAACTTCAACCACAGTTGTCTCTGGGTTTTAAGAACATGGGTGATTTTTGTTTCTTTCTTTATGCATTATCTCTATATTCCAGTTTTTCTCTAGTGATCAGGGGTAACTTTTTAATTATATGAAAATAAGAAAACATCTTATTTCATCACCAATTATATAGACATCAGTTGCAACTGATCAGAGCATATCTGGATCCTCTCTTTAGAAAGATTTACATTTCAATGAGCAGCAAATTCATAAATGGAAGGAGTGTGATCACTCATCATCAGTTGTGAGAAACGAAGGGAAAATATCTCAGACTCCGAAGGCATCTCACTGCCCACCAACACCTGGACTAACTGTGCTCCAAGAACAGCTCCCAGAAAAAAAGGGAACTGGGGGGACGGTAGTCCCCAAATGTAAGCAAACCCTGCAGGGGCCATGGCTGTGGCTGAATCCTATATTGGGGGAGCAGCAGGGGATAGGCCAGGACCTGAATCTGAAACCTGGTATCCTGGTCAGGCAGCATGTGGGCGGTTGGAGCTGAAGAACATGTGAGCTCTGACTCGTCCATCTCGAATCACTTTAGTTTAGCACAGTGTTAAACCATAGGGCTCAGTGAATGCTTCACGAATTAGTTAATATGATTTTCATTTTCACAAACGACCAGCAAAGAAGGGAAGAATGAAATCCACACCCAGGGATAACATTGGGAGGAAAACTTCCTAATCTAAAGCATGTGAAACTAAAGCATGGGGTTCAGAGAGAATGAATTTGCCTCCCTGGGGTATTTCCCATCATGATAGGACTTTGGTCAGCTTTGCAGGAGTGAAGAGGTGGAACCATGGCCATGGCGACCTGTGATGACCCTAACAGCCTGGGCAGAGGCAGCACGCCCTAGCTGAAAAGCAAATAAGCAAATAACAAAACAACTCCTGGCCTGGGTTGAGTCCCAGCTTAGCGAGATTTGTAGAATCTGGAGGTTTGTGGGGACTTCAGGGATTTTCTCATCTCCCTCCCCCATCCCCCTCCCTCCCACTGTCTCACCATCTGGCAACCCTCCAACCCCCATCTGACCACACCTCCCTGGTTTCCCAAAGAACCTNTGTGTGGTAGTTTGAGCATTCTTTGGCATTGCCTTTCTTTGGGATTGGAATAAAAACTGACCTTTTCCAAAACACTCAGGACAGGCCTGGCACATGACAAGTGCTCAATAAACATTAGCTATTACTATTTAAAGTATTATAATAATACTCTTCTTCATGATATCGTCCATGGTTATCTTGCATTGACATTTAACACTTAAGTTGATGTTTAGCTTTTTGTGGTTACATGTTTCCCTAGTGGCTTAGTTGGAAAGAATCTACCTCCATTGCAGGAGACACAGGTTTGATCCTTGGGTCTGGAAGATCTCCTGGAGAAGGGAATGGCAACCCACTTCAGTATTCTTGCCTGGAGAATCCACATGGAAAGAGGAGCCTGGGGGGTACAGTCCCTGGGATCACAAAGAGTCGGGCATGACTGAATGACTCAGCACACACACATACATGCTTCATCCTTTTTAGAACGCTCCTTCAGGACAGGGAACCATCAGAACTGACTGCTTTCTTCTGTGGTGCACAGGACAGGGCTCTGAGCTCAGTACTCACCAAAGAATCCTTGAGTCAGTGGCCACCTCCACCAGCAGGTGGGATGCAAGGATTTCCCTCCCGTCAGCTTTGGAAAAGTCTAGCTTTCTCGTTTGCAAAATGAAGGCTCTAACAAAGAACTTTAAAAATTAGCCGGTTAAGGGAAGTTTCTGAAGCTTCTTGACACAATGGGGGCAAGACATTCATTCTTTGTGCCTATTGGAAACAATACCCCCAAAATGAGGCTCCACTACAGCTAAAGAGATTTGAGTTAGGTATCAAGAAGAACTTCCTCACTCTACAGGTGCTTTGGAGTGTGTTGCCATTTCCTTCAGGGGATCATACCGAACCAGGGGTCAAGCGATCGAACCTAGGTCTCCTACGCTGCAGGTTGATTCTTTACTGTCTGAGCTACCAGGGAAGCTGGGGTGAGGGGGATAATTTGGGGGAAAAGGAGGCGGGAATGCGGTGAGGAATTAATGATATAATTTCTCTTCAGCAACCCGAGCTCCTTGGGAGAAAGGTGTGGCAGGAACAGTAGGTATTCTTATTCTGAATCAGAATGTCTTCTCTTTAAATCCCTTCTTCTCTTAATACTCTTAACAAAATGAACCATTTTCAGGAAAAGGGAGTAGGAGATCTGAGAAGTGGTTTTCCAATTGAGTGGAGTGTTTTTGAACCTTTCAACCAGGTTTCCCAAACTTTCTTTTTTTTTTTTTTCCTTTCAGGATCAAATGTTGCCAACTCACCAGACACCATTCTGTCTAAACAGGAAATCTCCTATCCCTGACCCCAACCTTCTCCTCCCTTCTCTCCTCATTATATTTACCCTTTGACCTGAACATAATATAAATATTTAATCTCATTTATTACCTGAAGATCATCTGTGTTTATTTAGTGATAGTTACTTGAAAACAGAACAAAAACTACCGGATGGGATGAAACAACCAGCACATCTGATTTTTCCACTAAGGTAAGACTTTTTGGTGTTTAATTTAGATAACTGACTGGTCACTCCCCAAACACAACAGTTTCCTTGCTCTTGGCCTTTCCTAACATTCTCTCGCATACAACTTTTCTCTCTCTGGCAAAATCTGACCCACCTTTCAAACCCTATTGCAAACAGCCCCTTCTCTGTGAAGACTTCCCTGATAGCCCCACCCCACTCTGCTGGATCAGTGCTCCCTTCCCTGTCTTCCCAGAATGCCTTGGGTAGACCTACATCCTCAGTCATATCACAATATGTAATTCCCTGGGACCTACTATGAGATTTTTGGAGAAGGCAATGGCACCCCACTCCAGTACTCTTGCCTGGAAAATCCCATGGATGAACGAGCCTGGTATGCTGCAGTCCATGGGATCACTAAGAGTTGGGCACATCTAAGCAACTTCCCCTTTCCCTCCTAGGAAGTTTTAGAGGACTCCAGAATCACAATCCCTAACATCAGACACTACAACTTTCTAGTTTCCAGAACAAAGGCAACTGTCTTAGCTTTTCGATGGGCCAGGGAGCTCATCTTACTAGATTTTATTTAATAAGCCCTCGACTTTTAGGAGATGCTATGCAGTCCTTGGAGGCTGGCTATAGATAAGGAAGAAAAGGGAATTGACTGGAAGAATAAAGATGTCACTAAGGGAAACTAGAGAGAAGAGGGCAGGGAAGAGGAAGGATTTTTCTAAAGAGGGAAGAACATATCATTTGGGAGTGGCCAAGACCCCAAACATCTAACCCTTAAGTTAGTATCTCACACCCCAACCCCGAGGCCACCACAGCCTATGGTTCGGGGGTGTGGGTGCATCTGTCAGTCAGCTCTGTGTTACTGCTCACTGAGGTCTGGGTTGCCGCCCTGGAGCAGACACAGGATGAGGCATGGGCAGGCAGGTTCCCTCGGTCTGTCCTGGCACAGCTCACAAAGTCTGCCTCTCGGGCAGGACCTTGCTTTGGGTCTACCCTGCCCCCTGCCATACCAAGTCTGGTCTCCTTAGCCTGGGGCTGGGAGCAGCCCAAATGGGATCACTCGGGATCAATTTCCCCTTTTAACACACTTGTCAGACCTTGCCAGCCCTTTGCTCTCAGTGACCCATGACTGCCCAAATCACTCAAGAGGTGATCCAAGGTCCTTACCACGTGATCCGGCCCCTGGTGACTTCTCTGCATTTTGTCCCTACCTGGCTTCCTTACTGCTGCTATTGTTTGGGTTTTTTTTAAGTATTTAGTTAAGGCTTCCCTAGAGGCTCAGATGGCAAAGAATCTGCCTGCAATGCAGGAACCCCAGGTTCTATCCCTGGGTCAGGAAGATCCCCAGAAAAGAGAATAGCAACCCACTCTAGTATTCTCTGGAGAACCCCATGGGCAGAGAAGCCTGGTGGGCCACAGTCCATGGGGGCAAAGAGTCGGATACTTTATCGGCTGTGCTGGGTCTTTGTTACTGTGCACGGACCTTCTCTAGTTGTGGTGAGTGAGGGCTACCCTCTAGTTGCGGCCCACAGGCTTAGGTCCCCTGCAGCATATGGGGTCTTACTTTCTGGAACAAGGATCAAACCTGTATCTCCTGCATTGGCAGGCAGATTCTTAATCACTGAAATTGTCAGTCACTCAGTTGTGTCCAACTCTTTGCGACCCCATGGACTGTAGCCTGCCAGGCTTTTCTGTCCATGGGATTCTCCAGGTAAGAATACAGGAGTGGGTTGCCATTCCCTTCTCCAAGGGATCTTCCCAACTCAGGGATCGAACCCGGGTCTCCTGCATTGCAGGCAGATTCTTTACCATCTGAATCACCGGGGAAGCCCACTTCACCATCAGTGAAGTTCCTTGCAGCTTCTTAAATACACTAAATAGGTTCCTTTCAAAGCCCTCTGAACTTGCCGTCCCTTTTCTGAGGATCCACTCTTTCAGAGACATGCCTGCCTGCTCTCTCCTTCCTTCAGGTCTCTGCTCAAGTGTCACCTCTTGGGAAACGCCTGCCATGACCACCTTACCTAAAGCAGACCCCCACCCCCTACTTGCCCTGCTGTACTTACCTTCCCCACACTCACCTGACATAACCTCTTCTCCCCACTTGTTCACTGCTTCCATTGGTTTTTCTCTGCCTCTCCTTGTACACACTGTCCCTGAATGCAGAAACTGTATTGTGTTTACCAACATGTCACCAAAGCCTGGCACATCACAGATGCTCAGAAAACACCTGTTGAGTGGACGGCAGAATGAAGGAATCTGACCACCTCCTTCACAATGAAGAAGCCAGGGCAAAGGTCAGTAAGAACTTGTTCAAGATCATACATACAGACTCGTGTGTGATAGATCCTGTGTCAGCCATGTCTCCTGGCCCCCAGATGGAGGCCAGTGGAATCTGGAGAATGGCCTCCTCACTCACAAACCCCCCAGAGCAGATTCAGAAAGGGAAACTTACCCCAGGCAGCCCAGTGTTCAAGGTTGCTTTCTGGCTACACCGGAGTCTCTTCACATCTCTAACTCCAAGTATGTTCTGAATCCAAATGAAAAAGTGCTTTAAAAAAAAAAAAAAGTCCATTCTCTATGTCTGTGTCCTTTTGTTGTCTCACATACAGGGTCATCATTACTATCTTTCTAAATTCCATATATATATGTCAGTATTGGTGTTTTTCTTTTTGGCTTACTTCACTCTGTATAATAGGCTCCAGTTTCATCCATCTCATTAGAACTGATTCAAATTTATTCTTTTTAATGGCAGAGTAATACTCCATTGTGTATATATGCCACAGCTTGCTTATCCATTCATCTGTTGATGGACATCTAGGTTGTTTCCATGTCCTGGCTATTATAAACAGTGCTGCAATGAACATTGGGGTACATGTGTCTCTTTCAATTCTGGTTTCCTCGGTGTGTATGCCCAGCAGTGGGATTGCTGGGTCATAAGGCAGTTCTATTTGCAATTTTTTAAGGAATCTCCACACTGTTTTCCATAGTGGCTGTACTAGTTTGCATTCCCACCAACAGTGTAAGAGGGTTCCC
>SJYV01055728.1:3673353-3689333 GCA_006410875.1 Neotragus pygmaeus
GATAGAATGGCATTGAAGCATATATACTATTATGTAAGAAACGAGGCGCTGGTCTATGTTCGATGCAGGATGCAGGATGCTTGGGGCTGGTGCACGGGGATGATCCAGAGAGACGTTGTGGGGTGGGAGGTGGGAGGGGGATTCAGGATTGGGAGCTTGTGTACACCTGTGGTGGATTCATGTCGATGTATGGCAAAGCCAATAGAGTATTGTAAAGTAAAATTTAAAAAAATAAAAAATAAATAAATACATTAAAAAATTTAAAAAAAAAAGTGAAATGAAGTTGCTCAGTTGTGTCCGACTCTTTGCAACCTCATGGACTGTAGCCTACCACGCTCCTCCATCCATGGGATTTTCCAGGGAAAAGTACTGGAGTGGGTTGCCATTTCCTCCTCCAGCTATAATTTAAAAGTTTGTCTCATTTATCACATTATTTATATTCTTGTAAGCTACCTCAGAGGGCTTCCCAGGTGGCTCAGTGGTACAGAATCCTCCTGCCGATGCAGCAGACTCAGTAGCTGCAGGTTCAATCCCTGGGTCAGGAAGACCCCCTGGAGAAGGAAGTGGCAACCTGCTCCAGTATTCTTGCCTGAGAAATCCCATGGATAGAGGAGCCTGGTGGGCAGTGGTCCTTGGAGTCGAAAAGAGTTGGACACAACTGAGTATGTCTGCAAGCTAGCTCAGAGCCTTCGTAGAATGAGGTGTGGTGTGGGAGAGCTATTTGTAAATGTGTTTATTTGTTTTTCTATTAAAACTTCTTAAGTGCTGGGAAAAAAAAAAAAAAAAAACCACAGAGAAGATGATCACAGGCTGGGGGCGACCAGTCCTGGACTGTGCCCACAGAAGATAGGACAAGGGTCCACTGGACTTGATTTGCAAGTGGTTAGGGCAGAAGGAAGCCCTAACAACAAAGAACAGTTGGAACTGGAATGGGTGTCCGGGACAGGGTGAAACCCTGTGAGAACCCTAGAGAAACAGGAGAAAGCCACAGCTATCCATTTATCCGTTTATGTGACATTCAATCAATCATCCACCAGATACCCACTGAGCACCCTCTGGAGTGTCTCATGATATGTAAGGACTGTGCATGGTTGGGACAACTTGTGAAGCTTCACAGGCCCAAGGAAGCTGATCCTGTATGACTTGTCCTCAAGAATCTCTCTGTAGAACTTCATCAGCTGAATTCCTGAGCACCGGGGAATCCCCTACAAAGAACGTTCTTCTCTTCTTTGCTCCGGCTCAATGACTCAGATAACAATGACATCCACACCAGAGTCATGGATGCTGGCCCTCTATAGCTCATTTTGTCCATCCCCTGGCCCTAAAAACAAATAGGACTTTTGTAAATCCAGGCAAGGATGAGTCACTCTTAGAGATTTCCTAGCAGAGTTAGCATATTTCCTTTGTTCAACACTGTGTTACTATTCTCCACCTTTCAATCATAAAGCTCCTCCTGGAGTTTGTCCTCATAGCTTTCTGCTACCTTAAGTTTTCTTTTTTAAGTCAGTTTCAGTCATCACAGATAATTCTCCAGCCATAAGACTCTGTCTGTACCATTTACAGTAAAAGTGAAAGTCACTCAGTCGTGTCTGACTCTTGGGACCCCATGGACTATAGAGTCTATGGAATTCTCCAGGCAAGAATAGTGGAGTGGGTAACCTTTCCCTTCTCCAGAGGATCTTCCCAAC
Organism: Neotragus pygmaeus; assembly: GCA_006410875.1. Taxonomy (NCBI): domain Eukaryota; kingdom Metazoa; phylum Chordata; class Mammalia; order Artiodactyla; family Bovidae; genus Neotragus; species Neotragus pygmaeus. Next base: position 3,675,042 of record SJYV01055728.1, read on the forward strand.
CCAGGGATCGAACCCAGGTCTCCCACATTGCAGGCAGATCCTTTACCAACTGAGCTATCAGGGAAGTTCCATTTACTAAGGAATACATTAAAAAATCCATCAGCCAACAAACATGCACTGAGTATCAGTGATACACAGAACTCTCTGGTAAGTTTGGGGAGAGGTTCAAACAGAAGACAGAGAAAAGAGCAGTGGGTCTGGAGGCAGATATTAACTTGGAATCACAGCTCTGACACTTGTCCCCATGGGAACAAATACTCTTCCCCGCGGAGTTTATCATCTGTGAAATGGGGTGAGCAGTCCCTGCTCTATCACCCTGGGTTGTGAAGCTCAATAAAGATGATCACAGGCAGGGGCTTTAAAATTGTAAAATTCCATAGAAATGTGAGTCAGATGCAAGACTGTGTAGTGGAAAAATCCTGAGCTTATAGCCACAGAGCTGAGCGGGCTTGACTGTCAGTACTGATTCCATCACCTACTTCCCCTAGGACTTCGGGCAGGTCATTTCACCTCCATTTCCTTCTCTGTAAAAACGGCAGATAGAGACACTGCACGTATCCGTCAATGGCTCCTAGTACCTAACAGATTTCCAGCTTGGATTTGTGCATTCCTTTGCAACTAATGGGGGAGGAGAAGCACAAATCAACAATCAGGAAGAGAGTATAGCCGTGAACACCTTGGTCCAAACAGGCCTGGAGGGTCAGCCTGAGGATCAGTGACAAATGAGAGCAGAAGGCCTGTGACGGGATGGGGATGGGAAGGGGAAATGCCAGCCAAAGGAGTTTGGGCTTGAGAGAATGATTCATGGGCATTATGGAGCCATGGATGGTTGTAGAGCAATAGGATAATAGATGAAAAGTATTTCTGCTCTTTGGGGAATGTGGCTCAAGAATGGGAAACATTCTATGACTGTTGGGTTCTTCACTCCAGGGCTAGGTGCTAAGTGGTTGGAACAGAACACAGGCTTCAGAAGATCAAGGTCTGACAAGCACCTCTTTTGCATAGCTAGAGCTCAGAGCAAACGTGCCCACATTTCCAGAACTTAGGCCTTGTATGAGTCATAAATAGCTGTGTAACAAATTATTTCAAGAAGTAGCAGCTAAAAAGTACAAAACAAAAAACTTTATTGTCTTACAGTTTCCCAAGAGTGTCCCAGCTGGAAGATCGGGGCTCTAGGTGTTCCAAGATGCCAGCTAGGGCTGCAGCAAGGAACCTCAATCACTCGCCATGTGGACCTCTTCACAGAGTTGCTTGAGAGGCTTGTGGGATGGCCTCTAGCTCCCCAGAGTGAGTGTCCAAGGGACATGGTTACAATGTCTTTGATGCCCTAACTGCAGAAGACACCCACCTTCACTTTCATGGTATTCTATTGGTCACTGACTAATCCCGGTACTATGTGGGAGGGGTCTACATAAGGGAATGAGCAAGGACCTATGGGAGTTTTCTCAAGGGGATTGCCACCATGGTCAGAAGAGTGAGATGTGGAAGAGAATGATCTTGGGACCAAACAGACCTGGGTTCAAATCTCAGGTCCTGGACTTACTCCCTGTGTGATCTCAGCAAGTCACTTAAATCTCAGGCTTTAATTTCTTCTCTGTAGAATGAGGGGGCTTCCCTGGTAACTCAGACGGTAAAGAATTCACCTGCAATGCGGGAGACCTAGGTTTGATCCCCGGATTGGAAAGATCCCCTGGAGGAGGGCATGGCAACGCACTCCAGTATTCTTGCCTGAAGAATTCTCACGGACAAAGGAGCCTGGCAGGCTACAGTCCATGGGTTCGCAAAGAGTCGGACATGACTGAGCAACTAAGCACAATACGGAATGAGGATAAAAATAATAGCTCCAGCATCAGAAAGAGTACAGGAAGTTACACGGTGTTCCTCACAGAACTTTTGGTCCAGGTCAAGCCCAGAGGCTGTGTTTGGTAAATGGGAGTTTGTTTACTGGGATTACAACACAGGCAGGTAGAAACAACTGTTCTAGAAGCAAAAACCATCTCTGTTGTTAGGGAAATCAAACTGGAATTAGTCTTGCTCAGGGTTCAAAAGCAGGGGAGCAGGCCTCTGACTGACTTCTGACTCTGCCTGGACAACGTGCCTGTCGGGAAGCACAATTGTCACCAGCAAATCGAGAGGCACTTTAGATAAGAGAGAGTGTGGGTCTTGGAATTTCTGGATCCCCTGGGGACCTGCTAAGCCTCCTGGGGTCTGTAAAATCTTGTGACTCACAAGGTGAAACAGACAGCATTGTAAAAGTTAAAGAAAAACCAGAGCTGGGTTTTTGCGTGCGAACTGATGACAAACCCACAAAACTGCAATGTGAAGTCTCACCCATGGAATGGACACACCGCCGGGGACCCTTTCCCAATTGGGACTTCACATAACTGTCATTCGGGATTTCCCAGCACTGTTCAAGTCTGGATATAGGATTCAGCCCAACTGGGTGATATATACGCTGCTACTCCTGTCTACTGTTGTTCTTTCTTTTCTTCCAAGAACTGTGCATTGAAGTTAAGTTAAATAATCTTTTATAAAAAATTGAAATTGTTTTTGGTAACCAGCGGTTTCTTTTGTAAACAAATCCTGCAAACCTAAAACAAAACTTTCAGCAAAACATCTGTGGTAGACTGAATAATGCCCCCCAAGGATGTCCATGTCTTAATCTCTACTCTGTGAAGAGGCTACCTTATATGACAAAAGGGGCATCCTCAGGTGGTGCTAGTGGTAAAGAATAAGGCTGTCAATTCAGGAGATGTAAGAGACATGGGTTCAATCCCTAGATCAGGAAGATCCCCTGGAGGAGGGAACAACAACCCACTCCAGTTTTCTTGCCTGGAAGATTCCATAGACAGAGGAGCCTGGCAGGATACAGTCCACGGAGTTGCAAAGAGTCAGACACAACTGTGGCAAAAACGATTTTATAGATGGAAGCCAATAATATTGACATGGGGAGACTGTCCTGGATTATCTGAGTGGACCTAATGATGCAATCACAGAATTCTTGTAAGCGCAGATGCACTTGACCCTCTGGGACCCTGGCCACCCTTCTTCCTCCTCCACTGCCCACCTCAAGAGCTTTGCAGAGTCAGCTCACAAATCACTGCAGAGAGAAACCTGCTTCAACCAAAGTCATCCCAGCATCCCCAGACCAGCCCTGGAGAGAAGCTTCCTTGGTCAGCGCACTAGAGTTTCCAACTCTTTGCAAACCCCTTCCAGGCAGGGAATTAAAACAAAAAGACTGGGAAGGAGGAGGAGCTATCTGAGAACTAAGCTTTCCCCAAACACTTGAGCAAGTCTTAAACATCCTAAGGACTGGGGCCCGACAAGTCCTAACTTACCAAGAGCTCTTCCCCGCTAGCTGTACCAACTAATTACAAGGGAAAGGTTGAAAGGGGAGTTCTGAGCTTTTCATGACAGTGTGGTTTTCTCTTTTACTCTCCTCTCTCCTCCTCCATCTCCCTTCCCCATTATCTGATTCCTGGCAACACTCTTGCAGGTAGGTAGGAGCTGGCTGGGCCCACTGAACACAGACTCGAATTGGATCCCCACCTCTACACACTGCTCACCCATCAGCATCCTCCAGAAAAAGGTTAGCAAAAAGCCTAACCTTCCCCTCAAGACAGCATTTAAAGGCAATGTTAATTTCTCCTTGTACAAGTCATGCATATTCATGAGACACTTAAGAAGATCTTAAGAAGACACTTAAGATCATTCTTCCAATCACCAGAGACAACACACTATCAATATTTTGTTGTACAGTAAATTCTTGACATTCCCAAGAACTGTATTTCAAGATCTTCATGAATCTCCAAATTTAAGAAAAAGGAGGCGGCAAGGTGAAAGCCCACTGGAGAGGAGCACTGGCTGAGATACAGGGAGGTGCTGAGCTACGTGCCCCAAGCATGCTTCTCAGGCCCTGCCTCCAGGTGTGCTGGCGAGATGGCCAGGACCCGTGGCAGAGCATCCTGCCCTATAACCATGCCAAGCTGTGGCCTGTCACCCGCACTTGCCTGCCCCCTGCTGAGGGCCCAGGCCCTGCATCCCGGGCTGCTTCTAAGAGCACAGACCCATGGGACGTAAGCCCAGTGTGAACCCCATGGGTGAAGATATCTGAAACTGTAAGACGCTGAGCGGTAGTGATGACTCGGAGGAAGAGGAGGAAAACGTGGAGGTCAGGCTGAAGACTTTTTGGGAGGCGAGCTACTGTCCTGCCTATGGGTGTGGATACAAGGGAGAACTTTTAGACTTGGAGAAGAAGGGTCTGTGGCTGGAACTTCTGGAGAGTGGAAAGACTGGATTTCTGTCTCTCACTGCTGGACAGAACAACAAGGCAGTGACCGTACATACCAGCCAGTCATCAGACTTCTAGACGCCAACGAAGCCATCTTGCAGTATTTCTTTCATAGATGTTTTCCCATCCAGGGGCAGACAGAGAGTTTCTCCTTTTGGATCATGCATACCTTGACTAACATCAAGAAGGGCATCCACGTTGTGTTGTTTGACCACAGTGCTGAGGGCTTTGATTCGTGGCCTGAACAATGTGGAGTCTGTAGGCCCCAATCCAGTGTCGTTGTATGGGGCCGTCCCTAGGCCATTCTTGTAAAAACAACCTGACCGTACCTTCCAGGATCTGGAACTATTGGCTGAGCCACCTCAATAATCAAGGGCTTGTAGTTCCTGGCTTCCTGGGATCTCCTGGTTCCAATTAAGGGTCCATCTGGACCCTGCCTTTAAATTCTGGAAGCTACAAGAAGAACGTTCTCCCATCAGATTTACTGGCTGCTGCTGGTCTAAGGCAGCCCCTCCGGTTCAGCCCCTGTGCCCTCTGCCCTTGTCTTCCGTTTCTGCTGCAGAGGCTTCACTGGTCACTTCCAAGAACCCTCTCCTCACCTCTGAACTAGAAGCTCATCCCTATGACTGAGTAATTCCAGCCCCTAACCTTTTGTGATGTCAAGACTGCGACCAGGACTCAGAGCTGAAAGTTAAACTAGCTTGAAAAGTTATTTGAAAGCAGAGAGTTCTGCCCACCCTGTGAACAATGAATTTGGTCACCCTGAACCCAGCCCTACACTGGATTGTATGGTGTATAAAATTATTATTTTGTTACTTTGAAATTTAAATATGGAGATAATAAATAAATCAGGAATATATCTTCCAATCATAGGTAAATATAATATATATATATACAATATTTGCCTTAAAGAAAAAGGAAATATTAGGAACAACCAACCTCAAGAAGCTTTACAAAGAGATTCTAACTCCATGGAAGCAATCTAAGCATCTAGTATCATACAAATAGATAAAAAAGATATGACAGATTCCATTATATACATATATATCACATTTTATATATACATCATATATGTATCATATCTTTTATCTGTGTATATCCCATCTTATTTTTTATGGCTGAATAATATTATATTATGCTGTTGTTTAGTCACTAAGTCGTGTCAGAACCATTTGTGACCCCAAGATGTATCATATCTTTTATCTGTGTATATCCCATCTTATTTTTTATGGCTGAATAATATTATATTATGCTGTTGTTTAGTCACTAAGTCGTGTCAGAACCATTTGTGACCCCAAGGACTGTAGCCTTCCAGACTCCTCTGTCCTTGGGATTTCCCAGACAAGAATACTGGAGTGGGTTGCCATTCTCTTCTCCAGAGGATCTTCGTGACACAGGGATTGCACCTGCGTCTCTTGCATCAGCAGATGAATTCTTCACCACTGAACCATCAGGGAAGTCCCAAAGTTATGTTTTTTATATATATTTACATATATAAATATATATTTATTTTATATATATATAGTGGAATATTCATATGCTCGGTCACAAGAGAGAATGAAATTTTGCAACAACCTGGATGGACTTGGAGGCTATTATGCTTATTGAAATAACAGAAAAACAAATACCACTTATATAGGGAATCTAGAAACACAACAAACTAATGAATATAACAGAAAAAGAGCAGACTCACAGATATAGAGAACAAACTAACGGTTACCAGTGGGAGAGGGATGGAGGAGGAGCAAGAGAAGAGTAGGGAATTAAGAGTTGCAAACTATTATGTATAAAATAAACTACAAAGATATATTCCACAACAACACAAACAATACTTTATAACTGTAAATGGATAATAACCTTTAAAATTGTGAATCACTAGATTGCACACTTGTAACATATAGTGTTATGCATCAACTATACTGTAATTTTTTTAATGGAAAGAGAAAAAATGATTTAAAATAAAGATCTAACAATAGTTTTAAAAGAGAAACTGTAACTCCATATCTAATCTTTAGCATTATAAGTTTCAAGTTTTAAGGCTAAGGAATGGATAAAGTGCCACCCACTTTACAGATGAGGAAACTGAGGCCAAGGGGAGAGACACAATTTGTCTGTGTCCCTCAGCTAAATGGGAGTCAAAATGTAGCAGAGAAGGGAAATGCTTTGGCTGTGTCTGCAGAGAAGGGCTGGTGTGTGCACTGGCCAGGGAACAGGGAAGCCAGCAGGAACCCTGACTTCCCACTTGCACAAACAGGTTGAGCCTCCAACTTGATCAAACCCAAGTTTTATAGGATCTGCAGCCAGGCATATTGTCTGGGTTTGGAAAATGAGACACTAGTGAGGTTGAACATCCTCCTACTAACTGGTGGCTGCTTGCTGAGACAGAGCATGTGCTCCCAGGTATCAGAGCTGGGGCCAATGCATACCCAGAGAAGGTAACCAAGAAGGAGAGATGCTCACCCGAATATCACAGGAACACTTGGTTCAAGAGTGTGCGTTCTACCCATGCAAGCAGGGTAAGCTTGCCAGAGCTGAAAATCTAGGACCAGCCCACCCCCCACCTCTGCCTTGCACTTAACACTGCTTAATCCTGGTCAAGTCTTCTGAGAACTAGCATCATGCAGTAACAAACCTGCCTTGAACAGAAAGATCCAGACACCCCAGACTGGCAGTTGAGCTTACACCTCCATTCCAGGACAACCAAAGAGCTCAAGGCAATGCTTTGGATTTCTGTTGTAACCTGTAAAGCTGCCTGTCCCTCCCATGCTCCTCCAGGATTTAGCCTGAAGCTAAAAGCCCTCACTTGCCACTCCCTTTGCACCGCCCGGAGCCAGCTGTGTGGAGTCCTCCATTCCTAGACCTGCCTGGGACTGATTTATCTGCTGCCAGATTTTCCTGAGCCCCAGCCCAGAGCCTGTTCTCACCGCGCCCACAAAGTCCTGCTGCAAGCCCCTCTCTTGCGCAGGAACCTCTAAGAGTCTATTTCTTTTTCCTCTGCCACGCCTGAGCTCCTATAGCTTCTGTCTTCATATTTTATCTCCTCAGTGGCTCATCAAAGAGATGAAGGAGGAGGGTGATGAGAACAATTCTCAATAATGATTTTTTTAAAAAAAGAGAGAGAGAAGGAAGAAAGATCTACATGCTACTCTTAGAATTTTAGCTAGCTCATTCTTCCAATTGGCCTAACGGGGCTATTGAATTTAGAAAGATCAATCACTCAAATTTTAGGAGGGCCCTTGGAATTCCCCAAGGATCTCCAAGTTCTTGGGAAATGTTTGAAAAGAAAAATTAATAAATTTTGGAATCATTCAAAATACACACAAAAAAAAATATTTCAGACCCAGATATTGTTTCCTCCTAAGATACAGTCACAGTTTTACACAGAAACTCTTTGGTACCCATGTTTCCCACATGCAAATCTATGCATATTTCACCTTCACACAAACTCAGAGTCACCAGGGACTGTGCACACCCCAGGCAGAGTTGTCAAAAAAATACAAAAATATATAAATGTAAAAATTCAGCAGTCAAATTTGAATTTCAGATAAACAACAGATACAATTTAAATATGTCTCAAATATTGCATTGTTGTTGTTCAGTCATTAAGTCATGTCCAACCATTTGCAATCCCATGAAATGCGCCATGCCAGGCGTCCCTGTCCATCACTATCTCCCTGAGTTTGCTCAAACTCATGTCCATTGCGCCAGTGATGCCATCCAATCATCTCATCCTCTGTCGCCCCCTTCTTCTCCCGCCCTTAATCTTTCCCAGTATCAGGGCCTTTTCCAATGAATTGGCTCTTCACATCAGGTGGCCAAAGTATTCGAGCTTCAGCTTCAGCATCAGTACTTCCAATGAATATTCAGCATTGATCTCCTTTAGGATTGACTAGCTTAATCTCCTTGCTGTCCAAAGGACTCTCAAGAGTCTTCTAAAGTACTACAATTTGAAAGCATCAGTTCTTTGGTACTTAGCCTTCTTTATGATCTAACTCCCACATCTCTACATGACTACTGGAAAAACCATAGCTTTGACTCTATGGACCTTTGTTGACAAAGTGATGTATCTGCTTTTTAATATGCTGTCTAGGTTTGTCTAGCTTTTCTTCCAAAGAACAATCATCTTTTAATTTCATGGCTCTAGTCACTAACCGCACTGATTTTGAAGCCCTAGAAGAGCATGGGATATGCTTATATTAAATCTATTCATTGTTCATTTGAAATTCCAATTGAACTGGCCATTCTAAACCCTATCTGGCACCCCTAACCCTAAGGGATCTATCTCTAGGTCCCCCACAAAAGTACTCTCACCTAGCCCCACATAGACACTCTATCTTGAACATGAACTTTGATCCATTGTGAATTTTCTCGATTTTCATCCGAAAATTACCAGGGCTGAGGATACAGGGAGACGAAGGCTATTTTCAGGCCCTCCACCCATTTGCCTTACTCCTGATCTCACTTAGGAAAGCAGTCAGTGGCTCAGAGTTTGAGCTGTTGCAGTGTGCAAACTCACCAAGTGCCAAAGATCTGTGGCATCCCAAAAGATTATTAGCACACTTATTCTAATTTTCCCCTCCACAACAGTTCTGGTTTGGACTAAGAAAAGGCTGTAAGTATAGCTCATATGAAAAGTGTAATTCCCAAGTACTAGAGCCAGGACTCTGCAAGGCCTCTGCCAGGTCAAGAGCTTTCTCTACTTCCCCCACCCCCAACATTTCCATTGTCAAGATGAGGGGCAGAGGTTTGCTGAGACACGCCAGTCAGAAGATGTGACAGAAATTCAGACCTCGCTTGAATTGGAAGGGAAGTTAAAGAGAGGCATGAGGGGTGAGGGGCACCATGAAAAAAGTAGTAGTCACTCAGCCATGTCTGAGTCTTTGCAGCCCCGTGGGCTGTAACCCATCAGTCTCCTCTGTCCATGGGGTACCAGGAGCTCCGCCCAATTGTAACCTAAAGACAGTGACAGCAGTGGAGATCAAAAACAAATCCTGGAGCTACTCCTCAGAGAAAGTAGGAGGATAGGGAGCAGAGAGAAGTGAGCACAGCTAACACACACACACACACACACACACCCCTGAAGACCTAGAAATAGACATAAATACACAGAGAGACAGAGACCAGAGAGGAGGGAAAGCTGCCTTGTTTATTCTTGTGAAAGGCATCCGGATTTCTCGGTGCGATCTTGACTCGGGTTTTTTTCCTCATTTTCCAGCTGGACTGAATGGTGAAATGCCTGGCATGAGAGGTGGTGTGAGTCAGTCGCAGATCCAAGTCCATCCCTCTGCCCCCTGCCCTGCTCTTTGCCAGACCACACAGCCTCTCTGCCCCTCCTGCCAAGCATGGCTTAGCTCACTGTCCAGGTAACACACTTCAAAGGCTTGGGGGAGAGATGGAGTGGGCTGGACCAGCCTCCTAGGAAAGGAGTAGATTCCCCTCCCAGACCAAACACTTCTCGTCAATTTTCTTGAATGTCTTCCCTTCCTCTCATATCCCTGATACTTTGAATGACCCCTGGAAGTTAGAAGTGGAAAACCCAATTTTTCACCAAGGCTTTATTGTCATTCTCTTTTGCACTGCCAGCCTGTGTGACTTTAGTGTTGTGGGGTTGACCAGATGTCAGCCAATGCCAAAGAACAGCCTGGCAATAATAGAGTTTGTTCATCCCTGGAGTTGGTTATGATCTCCATGGCAATCAGAAACAAAAGGAGGTACTTAAGTGACCAGAGGGCTTCCCAGGTGGCACTAGTGGTAAAGAACCTGGCTGCCAATGCAGGAGATGGAAGAAATGCAGGTTTGATCCCTGGGTCGGGAAGATCCCCTAGAGGAGGGCATAGCAACACATTCCAGTATTCTTGCCTAGAGAATGCCACGGACAGAGGAGCCTGATGGGCAAGCTCCACAGGGTCAGAAAGAGTCAGATACGACTGAAGCAACTTAGCATGCATGCACGCAAGTGACCAGAAGCCATAGGACATCAACTAAAGTATGTGTATTATCAGGATACTCCTGAGTGTGGGTCTTATGGCCCCCAGGCTGCCTACATCTCTTAAGGTATTTCCTTTAGACTACTGTGTACTAACTCTATATATCCAATTTCTTATAGAAAACTGTAAAGACCTATGCACTCAAACATACTCATCTTTGTGTCTCTGGTAACACAAAGTGAAAGACAGTGCCTGGGGTAAAGTGCTCTCATTCAACATCTGCTAACTTCATTTGCTGGTATCTTCCTCTGACTTTTTTGAAACACTACAAAACTTGAGAAACCTGAAAATAACTTAATATTTCTTCCTCTCTTAAGTCTTTTCTCTCTTGACAGTTAGATCTATGCGTGAGATTTAGTACTGTCCCAAGGACTCAAAGTCCTATTATTGTACCAGTGGGGAATCTGAGGACAAAACTGGCATTGACCTGTCAAACACTGGGGTAGGCAGTATTCCAAAATGACCCCCAATGACCCATATAATCTTCTCTAATCCCTGCCCCTTGAGTGTTGGTAGGACATGTAACTTGCTTCTAACCACTAGAACATGGCAATAGAATGTCAACTCCTGTAATTATGTCACCTTATATGGCAAAGGTAAAGGGACTTTGCAGATTCAATTAATTTGCAGTTGACTTTGAGTGAATCAAAAGGTAGATTATCCTGGGTGGGGCTGCCCTAATCAGTTCAGTTCAGTCGCTCAGTTGTGTCCAACTCTTTGTGACCCCAAGGACTGCAGCACTTCAGGCCTCCCTGTCCATCACCAACTCCCAGAGTTTACTCAAACTCATTTCCATTGAATCAATGTTGCCATCCAACCATCTCATCCTCTGTTGTCCCCTTCTCCTCCTGCCTTCAATCTTTCCCAGCATCAGGGTCTTTTCCAGTGAGTCAGTTCTTTGCATCAGGTATTGGAGTTTCTGCTTCAGCAGAATGAATATTCAGGGTTGATTTTCTTTAAGATTGACTGATTTAATCTCCTTGCTGTCCAAGGGACTCTCAGGAGTCTTCTCCAACACCACAGTTCAAAAGCATCACTTCCTCAGCACCCAGCCTTCTTTATGGTCCAACTCTCACATCCATACATGACTACTGGAAAAACCATAGCTTTAATTAGATGAACCTTTGTCAGCAAAGTGATGTCTCTGCTTTTTAATATGCCGTTTGGGTTGATCATAGCTTTTCTTCCAAGGAGTAAATGTCTTTTAATTTCATGGCTGCGGTCACCATCTGCAGTGATTTTGGAGCCCAAAAAATAAAGTCTGTCATTGTTTCCATTGTTTCCCCATCTACTTGCCATGAAGTGATAGAACCAGATGCCATGATCTTAGTTTTTTGAATGTTGAGTTTTAAGCAGCTTTTTTACCCTCCTCTTTCACTTTCATCAAGCAGCTCTTCAGTTCCTCTTCACTTTCTGTCACAAGGGTAGTGTCATCTGCATATCTGAGATTATAGATATACCCTAATGTTAGGTGAACTATTAAAAGGGGCTCTAAATGTTCCTTGAAGTTAGAAAGTCAAACCAGCAGAGGTTATCCTTCTCCTCCTTCCTTTCTTCTCCTTCTCTCTCTCCTGGAACAGATAATTTTTGGTATGGGTATAGAGGTTTGCCATCTGTGGAGTCAGGGAGTCACTTCTGCCTCTGAGTTTCCTGGGACTCCTCTCTCCTGCCCAGTCCATCCCAGCTGTTTCAAAGGTTCATTTCTTTCCACATGCCCCAATCTCTTCCTACCTTGACATGATGACCAGATCTTGACTTCTTTCACCAAGTTCAAATCAAACAAGGGTCCTCCATCACTTCTTCCTCCCAGTACCACCTCACTGCCTTCCTGGGAAACTGAGTAATAACCAGATTCCAGGCAATAACTTGAATTCTCCTCCTAAGCTCAGAACGGGGTGCTCTTCTCTGCATAGCACTCTCTGTCTGGGCATTCCTTCTCACACTGCCACAATTCTGTGGACCGTCCTTAGATCTCTCCCACCATCTCTGCTGTCGTCTCTGCGCTCAGGGCAACTTCAGCAGATGTACCCTGTCTGCCACCTTTTCTCCATCTTTTCTCAGTGCTTCCTCTGGATCATCTGTCTTCCACTCCATCCTCTCAGATGTCCAAACTTGGAAACGTCAGTCACTTATCCTCCACTAATCCACTTTCCTCAAATATTCTTTTATTGATCACCAATTTCCTCCTCCATAATATAGAAGGAAAGCACCTCCCTATTTATTATGTAAAAATGTTTGGGTGGATTTTCAGCATGCAAGAAGAAAGAAGCTACATAAATATAACTGTGTACCTGAAGCTGAAGCATTATGGTTTCATTTTGTTTTAAAAGTTCAGTCAAAGGGAATGGAAGAAGTGAAGAGAGCTGTGTATATGGGTCAGGATAGCCATGGAATGGGCTTCCCTCAGTGGCTCAGTGATAAAGAATCCACCTGCAATGCAGGAGACACAGGTTCAATCCCTGGATCATGAAGATCCCCTAGAGAAGGAAATGGCAACCCACTCCAGTATAGGCTACATAATATAGGGTCGCAAAGAGTTGGACACAACAGAGCAACTAAGTGGAGTGGTGGAGCTATGGAATAATGGTTGCTTCCAGCTGAAGAATGGACTCATGGGGATTTATTATACTATTCTCTCTACTTTTATGTACACTTTACAGTCTCCATGATAAAAATAAGATGCATTTTGTAATAAAATTTAAAAAAACCTCACCTTATCGCTGTCGTATCCAACTCTTTGCAATCCCATGGGCTGTAGCCTATCAGACTTCTCTGTCCATGGGATTCTCCAGGCAAGAATACTGGAGTGGTTTACCATTTCCTTCTCCAGGGGATCTTCCCGACCCAGGGGTCAAACCCAGGTCTCCCGCATTGGAGGCAGATGCTTTAACCTCTGAGCCACCAGGGAAGCCCAATAAAATTAAATATCCAATTAAATCTTTTTTTTAACACAAAAACATTTTGCGCTAGGGTAGACCTGATGTTGTAGTTTCAGGTGGACAGCTGAGGGTCTCAGCCATATGTATACATGTACCCATTCTCTCCCAAACCACCCTGCCACCCAGTAAATTAAAAAAAAAAAAAAAAGTCAGAGTAAGGTGGGGCAATGCTGCTTTCATAATCTCAAAGGGTAATGATAGTCTGAAAGTGAATTGTAACAGCATCTCTTGAACCCAAGTTTCTCCCCAGCCCCCAACCAGCCTGCATCTTGTGACTTGCCAGGGGCTATGAGCATTTGTGACATCTGTTCTACAGCTATGAGAAAACAGCTAAGTAGATGNCTGAAAGTGAATTGTAACAGCATCTCTTGAACCCAAGTTTCTCCCCAGCCCCCAACCAGCCTGCATCTTGTGACTTGCCAGGGGCTATGAGCATTTGTGACATCTGTTCTACAGCTATGAGAAAACAGCTAAGTAGATGGATAGCTATATATACACATAGGTGGTGACAATCAGTAAATTATTAGTGTGTTTTCAGTCTTCAGTCACTTGTTTTTAGACCATGACAACTCACCTCTGGGTCTCTAAAATACAGAGCATTGTCTCCTCAAACTATCACAACTGACACGCTGGTTCCCGCCTGAGACCACGATGTATATAGAATTCCTGGTTTTCAGGCCAGGGCACCGTATGACACAGGTGGTCCCATCTTCGGAAACTGAGCTGGTGGTTCGTGGAGCAGAGAGTCATCGCACCAGACAGAGTGGGTGTGCATCTTTCTGAGACTAAACAAAACCCCTGTACCTTTCCAGCTTGCGGCTCCCGATGTGGCTTTTGAGTCTTCTTTGGAGAATTCCACAGACAGAGGAGCCTGGCGAGCTACAATCTGTGGGGTCGAAAAACGCTGGACATAACTGAGCGACTAACCCACACAAACACACACATTTCCAGCCTGTGGCTCCTGATGTAGATTTTGACTCTCAACTTCTAGAGCCAATATTGACCTCATGGGTTTCTTCCCAGACTCCCAGGGTAGAGTTAGGTGCCCTTCATTCCCAAGTCCTAGTCCTGGCCC
>SJYV01055728.1:3698165-3710450 GCA_006410875.1 Neotragus pygmaeus
CCCCCCCCCCCCCCCCCCGATGTCTCTAAGAACTAGAAAGAGCGCCACTGGGATGGAAGCATGTTCTTGTGGCCCCAGGGGGAAGCTCACCCTTCTTCCACGCACTGTTCAGAACCCGGCTGTCTGGCCCCACTTCCCCTCCTTTCAGCTGGTTACAATCTTAGCTGCGGAAGGGGGTGGCCGTGCACCCCCACAATGCTCCCAACCTTTCAATGGCAACCACCTCTTGCCATCGCCCCTACCGCACCACTTGGGTGACAGTCAGGATGCTTGGTGATGTCCAAGGAGGCTGAGTGACGTGTCAGGTCACTCAGATGGGACCAGCCCATGGTCAGCTTTTCCTCTCCTCACCTACTTCTTCCAGATCGGGGCCTCAGGTTTGGGCCTGAGTTACTAGATAACAGAGCCCTAATCTTTCACTTTGTACCGAGTCCCCCAGATCAGCTTGTTCCACCCTGCCTCCTACTCCCATCGCAGCTCATCCCACAACCAAGAAAAGCTGGTTTATGCCACAACCTCACTGTCAGTTAATCCCCAGAGGGCTCCATGCTACGGGCCCAGTGCATCGCCGTGTCGGTTCATCATCCCAGCGGGTTTTGATAAAGTAGAGGCAGAGCCCAGGGCAGGACATGGCGGGAGAAGGGAGTGAAAGGCCAGAAGGGGACAGAAATCCCGGTGCTGGACTCTCTTCAGGGAGGGCCTGCCCACTCTTGCTGTGTCTCCTCCCACCTGCTTCTCCAGAAATTACTTCCCTTCTCCTCCTGTGGATAAATACCCAGATCAGCTAATCACCCAGAACACTGCACACCCCTGGAGGCTTCTTTAGGGCGGGGAGCTTCCCTAAAGGGGCTTAAGTGCTGGACATCCATTCAATTAAATCTGACAAACCCTGAGCCTAGAGACAAACGGGTGCTCGGGTGCTTTCTGCCACCTGCCTTCCTGACCAGGTGAGGCCGGGTCTCCAAATGCCTCCCCCAACACACACCTGGAACTTCCCCTGGGCTGAGAACTCCTGCCCTGGGGATATGCAACTCCTCTCACTAAACTGCTCCCTCTTCACACCTCTTCTCGCCTCCTGGGGAGCCCAGTGAGAGGAGGATTTCCCTTCATCCCTGGTGGCTCAAATGGTAAAGAACCTGCCTACAATGAGGGAGACTGGGGTTCCATCCCTGGGTCAGGAGATCCCCTGGAGAAGGGAATGGCTGCCCATTCCAGTATCCTTACCTGGAGAATCCCATGGACAGAGGCGCCTGGTGGGCTACAGTCCATGGGGTCACAAAGAGTAACTAACACTTTCACTTTCCGGGGCCACGCCAAAGCCCTATTTTCTTTTTCCAGAATTGAAAAAGAAAAGAAAGCAGGGAAGACAGGGCTCCCTGCCCCCGCCTATCCTGCCCTGCACCTGCTCTGGCCCTGGGCATCCTGGCCATGCCCTGCCCACCTGGGAAGAGCAGTCTGGGTCTGGTGGGGTCAGGGAGCTGAGAGGAGGGACCCAGGGGAGGGTGCCTGTGAGAGGAGAATTTCATGGAAATCTGTGGACCAAGAACAGGCCAAAGGCTGGGGGGTGGGGGGTGGAATTAAAAGATCGACAAATAAATGAACAAAGTCCTAGTTCTTTAAAGGTCATAAGTCAGCTAAGTATAGACTGTCACCAAGTCACTGCTATATATAACCACTCCAGCCTCAGCCAGCTGTCTGCCGCTCTTGGCCGGGAGCTGTTATGTCCCAGGTCACAGAACACAGGGCCAGCTCTGAGCAGGGAGTAAGGCCTCAGTCCCCATGCCCCCTACCCCCACCCGCCTGCACTGATCCCCTCCAGATCCCACATTTCTGGCTTTCCGGGGTCACTTCCTCCTGTTCTTCCTATGATTTCCTCCCCCACACTGCTAGCCCAGACACCCCAGGGCCCTCCTTCCCTAGGTTCCCCAAATGCAGATGATCTCAACTCCAGCTGTTCCAAAAGCAGGAAGATCTCACTAGAGGATGGACTTGGCCTCTTGTCCATGCCCTGGCAATCCCTTTTCCTCTGACAGCCTCAACCTCCAGATGGTGTTCTTACACCTCAGCCCCACCTCCAGCCACTTCCCCATCTATTTAGCCAGCTCCCACCACCACCACCACCACCACCACCACCAGACAGGGCCTTCCCTCGTGGCTCAGGTGGTAAAGAATCTGCCCACAGTGCAAGACACTTGGGTTCAATCCCTAGGTTGGAAAGATCCCCTGGACAAGGGAATGGCTAACACACTCCAGTGTTCTTGTCTGGAGAATTCCATGAACAGAGGAACCTGTTACAATCCCTGGGGTCGTGAAGACAGGACAGGACTAACACTGCCATTTCCACTTCCCAGCAAACGAGTCCCT
Source organism: Neotragus pygmaeus (assembly GCA_006410875.1). Lineage (NCBI taxonomy): Eukaryota > Metazoa > Chordata > Mammalia > Artiodactyla > Bovidae > Neotragus > Neotragus pygmaeus. The sequence goes on from SJYV01055728.1 coordinate 3,700,530, forward strand.
GCCCTGCCCCCAGACGGCCCTCTTCCTCCTGGGTCACTTCCCCCCTTGTATCAGCTTGACTTTCCCAGCACTCTCCTACTCCACGAAGTCACCCTTGCTTTGCTCTACTGGACTTCCTGCCACTCACAGGCTTGTTGGCTCGTGTCCCGATTTCATTCCCCTTTCCCCAGTTTGGGCAGCCCCGCGGGGGTGCAGAGAGCCTGTCTCCTCGCTCCAACGCTTGGAGCTCTGGACTCCGCACGGTTGGCTCTCAGCTGGCAGACGCTCATCCTCCACCCGCTTCTCCCCGCAGAGAGAGACTCCCGTGAGCAGGAGGAGCCCACCACCTCAGAGATGGCGGAGGAGACCTACTCGCCCAAGATCTTCCGGCCCAAGCACACCCGCATCTCCGAGCTGAAGGCCGAGGCTGTGAAGAAGGACCGCAGAAAGAAGCTGACCCAGTCTAAGCTCGTGGGGGGAGCTGAGAACACCGCCCACCCCCGGGTCATCTCGGCGCCCGAGATGAGACAGGAATCTGAGCAGGTGAGGCTCAAGGACCCTCTCTCCATCTCCCTCTATATCCGCACGCTCAGTCTCTGCCACCTGCAGCTTTTAACCTGGCCCCCAGCTATCTAAACGAGCGTGTGTGGTAGCACTTTATACACCCGGGGGTCATGGCAGGGGAGGCAGAGGAAGACCTTGGTAGCACCTAATCTCGACAAAAGGTGGTGACTTTCCGTGCAGACCCTTGACCCACACACCTCGGCCACTGCATTCTGCACGTCTAGGTGACTCCCCGGGGTCTGACCACGCCTCTCACGCCTCCGATCCGCACACAGGGGCCCTGCCGCAGGCACATGGAGGCGTCCCTGCAGGAGCTCAAAGCCAGCCCGCGCATGGTGCCCCGCGCCGTGTACCTGCCCAACTGTGACCGCAAAGGGTTCTACAAGAGAAAGCAGGTATGTGAAGCTCCTTCTCTACCAGAGAAAGCAAGCCCATCCAGTGCCCCCAGCTCCACTTACTGAAGAGACTAGACACCTGAAACTAACACCACTCTGTAGATCAACTCGACTCCAGGAAAACTTGGGGAAAACAAGAAAGTCGGCATGCCCCATCCCACATCCCATGTTCAGGGCATGCATGCTAAGTCACTTCAGTCGTGTCCCACTCTGTGCAACCCTGTGGACCCCATGCCCGCCAGGGTCCTCAGTCCACGGGATTCTCCAGGCAAGAATACTGGAGTGGGTTGCCATGCCCTCCTCCACGATGGAACCTGAGTCTCATGTCTCCTGCATTGGCAGGGATGTTCTTTACCATTGACGCCACCAAATCTCCACGTCTAAATGCCTGGATTTCTGTGTCCCCAAACACCAGTATCCTTTCCCCCACCACAATCATGACTGACCCCGTTCCCGCCTCCACTGTAACCTGCTCAAGTTTTAATGACTCACCAGGTACATGAGGTACACGAGTTCATCTAAAAGGAAGCCACAGCCCATGTCGTCTTCTGATACACTTACATAAACATATGGGGCTTCCCAGGTCGTGCTGGTGGCGAAGAACCCACCTGCCAATACAGGAGACCCAAGAGACGTGGGCTGGATCCCCGGGTCAGGGAGATCCCCTGGAGGAGAGTTACGGCAACCCACCACAGTATTCTTGCTTGGGAAATCCCATGAACAGCATAGCCTTATGGGGTACAGTCCATGGGGTCACAAAGAGTCGGACATGACTTAGTGACTAAACAACAACAACATCTAAGTTAGAGCTCAGGAGCCAGACAGCTTTGGGTGAATCCTTGGTGTCCTGCTTACTGGCCGTATCTTCTTACCCCAGTCCCTTTGGCTCTAGTTTATTGTGTAAAATGGAGAATAACTGTACCTATTGTTCTCACACGATTATGAGGAATAATGAAGTCATCTTTGTAAAGCACTTAGAACAGTATCTCCAGTATAGTTAAGTGTTAAGTGGTGTCTTGTATATGGTACAGCTATGCAAGTGACGCTTTTTATTATTATTACTGTCATTTATTGGGTTCCCCTCATAACTCAGTCAGTAAAGGATCTGCCTGCAATGCAGGAGACCTGGGTTCGATTCCTAGGTTGGGAAGATTCCTTGGAGAAGGAAATGGCAACCACTCCAGTATTCTAGCTTGGAGAATCCAATGGATAGAGGAGCAAGAGTTGGACACGACTTAGTGACTCAACCACCACCGCATTAGCTAATAATTTAATTTATCATCATTGTCACCATCATGATCATGATCAGGTTATGTCGCTCCCTGGAGAATACCAAGCTGGAGGTAAAAACCGACCTGTTTTGGGTGACATAAGACAAAGTTGCAAGAGCTAGCCAAGGACAGGCGGCCTAAATGAGCACCTTTCCCTGGGTTGTCCCATGCAATGTGGTCACCAGAACCCCAAGGGTTGGGTGTTGATGTTGTTCAGTTGCCAAGTCGTGTCCGACTCTTTGTGACCCCATGGACTGCAGCAAGCCAGGCTCCCTGTCCTTCACCATCTCCCAGAGTCTGCTCAAGTTCATGTCCAACTGAGTCGGTGATACAGTGCCGTCAACTCTTTGGGGATGAGAGTCTGTCTTGGGGCAAGGAAGGCAAAGGGTCGGGGAGGAACAGAGCCTCAGGATACAGCCGTGCTCACCGCCTGTCCATCTCCACACCCCAGTGCAAACCTTCCCGTGGCCGCAAGCGTGGCATCTGCTGGTGCGTGGACAAGTACGGGATGAAGCTGCCGGGCATGGAGTACGTGGACGGGGACTTTCAGTGCCACACCTTCGACAGCAGCAATGTTGAGTGACGCGTCCCCTCCCCATCTTTCCCTCACCNTATGCCATAAGCCCTATAGGCTTTCTTCACTTTTTTCTATTCTTTTTTCTTTTTGTTCCTCAAACTGGATAATTTCAGATGATATGTCTTTGAGCTTTTTCCCTACCCCTACAACCCTCACCAACCAACACCCTGTTCACCTCCCCACGTCATTAGGAAATCTGACTCCAGGCTGCTCTGCCCTTCAACCTGCTCCTCCTGGCCCAGTTCATCACTGAGACCCACAGTGCCTTGCTGATCATTCATTCATCTGGAGCCCTTGTGATCTGGACCTGGCAGGGGCCTGGGGTCTGCTCTGTCCCACATTCACCCTTAGGTGTGAGGGCTGATCGGAGACCACACTCTGTTAGCGAAAGTGAAAGTGGTAGTCCCTCCATCGTGTCCAACTCTTTGAGACCCCATGGACTGTAGCCCGCCAGGTTCCTCTGTCCATGAAATTCTCCAGGCAAGACTATCGGAGTGGGTTTCCATTCCCTTCTTCAGGGGATCTTCCCAACCCAAAGATCAAAACTGGGTCTCTTGCATTGCAGCGGTTTCTTTACCGTCTGAGCCATCAGAGAAGCTCCACACTCTATTAGAAACGTTCTCAACTCCAAGGTCCTCCATTCACCGCAGCCACTCTCTGAGCCTGGGTTCTCTCAGGGGTTCCACACAGAAAATCTGAAGATGCTACTCTCCCATTCCAAGCCCAGCTAGCTCTTTCAGTGAGAGAAATGCAGTGAGAGGGCTGCGGTGTCACCGTTTTACTCAGTGGAGAACGAGAGCCTTTGGCCTCCCACATTCTGTTTCTCGACTCATCAACATTTCCCTGGCTCGGCCTCCTCCCCGCAGGAGCCTGTAGCATCTACTCGTCAGGTGTCACCTGCCCTGCAGCCCCTCGGCCCTGGGAAACCTCCCCTTGTCACTCCCACACAGCCCTACTGAGCCCTGCTGGAGAAAGTCCCAGCGTCACGGGGCCTGACACCACCAAGGGGTCACCAAGCTCCAAGCCTGCCTAGGGAGTCCCCCGTCTCCCCCTCCCACCTACTACACACCTTCTGGCTCTGCCTCACATTGTCGTCTGGCTACCAGGGAAAACCAAGACCACCTTTGAGTCCATCCTGCCTCCCCTTCCCAACCCAAATGGAGTCAGCCACTAAGCCACCGTCACGTTCCACCCTTGATATCACTCCGCCTCTGTTTCCAAGGGACGGTCCCCTTCCTTTTCTCTCCCTACCCATCCCCTCCATCAGCCATGTCCTCTCCTGCTGTACTGGCGACAGAGGAGAGGCAGAGAAGGGGACGGACAGGCCTATGGGACTTGCTCATGAACCAGATACAAGGATGAGAATGACGGGAGAGTCAAGGATATTTTCTCCACCCAAAGTCCTCCAGACAATTCAAGTTCAAAGTGTCCCAAACTGAACGCGTACCATAAGCTCATGTTCTTTGCCTGTCTGATTTTATACTTTAGATTCACAAAGTTCAAAACCACAAACAAAATTTGGACTCACCATCCTCACTCTTGAACTGTTCTCTCTTCATCTCCTTTCTTCTCCTCCTCCCTCTCTCTCTTTGCTCTCAGAGAATGGAATCACCATCCACCCAGCTGCCTCAGCCTGACTCTCCTTAACCTCCGACCCTGATAAGGTCCCAAATCCCAGGAATAAGCCACCTCGTTGACAGCTCTCCAGTCTGACTGTTCTCATCACCTCCCCTGCCCGCTTCAGACCATGCTCTCTTCTCACCTGGCTCATTGCAGTTCCTTCCTGCTGGGACCTTCCATCCCCACTCATATCCTCCATGCTGGACACTGCAGTCAGAGCTCACTTTCTAACGCACAGATCATGACAAACCTACACAGGATATTAAAAAGGAGAGACATCACTGTGCCAACCAAGATCTGTCTAGTCAAAGCTATGGTTATTCCAGCAGTCAGGTATGGACATGAGTTGGACCATAAAGAAAGCTGAGCACCAAAGAATTGATGCTTTTGAACTGTGGTGTTGGAGAAAACTCTCAAGAGTCCCTTTGACTGCAAGGAGATCAAACCAGTCAATCCTAATGGAAATCAACCTTGAGTATTCACTAAAAAAACTGATGCTGAAGCTCCAATACTTTGGCCACCTGATGCTGAAGCTGAAGCTCCAATACTTTGGCCACCTGATGCTGAAGCTGAAGCTCCAATACTTTGGCCACCTGATGCAGAGAGCTCTCACTGGAAAAGACCCTGATGCTGGGAAAGATTGAGGGCAGGAGGAGAGGGGGATGACAGAGGATGAGATGGCTGGATGGCATCATTGACTACATGGACATGAGTTTGAGCAAATTCCAGGAGACAGTGAAGAACAGGGAAGCCTGGTGTGCTGCAATCAGTGGGGTCACAGAGCTGGACACAATTTAGCAACCGAACAACAACCAGTCACATTATCCTCTGCCTAAATTCCTTGACTCTTGAGAGCTTTCAGTCCAAAACCCTTTAGGAAGATACCCAGGTCCTTCCTGGCGGGCCCTCCTCACCTTAAACCTCCCATTCCACGGGCAGCCTCGACCTCAGGCTGATCTCCACGGTCACTGTGTAGCTCATGCCGGTCACTCTGTGTGTGTGCCCCGCCATACACACATGCACGCTCACATGCACACACTGCTCCTTTCTCCAAATGCCTGCTTCCTCCTTACGCCACACACACTACTCCTTTCTCCAAATGCCTGCTTCCTCCTTACGCCACACACACTACTCCTTTCTCCAAATGCCTGCTTCCTCCTTACGCCACACACACTACTCCTTTCTCCAAATGCCTGCTTCCTCCTTACGCCACACACACTACTCCTTTCTCCAAATGCCTGCTTCCTCCTTACGCCACACACACTACTCCTTTCTCCAAATGCCTGCTTCCTCCTTACGCCACACACACTACTCCTTTCTCCAAATGCCTGCTTCCTCCTTACGCCACACACACTACTCCTTTCTCCAAATGCCTGCTTCCTCCTTACGCCACACACACTACTCCTTTCTCCAAATGCCTGCTTCCTCCTTACGCCACACACACTACTCCTTTCTCCAAATGCCTGCTTCCTCCTTACGCCACACACACTACTCCTTTCTCCAAATGCCTGCTTCCTCCTTACGCCACACACACTACTCCTTTCTCCAAATGCCTGCTTCCTCCTTACGCCACACACACTACTCCTTTCTCCAAATGCCTGCTTCCTCCTTACGCCACACACACTACTCCTTTCTCCAAATGCCTGCTTCCTCCTTACGCCACACACACTACTCCTTTCTCCAAATGCCTGCTTCCTCCTTACGCCACACACACTACTCCTTTCTCCAAATGCCTACTTCCTCCTTACGCCACACACACTACACCTTTCTCCAAATGCCTACTTCCTCCTTACGCCACACACACTACACCTTTCTCCAAATGCCTACTTCCTCCTTACGCCTCTGTTTTTGCATCTCCCAAGACACAGGTGTCCCTCTTAATTTCACTGGGCACACTTCTGTTGGTGGCTGGTTCCCTCCACTAGAATGTCAGCCCCTTCAGGTCAGGGACCATCATCTTTTCCTTCTTTATATTGTAAAACCCTAACACTGAACCCAGGATGCAGTACAACGGCGTGTGTGTGTGTGTGTGTGTGTTAGTCACTCAGTTGTGTCCAACTCTTTGCAACCCCGTGGTCTGTCCGTGGGATTCTCCAGGCAAGAACACTGGAGTGAGTTACCATTTCCTCCTCTAAGGGGCTTTCCTGATCCAGGGATTGAACTTGCGTCTCCTACATTGCAGGCAGATTCTTTACCATCTGAGCTACCAGGGAAGCCTACAACTGCATGTAGGTAGCACTTATTATATGACAGAAATGATTTTATATTCTCAAAGCAATTCTTTGAGAGAAATTATCTCAATATTAAAAGATGAAACAAATGAGGTTCAGAAGTTAGAAATGTGTCCAAAGTCACCTAAGTCAAGGAATTCCCTGGCAGTCCAGTGGTCAGGACCGCACTTTTACTGCCAAAGGCCGAGGTTCAATCCCTGCTCAGGAAACTAGATCCCACAAGTTACATGGCACACAAAAAAAAAAAAAAAAAAAAATCACAAAGGCTTTAAGTAGGTACAGCCCAAATTCCAAGACTGCCTTATCTCCAAACTCATGCTCTCAACTACCCGATCACACGGAGCTAGTATTCCAGACACACCTGACAGATAGATGAGGTCACTACAGCAGTGATTCTCCAAATTCAGACGGCACGGGAACAGTCCACGATAGATTCCACAGATCGCAAGTTTAACAGGCATCCCCAGCTGACTCAGCCTGGACTCCTGGGACCAACCCTTAAGCAAATAACTCTTTGCTGCTGCTGCTGCTAAGTCGTTTCAGTCGTGTCCGACTCTCTGCGACCCCATAGACGGCAGCTCACCAGGCTCCCCCGTCCCTGGGATTCTCCAGGCAAGAGTACTGGAGTGGGGTGCCATTGCCTTCTCCCAAATGACTCTTCGAGACCGTGTAAACTCAGATGCAGTTCCCCGTATTGCCACACAGTGGCAGTATAGCCCCAGTGTTCATCAACTTCCCGTCTTAAAACTAAAATTGGAAGAGGCAGTTAATCCCAGAAGGTGAGCCATCAGTTTGACCTCTCTTATCGGCAGAGATCGCTGCCCAGCCAACCATCTTCCTGCGTGGGTGCAATTAAGCTTTCCCTCTGAAAAGGCTTCTAGGTCACACTGTACATCAGTCAGTGTGTTTCCTGTAGCAAGGGTCAGAGCAGAAGGGTGCTCACGCACCCGTAAAAATCCACCTCTTCAGAGGGTTTAGGGTACAAGGAGGCTGTGGGCAAATGACATGAAAATGGGCAAAGAGACCGTGGCATCCTCAGGAGAACTCTGCAAAAAAACATTACAGAAAGGATCCAAGCAAGTTAGCAACCTTGGGGCCCGTGAGCTATTGTTGGGGCTGGCTTGAGCACTGACCCCAACAATGGCCCCATCCTAACCCGTCATTTGGTACACTCATACAGCTTCTGGAGCACAACCACATCTGTTGTCTCACATTGATACCACGCTGTTGTCAATTGGGTGACATTAGGTATCAACCCTGTTGAGGCTGAAATCATCCCCATTAGACATCCCCATTAGGTGAGGAAACTGAGGCTCAGAGAAGGTGAGTAACATTCAGTTCAGCTCAGTTCAGTCGCTCAGTCGTGTCCGACTCTTTACGACCTCATGAATTGCAGCACACCAGGCCTCCCTGTCCATCACCAACTCCTGGAGTTCACCCAAACTCTTGTTCATCGAGTCGGTGATGCCATCCAGCCATCTCACCCTCTGTCGTCCCCTTCTCCTCTTGCCCCCAATCCCTCCCAGCATCAGAGTCTTTTCCAATGCGTCAACTCTTCGCATGAGGTGGCCAAAGTACTGGAGTTTCAGCTTTAGCATCAGTCCTTCCAAAGAACCCAGGACTGATCTCCTTCAGAATGGATTGTTTGGATCTCCTTGCAGTCCAAGGGACTCTCAAGAGTCTTCTCCAACACCACAGATNTAGGGATCAAGACCATCCCCATGGAAAAGAAATGCAAAAAAAGCAAAATGGTTGTCTGGGGAGGCCTTATGGTCTCAATGATGCAGATTCATCAATGACACTCCTGAGATTCCAGGGCACCCCTAATGAAACTTCATCAGCCAAAGGGCAGCGAAGTTATCACTTCGGCTTGAGTTCTATCTCTGGATTCATTAGAAAAATTCCTAAAGGCGTTGATCTATATTTCTGTCTTTGGTCCAGTACCATACTGTCTTGATAACTGTGGCTTTGTAGTAAAGACTGAAGTCAGGCAGATTGATTCCTCCAGTTCCAATCTTCTTTCTGCAGATTGCTTTGGCTATTCGAGGTTTTTTGTATTTCCATACAAATAGTGAAATTATTGGTTCTAGTTTTGTGAAAAATACTGTTGGTATCTTGATAGGGATTGCATTGACTNTTGTAGTAAAGACTGAAGTCAGGCAGATTGATTCCTCCAGTTCCAATCTTCTTTCTGCAGATTGCTTTGGCTATTCGAGGTTTTTTGTATTTCCATACAAATAGTGAAATTATTGGTTCTAGTTTTGTGAAAAATACTGTTGGTATCTTGATAGGGATTGCATTGACTCTATAGATTGCTTTGGGTAGTATACTCATTTTCACTATATTGATTCTTCCAATCCATGAACATAGTATATTTCTCCATCTATTTGTGTCCTCTTTGATTTCTTTCACCAGTGTTTTGCAGTTTTCTATATTTTTTTTTCTTTCTTTAGGTAGATATATTCCTAAGTATTTTATTCTTTTCGTTGCAATGGTGAATGGAATTGTTTCCTTAATTTCTCTGTTTTCTCATTGTTAGTATAAATCAAAACCACAATGAGGTAGCATTTCATGCCAGTCAGAATGGCTGCTATCCAAAAGTCTATCCTCAATAAATGCTGGAGAGGGTGTGGAGAAAAGGGAACATTCTTACACTGTTGGTGGGAACGCAAACTAATACAGCCACTGTGCAGAACAGTGTGGAGATTCCTTAAAAAACTGGAAATAGAACTGCCTTATGACCCAGCNGTATGGATGTGAGAGTTGGACTGTGAAGAAAGCTGAGCGCCAAAGAATTGATGCTTTTGAACTGTGGTTGAGTATGTAGCTCTGGGCAAACGAATAGTAAGTGGTAGGACAGAATTCAAACCCAGGTGTCTCAATTTCGGCCGGAAAGCACTAGAACTTTAATTTAATTACATTAAATAATTAAAACACCTTGCCTGTTTTTTGATGGCAGGGTACAGCCCCAGGATGAGAAATTTTTTAGTGCCTCAGTCGATTCAAATATTAGTCAAGTTGAAAACTGCCAGGGTAGCAGCCACCGGCTGCCGACGACAGCTGAGGGGATCAGAGGATGGGGGAGCACCCCTCGTGGAGGGGCTGGTGACCCACAGGGCACAGATCCAACCAGTGCCCAAAGCCCTCTAGACTCTCCAGGAGAACCTCCCTGCTTCCGCCCACAGAGGGCAGTACAACTCAAGGCTGAGCAGCAAACCCACCTGGAGTCAGGGGACCTGGTCCCAGGCAGTGCAGGGGAGGCATGGGGGGGGGGGGGGGGGGGG
>SJYV01055728.1:3714778-3758899 GCA_006410875.1 Neotragus pygmaeus
GGGGGTGGGGTGGGGTGTGCCGAGCTCGGTGCCGGTCTCTTTCCAAATATAAATACACACGTCAGAACTCCTGGAAGCTCCGCCCCGCCACCCATCACGCATGCGCTCTGCATGCTCTGCCCGCTCCGAAGAGGGGTGGAGGTGGGGGGGTGCCAGGCACCGGCTGGCTGTGGTTTACTGCATCCGCTGGGTGTGCACCCCTCGAGCCCCCTGCTGCTCGTTGTAGAAGAGATGACACTCGGGGTCCCCCCGGATGGTGGGGGCTCCCTGGATCAGCTTCCCGGTGTTGGGGTTCACACACCAGCACTCCCCACGCTGCCCGTTCAGAGACATCTTGCACTGAGGAGAGAGGAGGACATAAAGGACACCCCGATAAAAACGAGGGGGTCTCACTGACATGCAGACTCCGGTTCCAAGGTCTCGGTGTGCCTGCCAATTCCGCACGGTCATTCAAGCTCCAGTGTGACGCGTGATGCTGGCCCAGGAACTGCGCTCTGGTTATTAGCAAGGCTGCTGGGGGTGGCTTCAATAGAATGGCTCCGCCCCCACACGTGCGGAGGTCCCATCCAGCAGACGACCCAATGTACGGGATGGATGGGTGTGCACTTGTAACGGGAGGTCGGAATGCCCGTAATGGTAAAAGGTCCCGCTCTATGCTGGGCGTGGTGTAAGCAATCTCTCTGCTGCTTGCTTACAGTTCCTATCTAACATACATTCATTTAATCCCCACAATCACCTTGCAAATTAGGTACCAATGTTTTACCACTTTATAGATGGTCAGAAGGAAGCACAGACTTGGCCAGCGTCACAGAGCTAGTGAGAGCCACAGCTGGTACACCAACCCAGGTATTTCCCTAGCGAGAGCCACAGCTGGTATACCAACCCAGGCATTTCCCTCCCAGGCTGCTTGCTGTTACCCATGAGCCAATTCGTCTCGAAAATCCTGTTTATCCGTAAGGTTTGGAAGAAAAGATTGCTATTGTTTCTTTGGCGCTCCAAAGTAGCTGGCTTACATTTAGAAGGCAGGTGTGCGAACTAATAGCTTTTAATGGCAGACTGACATTTCAAAGGACAAGATGCCTAGGCTAAGAAGATGGGGAAGTGAGATCCCCTGGGGGGTCAGCAGAGCCCCATACCCCATCTTCTGGCTCCACACACCCTCCTTTCCTTTTTTAAAATTTTTTATTGGCTGTGCCAGGTCTTAGTTGCAGCATGTGGGATCTAGTTCACTGATTAGGGATTGAACCTGGGCCCCCCTGCACTGGGAGCGGTCTTAGCCACTGAACCACCAGGCAAGTTCCCACATACCCAGCTTTTAAGTCCGCTCCAATACCCACCAGGATCACCAGGAGAGCCTTTGAAAAGCCAGTGCCCAGAAAGCACCCCAGACTCACAAAATATGGATTCTGGGGGTGGGGCCCAGGCATTCTTACTGTTTAAAGCTCCCTAGAGAAGCCCGTTGGGCACTTGGGCTCAGATCCTCCACTGGAAAACAGAATGGCTGGTGGAGCCCACACTCTCTCAATCCTGCCTTACGTGAAACGCACACGGACCTTTTCTCCCTACACAAGGGATGAGCTTGAGGAAGTGGGCAGTGAGGTAGGTTAAAGGACAACCCACCAAGATTAAACAACTGGTAACAATCACCACTATAAACTCTATGTGGTTAGGTAAATACACATATGCACATAGATCATTAAAAGGCATGTGAGCAGAGTGGAAGGGGGAAGAAAAAGGGTTCTTTTCTTTTAAAAACAAACTTTCTTACTTTTCTCTAATGTACTCATGTTGTTGTTAACTGTTTAGTCACTAAGTCATGTCTGACCCCATAGGACTCTACACCATCAGGCTCCTCTGTCCATGGGATTTCCCAGGCAAGAATACCAGAGTGGGTTGCCATTTCCTTCTCCCGGGGATTTTCCCAACCCAGGAATCGAACCCGAGTGTCCTGCGCTGGCAGGCAGATTCTTCACTGCTGAGCCACTAGTGGAAGCCCTCTTCTATTACCTTTTTTAGTACTATTTCAAGTGGTATTTCTCCATTCCTTGAGATACTGGAAAACCAGAGAGGCTACCTGGTTTTGAATGGTTTAAGTCAGTGATTCTGGAAGTGGGGTCCAGGGACCATCAGCATCCCTGAGAGCTGGTTAGACATGCAAACTCTCGGACCACACTTAACCTTCTGAATGGCAATCCCTTGCAGCCGGGTCCCCAGAATCACCGGCAGGTGATTCTAATGCTCAGTAAAAGTCAAGAGGCACTGTTATGAGGCCCTGTCTCCTCTCCAAGAGGCTCCCTCTCATACCACTGCTGGCAGGTCGCTGGAGAATCGAAGTCAGTCTTAGAAGGGACTGAAGCCAACAAGCCCTACCCCCGCCCTCCCTGGCCTGGCAGCTGGCATCCCCACTCCCCTCGGCAGGCATCCCTGCCCTCCTCCTCGCAGAAGACTGGTCTTGGGCTCAGCGCTGAGACCTCAGGGGCTTATTGGAGGCATGGGGGTCAAGAACAAGACACCCCCAGGCCAGGGACACCCTCACTCACCTGTTTGAGGTTGTACAGGCCATGCTTGTCACAGTTGGGGATGTGTAGGGAATAGAGATGCTCCAGGGGACCCCGCTCATCCGGAAGGCGCATGGTAGAGATCCGCTCCAGGACTTGGTCCAATTCCTGCTGGCAGGGGGTCTGCAGGCACAGGCACACGGAGAGGACACTTAAGAGTGAGAACGGGCTCATGCAATGCCAGCCCCGGCACAGCTTCAGAAAGAAGCCCGTGTGCAGAACGCCACTTTCCCAAGGCCACACAGCAAGCTGGTGGAACCAGGAACTTCTGACACCCAGCCCAGCAAGCTCACTGCCTTACCACCAGGCCCCACCCCACTCCAAGAGAAAGTCAGCCTGCAGGTGAGTCTTCCCTCCTCTCCTCCACTCTTTTCAGGGGTCAAAATGGGATCTACTTGCAAACACTGAATTCCAGTATCTCTACCCCATCCAGTGGCCCAACCTTCATTCCCTTCTATAAACCCATCCAAGAGCCAAGACAGCAGAGCTGAGCTGGAAGGAGGAAGAGGGGTAGCTCATTGAAGGTAGTGTATTGCAACAATAGTGGGCAGTGGTAGCGGTGGTGATGTAGTTGCTAAGTTGTGTCCGACTCAATTCCATGGACTATAGCCTTTTTTTTTTTTTTTTTTTTTTTGTTCCTTTTTTTTAAACCCAACCATGGTTNAATAGTGGGCAGTGGTAGCGGTGGTGATGTAGTTGCTAAGTTGTGTCCGACTCAATTCCATGGACTATAGCCTTTTTTTTTTTTTTTTTTTTTGGCCTTTATCTCAAAGCCAAGCAGTGCTTCCGCAGTAGCTCAGCAGTAAAGAATCTGCCTGCCAATGCAAGAGATGCAGGTCACTTCCTGATCAGGGAAGATCCTCTGGAGTAGGAAATGGAAACCCACTCCAGTATTCTTGCCTGGAGAATCCCATGGACAGAGCAGCGTGGCAGGCTACAGTCCACGGGGTCACAAAAGAGTCAGACACATCTTAGCAACTAAACAACAACAATGAAACCGAGCAGAAACATGGAGGCTTTAGAAGGGAGGGACTTCAAAAATCCGTATCTCTAGCCCATTTCACAGCCAAAGATGCTGAGGCCCTCAAAAAAATAGTGATGTGCCTGAACAAACACTGAATGTTAGCAGCAGAATCAGAAAGTACTTTGCCTGCAGGCACACAGGACGTGGATCTCACAGGAATGCTCCGGACACTCCCGGGACACGCCCTTTGACCGTCCTCCCACTCCTCCAGCAGACCCGACCCTCTCTGACCCTGGCAGGTGGCGGCCGCAGCTTCTTGGGCTCCTCCAGGCCGAGGTGATGTTTGCCACCCTTGCCCATCTGCCGGTGCTGCTCCGTGACCTTCTCCCGGAACACGGCCAGCTCCTTCATGCCGGACTTGAGGGGCTTCCGACCGGCACCACCTCCACCTCCCATCAAGTTCACGTTCCCGTCCACGTGGTTTTCCACCAAGCCTCCCTCAGAGTGCTCCTCGCCATTGTCTGCAGAGAGAGGACAAGACTGAGAGCTGCAGGTCTGGTTTCCCCAGATGTGGGCCCTCCAGGGACTGGCTGAACCCCTGACAGTGACAAGAAAGGGGATGACCAACGTCTAAGTAACAGTGCTAGGCAAGATCCGTGGATGATCGATTTCAGTTTCATAGCACCTAGGAGTACCAGCATCCTCCAGCTTCTACAGACGGAGAAGCTGAGGCTCACAGAGGTCAGCTTCTTGACCAAGATCACAATCCAGGATGTGAACGCAGACTCTGACTTCAGAAAGGAGCCAGGGCGACCTACTCTGCTCTGTCCATATCCCAGGAGGCCAGGCAGGGTTGGAGGATCGAGTGGGCAATGCCCTCACAGGGAACAGGATTAAAGCCATCAACTCTTCCCTAGAAACACCTCTCAGATTCACCCACCACTAACCTCCCCTGTTTAAAGTCTTCATCATTTATGGTCTGAAAAGGCGCGGATTGGATGAGTTTTTGAAATTCAAGCCCCAGAGAGCACTGGGCTGTGCGGTGTCTGGTGGTTAGTGCGGTGGTGAGTCAGGTCGCCAGCAGAACTCAGCGTCCAACGCCGCCTCCGCCGTCCCTCTTCATCAGCCCGCCTGCCCCCTCTGTGCTGCCCGCATGGACACTCCGCTCCTTCAGCGCGACCCAGGGTCCCTGACTTGTCTCCCGGTCTGTCTATGCGTGCTGGGCCGCCCCCACATAACAGGGCTTCCCTGGTGGCCGAGATGGTAAAGAATCTGCCTGCAATGCAGGGGACCGGGGGTTCAATCCCTGGGTGGGGAAGATCCCCTGGAGAAGGGAATGGCAGTATTCTTGCCTGGAGAAGCCCATGGACAGAGGAGCTTGGCAGGCTATAGTCCATGGGGTCACAAAGGGTCGGACACAACTGAGAGACTACCTCTTTAACCCATGACATCAAGAGCTCCCAGACAGGAACAAGGACCATGCTGTAGTTTCATCTTATTGCAGGGCGTGTAGCCTCATATCCAAATGACTCTCCAAGGTCCACCCATTAAGTTTTTGAACTTTCTTAGACCCCCAGCCAGTCAGCCACAGGGAACAGCTCCTACTGCGTGCACAGCTCATATGGCATGCCCCAACACCCCCGCCGTCTCACGTAGGCTTAGGTGTGTCCAGCCAGGGAACAGTAAATGGTCTGGAAGGGTCCTGACCAGGAGACCATTTCCGGAGAGCCCTAGGCAGGCCAGGTTGCACATAGCCCCTAACAAACACAGCAGGGGCCTCAGGGCCTCAGACAGCACTGCAGCCCCCTGCAGGCCCAGGGAACACTCAGGGCTATCTCCAAACAAACTGTGCACATTTTCTCTTCCCCTTTAGTGCACCTCCAAAAACCTACAGTCTGGATAACAAACCCAAATGCCTTTTATGATAAATACTTCTACACAAGAATTTTGAGCAAGGCGCTTAGTACTCGGTTAATTCAGGCACAGCGTGGTGGGCTGAGGGCCGCTGCCTCCTGCTGTATGGAGGGAAGAAGCTGGCCCTTACCTGTAAAAGGGGGGCCGCGATAACCTCTCTGGGTTGTTGTGAGCTTTGGCGTTCACTCCCTCGTCAGCTAAGGGGTGGGACCCTCCTCCGTGCCTTGGGGAGCCAGTACCTACATCCTCGGAGCATCTCCTTCCAGCAGACTCCAGGGGACCAGGCACCAGCAGGGTCCCCGCAAACAGAGGAGTTCAACAAAGGTTGGCCCCCATCCTTTCCCTTCACACCGGTCTGTCGCCTGTGTTGTCGGGTCTCACCAGCCAGAGGGGAGGATCCCTTTAGAACCTGATACATTATTTCCAGACTGGTGAGCACCGGTTAGGAGGGCAGACTCGGGCTAAATCCCAGCTCTACCATTTTTTATACCAGCCTGTATTTCTCCTGCATATATACTCGTTCTGTGCCTCTGTTTCCTTAACTGCAAATTGTTGGATGATAATAGTTCCTACTTCACAGAACAGTTGAGTGTATGTTAAAGGGAAAGCCATTGAGATACAGGTAGGCGCAGAAACTATATCCTGTTGGTGATGATTACTTTGATGATGACGAAAATGCTAATAGTGATGATGGGATGCTGATGACATCTGCCTCAGTGATCCGCTACGCTGGCCATGCAGAACCTGACCCAGAAACAGGAAGCAGAGGAAGATAAGTTTCACGAGCCTCAGAACAGCGGTCACCACGTCCGAGCATCGTAAAGCTGTGATGCTTTCCCAACAAGACAGGGAAATTCAATGCATGAAGAACCCTGATGGTTCACAGGAGCACTGCTCCAGTAAGCCTGGTTTCTGCATGTCTAGTTTCCAAGGCCACCATAGAATAAAATCAACAAAACTAAAAGGAAAAAGAAGGAAGGCATGTTGTCGGCCCAACAAGTATCAAATGGCAGAGAGGATAGAAGACAGTTAAAAAAAAAAACAGACAGAAGAACTCTGGGGATGTTCAGTGCCCCACAAACAACCCCACAGCCATTGATGACCCCTGAAAACTTCCACGTTGTGTGGCCCAAAATAAGACTCATGTTGATAATATGACCCTGAGTGTGTTTTAGTTGCTCAGTCGAGTCTGACTCTCTGTGACCCCATGGACTGTAGCCTGCCAGACTCCTCTGTCCATGGAATTCTCCAGGCAAGAATACTGGAGCAGGTTGCCATGCCCTCGGGGCATGCAAAAAGGGAAGGGGTAAACATGTTAAGTATTCAGTACTTAAAAAAAAAATTTTTCTATCTAAAATTGTTAAATTTAGGAAAATAAAAATTGAAGTCTTTAAATGAGTAAGCCTTCTGAAACCCAGAAAATGTTTCTCCAGAATGGCTATTTCCCCAGAGGCTCCGGGGAGCCCAGATTTTATCATAAATAGCCAAGTGCAGGTGACTTCCTATTCCAGAAACCCCAGCACCACCCGCAGAGGAACACGGGCCTGAAGCATCTGACACCACGTCGGGTGGGAGTCTGGATCCACCCATGGTCTACATCAACCTGCCCGAGACGCTCCTCACCCTGCGCCCCTCCCCTTTCTGTCCTTGAAGCCCAAACAGCAGAAACCCAGAGGCCCTAAGAGAAGGCGCTCTTGGTTCCCCAGCTCAGCTACCGGCCACATTCCCCTGAATGGGGGGCTGGCTACAGCATTCCTCTGGGAGTGTTCATGCAGCTGAGGTCAACCACAAAGAAGATAAGATTCCGCCCCCCCCACCCCAGATATCAGAGGTGGAGGGCAGCAGATTGCAGGGAAGGCTTGAGAGAGTCTGAGATAAACCTAGCAAAAAAACAGGATGGTCTGATTCAGGTAGCCCTCCATCTCCTTCATGTTAGCTTCGACGCATGCGGCAGATGTTGGCACAAGTGGACGAGAGGACTCAACCCCAGCCTCACCACCAGTTCTGCCATTTCCGTTTCTACAGGCTTCTTTGCCCCTGGACCCGTGGGACAATTTCAGGCTTTCTGCCCCCATCCCTGCTGGCACGGCCCAGGGAACACAGGAGGAAAACAGCAAGATGATTACAAAAGTCCTGCTTCCACGCAGGAATCACGCAGGCCCTATGGGAAAGATGACACAGGAACCTGCGGATTGCCCTCACCTAGCCCTGGTTCACCCTAGGCACGACCCTGACCTCACCATGCCCTGCCCAGACAGCTTCCTGCCCCACTGTGGCAGAATTTCTGGAGACCTCGACACCACTTCCAGCACTCCAGACCATGCATTCTGCTGACCAGGGAACTAGACAAGGGCTCTGGGAATCTCCCACCATTTCTGGACCCATCCACTCTGCTGTCTGAAGCTGTGACTCTCAGAAGCTCACTTGGTTCCTCTCTTTTCATGGGAAGCCACCCCAAGGCTTAGATGAACACAGCCTGCCTCCACTGTGGCTGTAATCACACTGCCTTGGGTTGGAAAAGGGCAGGTAAGCCTGCGTGTTTAGTCCTCTAGAGGAGCTTCTGGAAAGGGCCTACTCACAGGAACCGTCTGGAACATTCCTGAGGTCAGGGTCTCCTGACCTCAGCGCTACTGGCCTTGGCACCAGAAGATTCCTTGTTGGGAGCTGTCCTGTGTGATGGAGAAGGCAGTGGCACCCCACTCCAGTGCTCTTGCCTGGAAAATCCCATGGACAGAGGAGCCTGGTGGGCTGCAGTCCATGGGGTCGCCAAGAGTCGGACACGACTAAAGTGACTTATCAGTCCTGTGTGAGGCGCCCAGCACCATCCCAAACTTCCACTCACCAAANGGAAAATCCCATGGACAGAGGAGCCTGGTGGGCTGCAGTCCATGGGGTCGCCAAGAGTCGGACACGACTAAAGTGACTTATCAGTCCTGTGTGAGGCGCCCAGCACCATCCCAAACTTCCACTCACCAAATGCCAGCAGCACCCACCCCAAATTGTAATAATCAAAAATGCCTTTGAATATTACCCAATGGCCCTCACAAAGCAGATCTGAGCTACATTGTATCCCCTCCCCGCCTCAGCTAAGACCCGCTCCACCACGGCTCCATCCGCAGGCGCGCCTCTGGTCTCCGAGCCCCCCTTCTGGGCAAGGGTGGTGGGGACCTCACACAACTGGCAGCCTGCTGACCCTCTTGCCCAGCTCTCCTGGGCACTCGTACCACTGTGCCTAGAGGTGAGCCCACAGCTGACGCTCAGAACCAGGCCCTCGGAAAGCTCTGGCCACACTGGGCAGAGGCAAAGGGTACAGAGAAGAATGCTGGTTCAGGGCCCCTGGCTCCTGGCAGGGCTGGCCTGCTCATCACGCACCATGGTGGGCACAGTACCCAGAGCCCTGGGAAATGCTTTCATTTCTTTTTAAAATGAGAAGAAAAAACAATAAACTTTTAGATCTTAGCAGACATCATCATATAACACTGATACGTGTGCAGTTATAAAAATAATGACTTTTAAGACATTTTTGTGGCGGAAGGGGCCCACGAGGCAAACATGTCTAGGGCCCCCAAGCCATATAAAATAGCCCTACACTGGGTCCCAGAGGACAGGGCTCCAGGGAGCAGTCTTATCCCAGGAGGACACAGGCGGTTTCCTGTCCCGAGATGTCCCTGACCGCTCTGAGCTGAAGGTCAGTTTGTCTACCCTCACGGAGGCCGCCTGGGTTCCAGGGTATGTTCCTGGAACCCACTCCTTTATTGATTTCATCATTGCCGATGAAAGCGCTAATAAGATGAGGAAATCCACGGGCCTGGTTCACTGACGCAGGTGCTGACCGACCCCCCTCAACTTGAAGTCGAAGCCCAGAGCCAGGGAAATGCAACTGTTTCCCGAGATGGAGATGAGAAAGGCCAGTAGGCTGAGAAAAGCCCTGATTCTTTGACTGCTCCTATTACCAGCCAAAGAGGTTCAAGCACTCAGCCTGCAAAGCCTAATCGCTTCACTGAATCCCACTTCACCACCAAGCCGTGCAACCCTGGACAAGTTACCTAAACTCGCTGTGCCTTCACTGCTCATCTGTAAAATGGGCATAAACTGGATCCACCTCCCATTGGCGGCAGGCAGGATCCCAAGGGCTGCGTGCATACACAGTGCCGAGCACACAGGGCTGGCCCTCCCTCGGGGACGAACCCGCGTGGCACCCCCACCTCTGCAGGACAAGGACACCATCACATGTCACCAAGCTCTGCCCATCTGTTCTCTTATAGGTGACAGGGCAGTCCGCAGGAAAACATTCCACAGGAAGAACTCCAGCTAGAGATGGAATTTGCCCTCAGGAACAAAAATACCAAGTTGGAATTTTTTTTTTTCCTGCCTAGGAGAGTTTGGTTCAGAATAATATTTATTAAGCAACCACTTATGTATGCAGCTCCATGGGCTGCAGTGCAAAGGTCACTCTAAGAAACGGTTCTTAGCAACCCAAATCACTGAACTGGAAAAGCCTGAAGGCTTGGAGGTGACTGACAGGGAACTCCAAGACCCCTGACGAGATACTGCCTAAGGATTAGCAAGCAGTAACTGTTCTCTGCCTAGTGACCCAGGAAATGGGTCAATGCTGTAGCAGGCAGCTTCCTAATGTATATAGAAGGTCAAGCTTTTCCAAGTGGGGAGTGGGGAAGATGATCGGAGTAGAGCGCACACCTGTGGGAGACATGTAGGGCAGGGAGAAGGCTGGCGCGCAGTAGGCTCACTGTCCCAGCTTCACCCCTTACACACCTGGAGGAAAGCTGAGTGAGAAAGGCAGAAGAGCGGAAATGGACGCGGTGTCCCATTTTACAGACAGCAAACTAGAGGCCCCAAAGAACCAGGACCTGGGTCTCCAGGAGCACACACAACCTCTCTGCTATTGTCAGCAGTGTTCCGTAATTGGCCTCCACACTGCTCTGTGACCCAGCCTTCCTAACCTACTCAAGGAGGGTGACATTCCAGCTGCCTACTTCTATGCATAAATACTAAAACTTAATTTTGGGCACAGCCCCTTCCCCTTCAGTGTCTTCTTGTTTGACTGTAGCACTAACAACCTTATTTAACGAAGACCTTTGTGTCCAACAGACCCTTCCTCTCATGAAATGCTACTTTCTCGTACTGCGATGCTCTGACTTCTGCTCCATTTGACAGTTGGCAGATTTTATTTTCCTGGGCTCCAAAAGCACTGTGGACAGTGACTGCAGCTATGAAATTAAAAGACGCTTGCTCCTTTTTGGAAGAAAAGCTATGACAAACCTAGACAGCGTATTAAAAAGCAGAGACATCATGTCGGTATAGTCAAAGCTATGGTTTTTCCAGTAGTCATGTATAGATGTGAGAGTCAGACCCAAAAAGCGGCTGGATGCTTTTGAACTGCGGTGTTGAAGAAGACTCCTGAGAGTCTCTTGGACTGCAAGGAGATTAAATCAATCAATCTTAAAGGAAATCAACCCTGAATATTCATTGGAAGGACTGATGTTGAAACTAAAGCTCCAATACTTTGGCCACCTGATGTGAAGAACCAACTCACTGGAAAAGACCTTGATGCCGAGAAAGATTGAGAGCAGAAGGGGAAGGGGGCAATAGAGGACGAGATGGTTGGATGTCATCATCAACTCAACGGACATGAGTTTGAGCAAACTGCAGGAAATAGTGAAGGACAGTCAAGCCTAGCATGCTGCAGTCCATGCAATCACAAAGAGTCAGACATGACTTCGAGACTGAACAACAATTTCTGATTTAGAAGAAACCTTAGCACACTCTGAGGAAAACAAGCCTTAAGACTCTTAACAGCAACCCCTTACCCCTTCCTGCTTATGCAGGACTGATAAGAAAAGAAGACCTTTTCCAAAAGCCATCACACATCTTCATCATAGGTCAATACATCTCCTTTTTATTCTAAAGAAATCCTAGCCATTTTCCTACCTTCTGTCTCACAATTATTCAGAAATCTAAGGGCTGAGGGCACCATAGAGATGATCTAATCCAACCCTAAATCCATCACTAACTCTCTCAGTGAACACACTTCCTTCAACAGGTACTAGCATCCCCAGACCCTTCGAGACTACACTGCAAGTAACAGGCCAGGGGAATGTTGGCTCTTCCCTGGTTCCATCCCGGCTGGGTACAGAAGTCATATGGCTCTTTGTTGATTTTCCCCAAAATGCACTTAACCTTGACATGTATGTTGGGCAAAAAAATAAATACTAACTACCATCTTTCTCCTCCCTCCCAGATAACTTCTCCACTAATATCCATAGTTGTGGACAATTCATTCACAAATTCGAATGGGCAGGAGTCAAGAGCCCTGAATTCCAATCCTGGCTTTGCCACTGACAGGTCACCTGTGATTTGGGCCAAACCCTTTAACCTTTCTGAGCTCTAATTTCCCAAAGCTGGAAAAAAAAAAAAAAAAGAATAATCATTGTACTTAAGTGAACGCTGAAGCTGAAGCTCCAATACTTTGGCCACTTGACGTGAAGAGTCGACTCACTGGAAAAAGACTCTGATGCTGGGAAAGACTGAAGGCAAAAGAACAGGGTAGCAGAGTATGAGATGGTTAGATGGCATCACCGGCTCAATGGATGTGAATTTGAGCAGACTCTGGGAGATGGTGGAGGACAGAGGAGCCTGGTGTGCTGCAGTCCACGGGGTCACAGAATCAGATATAATTTAGCAACTTCACAACAACAAAAGTGAAGGCTGCTACTTAAATAGTCTGCAGCATTTGTAGACTCCCAATGTGGGCAACCAGGCCTTGGAAGAAACATGTGGATCATCTAGTTCTGGAATGAGTAAATAAAAGGTGCATTTGTCAGGCAGAGGGGAATGGTGGGTGATACCTGATCTGTAGAATGGCCAAATACATGGAATTGGGGGTGGGGGTGGGGTGGGGTCTAGTGAAAAGAGAATTGTGCAAAACCATCTATTCAGATATTTCTTCTGAAACGATTCTGTGGATTATATATATATATTATGTTGCAAACATCAAAGCTCTCTGCCAACTGATGAAGTCCTTGGGCAAGGGTGGATTTGCCGAAATTACTTTAACTCTGCTTACAGAAACTAAGGGAAGGAAAGATGGGAGAATGAGGGGAAGTAAGAAGGCAGAAAGGGAGAGAGGAAAAACAAGAGTCTCATGCCTGCCGTGAATGCACAGGTGAGGCAGGGCTCCCAGGTAAAATTGCCAACAAGCTTTCCGCTTTTGTTGGAGAGAATCTGAAGCCAGTCCCTCCCTTTGTATGGCTGACTGTGCTCAGCAGACACGCCTAGACTGTGGCCAATGTGTTCAGTAACACATGCCGCCCAGAGGCTGGGGTGGGTAATTCAAGCCATGCCGGGAGGTGGGGGAGGTGGGGACAGAAGTTAGAAATAAGTGGGGTAGAAAGGGGCTTCCCTGGTAGCTCAGATGGTAAAGAATCTATCATCAATGCAGAAGACCCGGGTTCAATCCCTGAGTGGGGAAGATCCCCTCGAGAAGGACATGGCAACCCACTCTAGTATTCTTGCCTGGAGAATCCCATGGACAGAGGAGGCTGGCAGGCTACATACAGTTCATGGGGTCACATACGACTCAGACACAACTGAGCAACTAACATACACACAGGGTAGCAGGGGGGCCTATTTGTTATTCTTCAGCTCAAGTTAAACCTGAGGTCCACAGTCTCTCTGGGTGAAAGACAACACGTGTCATCCTCTACTTTTTTTTAGATGGTCACGGGCGGCTGGCAACAGTGACCTCTCACATGGGAATCCTGAGTAGTGCACGCATGCATGGATGNTGGGGGTGGGGTGGGGTCTAGTGAAAAGAGAATTGTGCAAAACCATCTATTCAGATATTTCTTCTGAAACGATTCTGTGGATTATATATATATATTATGTTGCAAACATCAAAGCTCTCTGCCAACTGATGAAGTCCTTGGGCAAGGGTGGATTTGCCGAAATTACTTTAACTCTGCTTACAGAAACTAAGGGAAGGAAAGATGGGAGAATGAGGGGAAGTAAGAAGGCAGAAAGGGAGAGAGGAAAAACAAGAGTCTCATGCCTGCCGTGAATGCACAGGTGAGGCAGGGCTCCCAGGTAAAATTGCCAACAAGCTTTCCGCTTTTGTTGGAGAGAATCTGAAGCCAGTCCCTCCCTTTGTATGGCTGACTGTGCTCAGCAGACACGCCTAGACTGTGGCCAATGTGTTCAGTAACACATGCCGCCCAGAGGCTGGGGTGGGTAATTCAAGCCATGCCGGGAGGTGGGGGAGGTGGGGACAGAAGTTAGAAATAAGTGGGGTAGAAAGGGGCTTCCCTGGTAGCTCAGATGGTAAAGAATCTATCATCAATGCAGAAGACCCGGGTTCAATCCCTGAGTGGGGAAGATCCCCTCGAGAAGGACATGGCAACCCACTCTAGTATTCTTGCCTGGAGAATCCCATGGACAGAGGAGGCTGGCAGGCTACATACAGTTCATGGGGTCACATACGACTCAGACACAACTGAGCAACTAACATACACACAGGGTAGCAGGGGGGCCTATTTGTTATTCTTCAGCTCAAGTTAAACCTGAGGTCCACAGTCTCTCTGGGTGAAAGACAACACGTGTCATCCTCTACTTTTTTTTAGATGGTCACGGGCGGCTGGCAACAGTGACCTCTCACATGGGAATCCTGAGTAGTGCACGCATGCATGGATGTCAGCAGTGGCGACATTCCAGCTCAGTTAATGACTCTCCTGATCAGGCCATCTACCCCCTGCTCATACCCAGATTCATTGCAAACGCCCTTCCCGTTCTTTCCCCCACTCTGAGCCCCTGCTCCCTGCAAGGCCCACCGCTAAGCAATCTGACATCTCTCAGCTGCCACCAGACCAGTAGCTCCTCTGCATGGTTTGCAAACAAAGCAAGTTTCAAACAAAAGATGTTTCTGACCACCCTCTATGTAAGGAAATGGCTGCAAATAAGCAGCCTCTTCTGATGTTCTAGACTCACAGAAAGGAGGGAAAGCTAGTAGGGCTGTTGACCACTTGATATCAATGTCTCTGGCTCTTCAAGGACAGCCTGGCTCGCAGAGCCCCAGAAAACCGTGCTGAATTCAACCCAGGTGGTCACATCATACTGGTGCAGGTACTGACCTTTCTCACCTGAGGACCATGGTCCTGCACCCCCACAGCTACCGGGGCCCACCACCCAGCTAAGGGCTGTAGAGCTGGGTGAAGTCTGTGGAGGGGGATGGCCAGCGGGCATCCAGTCCCATCCTCAGGCTGGGAAGGAACCACTACAGGAGACAGCAACAGTGGACAACGGGAGGGCAGAGGGCAACCACCTGCCAAGCCATTCTGAGCCCTATTAGGATTTCTTTTGGAACAAGGGCTCTTGGGCTCAAAGCCTTGGCCAACCGGTTCCAGTGTGGTGGGAAGGGCAGTGCTGGCTGGGCAGTTTAAGTCCCCAGGTTCTAATCTTGATGTGACCTCCAGGCCTGGGATTCTGGGTGATGCCAGCTGGGTGTCTCAGATGTGCAGGCCCCTGTGTGCTCAGCTGTAAATTCAGGGAGTGAGACCAGGCATATGTTTCCTAATCATAGCTGTTCATCAGATAGCATCTGAAGAGCTTGTGGAAAAACAGTCCTACACTCCAGCCCCGGGCTCCCCTGGTGGCTCAGTGGTAAAGAACCTGCCTGCCAATACAGGAAACTCGGGTCCAATCCCTGGATCAGGAAGATTCCCTAGGGAAAGAAATGGCAGCCCACTCCAGTATTCAGTTCAGTTCAGTAGCTCAGTCGTGTCCGATTCTTTGCGACCCTCTGAATTGCAGCACGCCAGGCCTCCCTGTTCATCACCATCTCTCAGAGTTCACTCAGACTCATGTCCATCGAGTCCGTGATGCCATCCAGCCATCTCATCCTCGG
Source organism: Neotragus pygmaeus (assembly GCA_006410875.1). Lineage (NCBI taxonomy): Eukaryota > Metazoa > Chordata > Mammalia > Artiodactyla > Bovidae > Neotragus > Neotragus pygmaeus. The sequence continues at coordinate 3,730,131 of SJYV01055728.1, forward strand.
TCGTCCCCTTCTCCTCCTGCCCCCAATCCCTCCCAGCATCAGAGTCTTTTCCAATGAGTCAACTCTTCGCATGAGGTGGCCAAAGTACTGGAGTTTCAGCTTTAGCATCATTCCTTCCAAAGAAATCCCAGGGCTGATCTCCTTCGGAATGGACTGGTTGGATCTCCTTGCAGTCCAAGGGACTCTTATTGTCTGGAAAATCCCATGGACAGAGGAGCTTGGCGGGCTACAGCCCATGGAGTCACAAAAGACTCAGACATGGCAACTAAACACCACCACTGCAGCCCCAGAGCTCTGGAGACAGCAAGACCTGGGTGGGCGTCAGAGACTATACTCTTAACAACCCCCTTCTAGTTCAGGGCCCCATTCCTGCCTCCATTTCCTGAAGCATTTCTTGGTGGTGGGAGAAAGGGCTTCTGCTCAAGAGATATGGCTTCACGTGTACACCTTGCAAAGACAAAGACTCATAGGCTCTTTGCGCCTGCTGACAGGCGGGTTCGTAAACAGACACGTGTCTACACTTGGATGCACACAGAGGGGCCGTCCTTGCCCAGGCACCACGGAGGTTTCTAGAGCAGCTCTCATCTCACCCCCTCCCCACCAACCTGAGTGAGCAGAAACACAGCACAGGGCCTCTCTGCCTCTGCGATCTCCAAAGGGCTGCTTCATAAACACCAGGTCATTCCTGGAATCGCCAAGGCCTGGGGAGGGTCAGGGCGGAGGCAGACAGTTTGAGAAAACAAAAACACGCTGAAATTCAACACTTTCCTCTGGGGCTCTGCAAGCCAGCCTGTCCTTGAAGAGCCAGAGAAATTGATATCAAGACTGTCAACAGCCCTACCAGCTTTCCCTCTTTTCCAGGGGTCCCAAGCATTTCTCATCTGGTTCAACGCAAGTCATCTGAGAACCTGGCCAGGGGACATACCTGCTGAAGGCCCAAGTGAGCAGAGAATGTGCTTTGGAGCAAACCTGGACCAGAGGCTAATAGGAAAGAGAAGAATGTGCCTGACCCAGTAATTCTGCTTCCCTCTGACTTGTGCACAAAAACTTTCATTACAGCATCACTGTACTTGTGAAAATTATTTAGCAACTGGATCCAAAAGCCTGTCAACAGATGAATGGATAGATAAATCAATAAAGCAATACAATGAAAGAATCAGAGCAGTTAAAAAGAATAGCTCTGACCTGTGTCTATCAACAGGGGTAGATCTCAAAAATCTAAAGTGGATGGGGGGGAAAGTTGCCGAAAGGAACCTTTTATGTACATTTCCCCATTTATTCTCAGAGAACAACTCTGAAATGGTCATCCAATTAGCAAATCTGTTTACTTAAGGAAGAGAAGCAGGGAATAATGCTAAGTGGTTGTCTAGAGAGCAGGGACAGAGAACGGGGGTGGCTGGTAGAGAGGGGAAGCTTTAAAAAAAAAAAAGACTTGAAGTAAATATGACAACAAGTATCAACCATTCCCAGCTATGGGTGATAGACTGGCATTATTATGTCATTCTTAGTACTTCTCTGCATTTTTAAAGTTTTCTTATAAAAGAAACTCACTCCATCCACTCCTCACCCTTCTTGTCAAGCAGGGGTCTCAGTAATTACAAGGTGCTCCGTGAACCGCAATAGCTGAAAGAGGATGGCACCAGTGACGTGGCCAACTGCACCTACACTCTCAGAGGGCAGGGTCAGCAGAGCTGCCTGGTGCCAGCAGGGGCGAGACTGGCCCCGGGCTCCTGGCGAGGTCTCTGCAGCATGAAGAACTGGGAAATGAATCAGGAAAGGCTTGAAGAGAGCAGAAGACGGCCACAGGGTCAAGGAGGGGAAGATGCAGGAATCGCCACTCAAGGGCCACTCACGCCCAGTGAAGGGAGATGCCTGTTCTGGCTTCTTAAGAAGCAGAGAGGTAGCAGCCTTAACCTGAAACAGGAGAGATCCAGCTTAGAAGCCACCCAACAGTTTCACGGGAAGAACCAAAACGAGTGATAAACTGCAGGCAGAAAAAAAATACACATCTTCTGTCATGAAGTTACACATCATCATTCAGGAGGAAGGACAATGCCCTCCAAGTGTCCAGCAGAAACTCGACTGAGCGGACGACGCGCATTCCTGGGCCAAGCATCCTTGTAATTGGACTCAGCTTCCTGCACAGCCCTGGAGCCTGAGCGTCTGGCACAAAGCCATGGGTCCATGCTTTTCCTTCCTCCCCCAAAGGAGGGAGCTTCTTGAAGACAAAAACTTGGACATAGCTTCCACAGAGCTTTTTTTTGTTTTTTTAAAAAAAGTACTTATCATGAAAAGAGGGCAGGAAGGAAGACATATTGTGTGCTCAATTTTTTGGAAGAAAAAGGTTGTCCTTTCTTTCGTAAGACTGGAGATATCCTTCCTTCTGAGACTTCATCCACCAGAAAAGAGCCCCATTATTTCACGAAAGATCTTCTCAAGAACCTTGGTCAAAAGGCTAAAAGAGCCACTTGCATGAGATTTAAATACATCTCTACTGACTTGATTTCCTCTTGGATAATAATCAACTTTTTCAAATGCCTGTCTTGCTCCCCTTTAGGATCAAAAAGCATGTGTTGTTGGGGAGGGATAGATTGGGAGTTTGGGACTGACATGTACACACTGCTATATTTAAAAATAGATAATCAAAAAGCACCTACCGTATAGCACAGGGAACTCTTCTCAGTACTCTGGTGGTGGTGGTGGTTTAGTCGCTAAGTCGTGTCCGACTTTTGCGACCCCATGGACTGTAGCCCACAGTACTCTATAGTAACCTAAATGGGAACAGAACTTAAAAAAGAACAGATACATATATATGTATAAGTGGGGCTTCCCTGGTGGTTCAGCGGTAAAGAATCTGCCTCCAATGTAGGAGACATGGGTTCAGTCCCCGGGTTGGGAAGATCGCCTAGAGGGAATGGCAACCGACTCCAGTAATCTTGCCTGGAGAATCCCATGGACACAGGAGCCTGGCGGGATCCAGTCCATAGGGTAGCAAAGAGTCACACACGACTGAAGCAGCTGAGCGTGCACGCACATATGTATAACTGAATCACTTTGCAGTCCACCTGAAACTAACACAACATTGTTAATCAGCTACACTCCAACATAAACAATTTCAGAAAGCATGTGCTATATAGGTGGTATGACTGTATCTGCAGAGTCAGTCTCATAGCTTGTACACGTTTAATCAGTGTTTAAACGTTAGGAAAACGGACTGTCTGAAAAACATCCTACCACTCTGGCCTAGAGTATCCTATTATATTACTTCTCATCTTTCTGGTCTCTCCCTCACCATCTAAGCCCCAGAGCAGCGAGAGTAGTTAGGAGAAGAGAAAGGCAGTGAGCAAAGTGAAGCATGAGCTGAAGAGAGAAGCCACTTTCCTCAACTGGGACCCACATTCAAACAGCTGTCCCTACACTCAGCTCTGATGCCACCACACAGCCCGCCTCCCAGGGAGCCATAAACACTGGCTTCCACCCACTTCTCTCCTCCCACCCTCCCCTTCTGCCACCTCTTCTCCATGCCCAGGCCACTCCAGATACCCCAGGCCTGACCAACTGAACCCACGGGCTGCAAAAAAAAACGCAAAACCTGCAGATGTCCAGGATTGCCGGCCACGCTCTCAAACCAGCACAAGAAGCGTCTTGAATATAAATAAGTGTCTTTAAATAGGTCACCATGCTTTCTCTTCCTTCAACTAAAAGTTCGCTAATTTTGTCTGATATAATCCTGCAGCACATGTTGTCTTCCTTGGTTACGCTCTCTCGGTTTAGAGGCAACAAAGGAACCAGAGATAACCAGCAGGGCCTCAGGTAAGAACCCTCCCTTCTGGGGAATGAAGGTGCCCTGGTAGAAACACACGGCGTAACAATGGCACCAGAGGCTGCACCTGCCCTCTGGAACATCGCCCATGACTGACTCCATTCTGGACTTTCCAAAGCAAAGGGCGGCAGTCCAGGTAAGCCACACCCTGTGGAAGTTAACTGTGCAACTCAGACTGAGACCTGAACCCACAGGCCGGGACTTGAACCCACGGACTTTTAACTTGAGATCATACACCTGGTCTCGGGACTTGATGAAGTTCAGGTTCTTGATGTCTCATCACAGAAAGAATTCAGTGAGAGACAAAGTGATAGGTAAGAGGCAGGTTTATTTAGAGAAACACACTCCACAGACAGAGTGTGGTCCATCTCAGAAGGCAAGAGTGGCCTTGAAATACGGCATGCTTAGTTTTTATAGCCTGGTAATTTCAGAGGCTGGGCTTCCCTGGTGGCTCAGATGGTAAAGAATCCCCCTGCAATGGGGGAGACCTGGGTTCAATCCCTGGGTTGGGAAGATCCCCTGGAGAAGGGAATGGCTACTTCAGCATTCTTGCCTGGAGAATTCCATGGACAGAGGAGCCTGGCAGGCTACAGTCCGTGGGGTCACAAAAAGTCAGACTGAGCAACTTTCACTTTCTTTCAATGAGTGGGAGGATTATTCCAACTATTTTGGGGGAGGGATGGGGATTTTCCAGGAATTGGGCTGCTGCCCACTTTTTGGCCTTTGATGATTGGCCTCAGAAGTATCATGGCACTGTTGGGAGTGTCATTTAGCACGCTGATGTATTAAGATATGCTGAGGCTCAGGGTCTAATGGACGCCAACTCATCCACCATCTTGGACTTATTTGATTATAATCAGTCTATGTCATGTCCTCGGGTTATGTCATTCTTTTAAGGTTTGTGCCCTTCCCTCCTTTCAGAAGCAGAAACACTTCCCTGAGATTCTCAAGGGCTTCTTCGGAGTTTCCAACCCGTGCTCAGTAGTCTGTGCACAGAACTTTGTTTTATCATCAAGCAATCACATGAGATTGATAATTTGTCTCCTCTCACACTTGACTACGAAGCCACAGGATGTGGGGCCAATGGCACAAAATCAGATAGCAACGGCAGAGCCAGAACCAAAGCCCAGGGGGTTACCTCCACAGCTCTCCACCAACCAGAATGGCCCTTGCTCATTGGCATCTTGGAAGGCTCTTGACAGAGACCGCGTAACCTCAGGGCTTCCTTTCTGTTCCCCATCACTTTGTCCCTTCCCACCTCCACAGGACCCTCTCTTGTCTTCGCAGAGAAGGAAGCCATCAGTCAGAAGTGGCCCCCTACCCAACCTCAGAAACATTTAGGATCCACTAAACCAATCCCTCCTAAAGAACGCTTGGCTCAGATGGTAACAAATCCGCCTGCAAGCAATGCAGGGAGCCAGGCTCCATCCCTTGGTGGAGAGGGTCCCCTGGAGAAGGGAATGGCAACCAATTAACACATACATACACACATCCCTCCCCACCTTCCTTTATCTTGCCTGACACACCTCTTGCCATTGTTGCCACAGAAACCACCCAGTGTTATCAGGCAAATGCAAGGGCAGGGCCCAGGGGAATTGCCGTTTTCGGTTTATCATGGCCTCAGGCACTTTAGAAAGTAAGTTCTCCATCTACAGGCATCTTGGCACCTCTATCCAGAAGCCAAGACAATAGACCTAAAAGAAACTCCCTGGGGAGTTGCATAAAGAACATTTTTGAGAAGTTATGCCTTAATTACTACCTCCCAGGGAAAAGGAGCTTTTCCAAGCAGCAGTATATAATTCACTGCTTCTCTGCATGTGTGAGTCTGATGGGATGGAGCTCTGGAATGAGAAGCTGGAGCCCCAGACTCCATCCTGGTCTGTACTTTCCTTGGCTTTGAACCTGAATGCAGCCTTGATTTCTTCACCCGTCAAGTGGGGAGAATCCTGAGGCTAAAACANTAGAACAGCAAGTGACAAGTAGTGAGAGCCGGATCACCGTGCCCACCGCTGAGTATGGATTTGTGAGCCAGGGCGGTCCTGCTCCCTGTGGCCGAGGCTGGCCAGACACATGCAGGCTCTGAATCCAGCTCTGCTAGACGCCAGCCTTTACTGTTCTCCCACTAGACCAGACACGTTTGCTTGTGACGCAAAGCAAGTGAAAGGACCCAGTCTGGTCTGGAGGCTGGGTGGTAGCCCTGAGGGAACCTGCACTGACCCGGGCTGGACCCTGATAGCCTCTGGCCGCTGGACCAGAGGGGCTGGGGGGCAACAGCTGGTGGGTGCTCAGTGTCGGAGGAGCCAGGAGCTGGGGGATGGGAACAGAGTGAGGAGGGGTGGCCGGGCATCTGATCCTGATGTTGGCTGTGCGGCGACCAGGAGCCAGGGCCGTGTCCAGCACAGAGTGGGGAAACACTTGGGTGGCACTGAGCGGTCACTTTTCGGGGTAGAGGAGGGCCAGCCGGTGCGGGGGTCACGCTGGGTGGGGAAGCAAGGGCTGCAGGGAGCCCACATTCTGAGAGCAGCCTGCAGCGTGCGGGGTCTGTNGGGGAAACACTTGGGTGGCACTGAGCGGTCACTTTTCGGGGTAGAGGAGGGCCAGCCGGTGCGGGGGTCACGCTGGGTGGGGAAGCAAGGGCTGCAGGGAGCCCACATTCTGAGAGCAGCCTGCAGCGTGCGGGGTCTGTGCCCCTCAGGGCTCAGGACGCGGGGGGCCCGTCTGTTGTTTGACTGCCATTATCCCACAGTCAGAAGGACCTTTCTCATAAGCAGGCCCTGAATGCTGTGAGTGAGGATGTGAACAAAACGCGCTGTGCACACACCGTGCCCCATCGGAGTGGAGACAGGCCTAGGAGATCTTCCTCACTTAGGGTGTTTCGTAAACAGTTAAAAACCAGTGATTTCTGACAAATCCTCCAAGGAGTCACGGGTTCGCCCGTTAGCGGTGGGAGGAGGGCGAGGCGGGACACCCGCAGACCTCGAACGCTGGTCAGCCGCTGGGTGCTCTGGCCGGCCATCACAAGGTCACACAGAGCTTATCATGGTGCTCGGCCTGCAAGGGGCCGCGTCGCCCCTGAGCCAGCGCAGGCCCCCGTCAGATGGTGACTCTGCCGGCCCCGGACGGTGTCCCTGTGTGAGCATCATCTGCGTTCAGAGAGAGGTGAACAGCTCGGCTTTGGGGAAGACCTCATCCACGGAACCGGCTCACGGGAATGCTGCCCCAGTTCGCGTGGAGGCCGTCCCCGCCCGCCTCCACAGGAAAGGCGCCTTTTGCGGCACTTCATTTGCAGCAGTGCCCTTCCTTTGAGTCAGTGCCTCGTACGTGCTTCTTGTAAAGAGTGCTCCGTCCCATAACCCTGTGATGGCCGTGGGGCAGTTGAAATTGGCAGAATGGCTGTACTTCCGGGTGATAAATAAACCCACTTACCTGTGCGCCGAACGGTGGGCTCCCCCTGAAAGCCTGTGTCCTCGGATGGGAGGGGCTGGGCCCCCGAGCTTCGGAAGGCTGTGCCTCTCGAGCGGGTGCCACGGGGGCACCTGGCCCGACCCGCCAAGGAGGAGCCGTACTGGAGCCCGTGGCATCGAGCATGTGTTCCCAGGACGGCGGCCGCATGTGAAGCCCGGGACGAAGCCGTCCCGGCCGCCCTGCCCTCACTCCCCATGTCTAGATCTTTTGCTGGAGATGGAGGATGAGTGATTTCAACCCCGAACACACTGTCGCTTTGTGTTAAAGAAGGTGAGAAGGGATGGAGCTTGACAGATGAGTTGAAGATGAAATGGACGGTTTCTTGTTCTGCAATCCCAGCCTTTCCGGCTGACGCAGCCTCGGTGAAGAGAACCTTCTGCCAGAGGAAACACTCGCTCCGGGCCGGACGTGCTGCGCAACGTCTGCCCGTCCTGGCAGGAAGCCTCGGGAGGAGGACCCCCACCGCTCCTGGACAGGCTGATGGACAGCCCGCGCCGTGGGTCCCCTGGCCCGTGCCCGGCGCAGACCCTGACGGGGGCTGATGCGCCGCACGGGGCCATAAATCTTCGCTGACTCGAGTGAAATGACGGGCCAGACCGGAGGGCTTGGATGCTCTGGTCCAGATGGCGCGGGGCCGCTTCCAGATAAGCTGGCGGGGCTGCAGAGTCCGTCAGGGACGGCTCTCGAAGGACGCGGGCGTCTGCTGCCTGCGAATCAACCAGCGCAGAGATCTGGCCACCCAGACCCAGGGCCCGAGGGACCCACTGTGGACCCGGCTGTGGCTTGCTGTGCCTTCCTCCACCCCGGGGCTGCAGGCGTCGGGAGCCCGGCGGTCGGAGGATTCGAGCCGGCCTGCAAGGAGCCAGGTGACGCGAGTGGCACTGAGCTCAGGCAGCCCCCCATCCTGCTCCCGGGAAGAAATAATTCTCACCAGGCCCGGGGGCCCAGTCTCCCCATGCTGGCTGTGGACAAGATTCCCCGGCGAAGGGCTTCCAGCCAGAGCGCTGCTTCCCGAGAGGACGCCCAGCTAGGCAGGGACGTGCAAGGCAGGGTCCTTCCAACCCTCCAGGGCGGGGGCCTCTGGGAAGTGAGACAGGCAGTCTCGGACTCGGTCCACCTTCACGCGGCCCCCGTTAGCTGAGCACCTCGAGCAAGTCACNGCGCTGCTTCCCGAGAGGACGCCCAGCTAGGCAGGGACGTGCAAGGCAGGGTCCTTCCAACCCTCCAGGGCGGGGGCCTCTGGGAAGTGAGACAGGCAGTCTCGGACTCGGTCCACCTTCACGCGGCCCCCGTTAGCTGAGCACCTCGAGCAAGTCACACACGTCATGGACTAGCTTTCCTTTCTGGCATTTGGAGGTTTTCGTGAGAAGCCAGTGAAAACAAAATGTCCATGAACAGTGCCCTTGGTGAGATACCAAGTACAGAGGGGGTCCCGGGGCCCTCCGCCAGGACCCGGCTTAGCGTGCTGCCCACAGAGAGCCTGCTGACCGTGAGCTCCCAGAGCCTGACCTTGAGAGGAGGTCTCCATCCTGGGCAGCACGCTGTGCCCCTGGCTGGCTGCCTGGAGTTCCCGCCTTGGGCTGGGCAGCCCGTCTGCAGCGCCTCCAGGCCCAGCACACGGTTTGGGGCCCCGGCTCCCCGGCGACACCAGGGTTCCCCGCAGTGGGGTCTGGCGCCCTTCTCTGCGTGTTTCAGCTCTTCTCCGCACCCTCACACCTCCGCACAGGCGCAGGTTCCTGCCCCACCCAGAGGGCCCGTGAGATGGATTTGTTTGGTGGGGACTCCCTGGGTTCATTTCTTCGTGCCGAGAGTGCCCACCATCCTGCTGGGGATGCCCCTGGCGACCTGAGGTTCCCAGCATCCCCCACCCCCCGCGGTGGCCCAATCGTCTCATTAACTCTGANTCACTTCCCTAGAACTACCACCCCATCTGTAAGAGCTTATCCTCTCCTCCCCTCCCCCACCACCAACACCAAGGTGTCTAAGAAGAGCCTCCACCCCAGACTCCCTGGGAGAAATGCTGTGCTTTGTCCCTACTGGTGTGGGTTTCACCACAAGTATCTGTTGAGCCCTGAAGACTCAAGCACCCAGCTTTCTCGGCTTCCTGGGGTCTCGGCTCCATCCGAGCGAGGCTTGACACTGAATCGTTGTGTCGTGTTACTAGCCACTCAGGCCATTCAGAGGGTTTTCCGGGACCACGGGTGGAATCCGACATTAGGAAGAACCCCAGCGCCCCGAAAACACGCCCCCACATCTACTGAGAACCCTTCAGTCCCCACTCCACTCAGGAGTGAGGTCAATGCTGGAGACAGCGGAGTAAGGAAACATCACTTTTTTGGACAGAACATCCGGTTTCTTTGCCAGGATCATGTTCAACATTCTGGCACCCGAGGCTCAGACAGGATGGACCTGAAAACCCATGTTCCTGGAGCAGGGAAATGGTGCCATGAGGTCTTCACTGGCTGCGTGGACAACACAACAGCTCATCCTGCACACACCCTATGTACCAAGCATGTTAGCACACGCCGCTTCTGATCTTCGTCTGCTGAAGCTGGGTCTTGGCAGGTGTCCTGTGGAGGCCATCCGTGGAGGACAGTGCTGCCCAGCCCCGAAACATAGCCTCAAGGACTCCCCAGTCCTCTGCACGCCAGCAACTGGAGGGCTGGGTCCTAGAGTTCGGCTGGCGGATGAAGGCAGGACTCTGCTTCTGGGAACTAGGCTAAGTTCTTAATAATGTCCGACTATACCCGTCCCGTTTCTGAGCAGCACCAAGTGTCCAGGGTCAAACTCTGGGGCCCCCTATGCCTCCACAGCCACTCCACCCACATTCTGAGCACTACAGTCTCATTAGGAAAGACGCTGATGCTGGCCAAGAATGAAGGCAGGAGGAGAAGGGAACAGCGGAGAATGAGATGGTGGGATGGCATCACCCACTCAGGAGACATGAGTCTGAGCAAACTCCAGGAGATGGTGAAGGACAGGGAAGCCTGGCGTGCTGTAGTCCATGGAGTCTCAGAGAGTTGGACACAACTGAGCGACTGAACAACCACAAGAGTGAAGCTGCCAGAGGATGAAGGGTCAGCCCCAGACCATAGTGCACAAGCCCTAAAGAGCACACCTAACTCATCCATGGGCCTCCCTCATAGCTCAGCTAGTAAAGAATCCGCCTGCAATGCAGGAGACCTGGGTTCAACCCTGGCTTGGGAAGATCCCCTGGAGAAGAGAAAGGCTACCCACTCCAGTATTCTGGCCTGGAGAATTCCATGGACTATATAGTCCATAGGGTTGGAAACAGCTGGACACAACTGAGCGATTTTCACTAACTCATCCATGAAACATGCAAGTCTTGAACCTCAGTCATCTGTTTACTGTCAACTGGGTTTATGCCACATGGAAAGCACAGTTTTATTACCTCTTCTCCAAACAGCTCCACTACAGTCTGCAAAAGTGGATCCGATGTGGATGTTTCCAGTGTATAGACAGAGAGGTGGAAATCAAGTGAATCATTCCAAAAAGAAACTACACCCAAGTGCTTAGCCTTTATATGTATTATTTATCTTTACACACTCATATACACACATGCAGACCTGACCTTACGCAGTTGATGCTATCAATTCTTCCTTTACAGATAACGAAACGGAGGCTCAGAGAAAATATATCTCTTGCCTTGGGTGGCAAGTATGTGGTAGAAAACTGGGGTTTGAACCAAAGCCATTTCATACCAGGATGAGGCCCCACNTGTCCCCTCTTCCCAATGTGCAGCACAAGAGAAAAATGCGGAAGGCGGCTGTCTGGCCATTGGGAGCAGGCAGAGGAGGCAGCTGGGGCTAGCTGGCGGAAAGGAGTCCCATAACCAGGCAGAAAATCCTGTGACATTCTTCCCGTGAACTCACTCCATTGTCCCCGAGTTCCCCTGACGACTGCAGGGAGGAGTGCATGGGAGAATTCCCCGCATCTGGTCCCTTCCGAAGAACCCTAACCTGCCTCGGGGGTTGGGAGGCAGGAGAGTTGGTTTTTCAGGCAAAAAGTAAGAAGGAAGAACGAAAAAAAATACTAAAACGTTTAGGAAGGACGTGTACTACCGCACTTGGTTACAACAGTCAAAATCCAAAGGATTCTATGAACTTGGAGGCCTTTTGAACAAAAGTTCACCCTGCTGGGGGAGATGTTTAGTTTGTCAGAGTTCAGTTCAGAAAACCACAGTACCTCCCGGTGGACCACGGGGTGCTAGCGGGCGAGGAGGAGGGCCGCGGACGCAAGGCTGGGGGATGGGCGCCCGCGGTGAAAGGACTTTGCAGAGCCTTTTCCCTGGCATCAGCGCTTTCTAAGAGAAGCTGGAGAGAAGGGTTAACCTCCAGGCAGGCTGGGGAGGGAGGCAAGCCCCAGCCAGAAGAAAGGGACTGAGGAGTTCCGCTGGAGGAAGCCCTAACTTGCTGTGCACTCAAGGTCAAAATGCGACCGAAAAAAGATTTCAACNATTTAATTAAATTCTTAATGCAGTTGATCTGCTTGCAGTTAATATGCTCTGCCTTTTTTGTTTCTGGATTCTCAGTACAGAATCCTGTTTAAACACTACATGATATTTTTATTTTGTTTTATAATGTACATAAAGATTGAAATGACTTGAAGTATTAGAAATTATTAACAGACTTATAAATGGAACTGTTTCTAACTTTATTTTTAAGAACTAACGAGTGCTCATCCTACTGAACATATGATAGATGCGTGCGGGGATGGAAATGCTTGACTTTTTTTCTTACATTCATCTTAGATTCATTGGCTAGGCCCTGTACATTTAACTGACAAAAGACAAATTATCAAAAGAAACACAGAGTTTATTAATGTGTGCATCCTTTGTAGACACAGATCACAGTGGTGAGTAACTCAAAAGGGCAGTTAGAACCTGGGCTTATATAGCGTCTTAATAAAAGAACAGCAAATTTGTAGAGAAGTGACAAGACAACAGAAAAGCTCTTTGAATTTCCAGGGGTGGTGAGTTGTTAAAATGAAAATATATGGAGAAAGTAATTGTAGGTAAGAGGCAGTTAGCAAGACTTATTTGTGTAGATTCTTGGTGCCATCTTTTCCACAGGAACCAGGTTGTTATCTCTGGGACAGGAAGTAGGGGACCTGGAGAGCTTCACAAAAGGAGTTCACATATTTATGTTCTGCTTCCCGGCAGATGGATGGGTGGGCAGAGACCTTATCTTATGTCTGCTTTTTCTCAATTGCCTTCTGCTCAAAATTATCCTTTTGTCAGAGCAGTATATTTGGGGGTGGTATACTCTGAACCCCTTCACCGTTATGCAACAAACTTTACATTTGTCCACTTAGAGCATCCCTGATGCTCTCAATTTTGACAACCTTTTTTGAATGACTAAGTATCTTAAGAAGATGTTTAAATGTTTAGATACCCCCTACCCTGACCCTGCTTCTCTCCCACTGGGTATGTGTGGCTTTGCTGCTTGTGGTGAGGGTATATCTAATTAGTAACAGTGTGGCTGGTCTGGTTTGCTCATGAGGCAGGTACCAATGGGATATGACTTGTCCCATCTGGACATTTGAGTGGAATATTGATACCGTCGTTGGAATCTGTAGTCCAGCCAAATGTCACTCACTATGATGTTCTATGTTCTGTAGCCTTTTCACAGTTCTTGTTTTCAAGATTGATCCTACAGGTTTAGGTAGAATTGATGCTAAGGGTTAGGTAGTCTTAGCTCTGGAGAGAGAAAATATGATTGTGCTAAATGAAATATTAGATAGTATTAGACTTACTTCACGCCAGTAAACTTAACAGGTCCTAGTAAGTAGACAAGGGGCCTAGTAGTGTTTGCTGTACCTGTCTCCTCAGAGGTCCTCCTCTCTGGCCTCCTTTCAGTTACTCCAGCTTGTCAGACTCCTGAGACGCTGGTCTCTTACCCTAGAAAGCTCTCTGTTGGATAATACCTTTTTATCCTTCCTTATTTCTGCACAAATGTTGCCTCCTCAGTGGTCTGTGTCTTTTATTCATTACAGTATCCCTACTGCCTAGAATATTGTCTGGTGTATGTCATAATTTATATTAAATGAATGAAAGTTGAATGGATAAAATAATATAACTTAGTCTTTATAATAACTTGTTGAAGTTTACATTGTTATTCTCAATTTATAATGGGAAAACTGAGGCTTATTAAGGTTCGGTGACTTGTCTGAATTTACCATACTAGTAAATACCAACTAGTATGAGGCAGGGATAAAATTTTCATTCAGGTCTATATGGATTCAAAGCTCATCTTTGAACATTAAACTACACTGTCTGCTTCCATAGAGCAAATTTTGTTTCTTATATCTCCTAGCTCGATCTGTATGCTAATAGGCTAATGTATTATTTTTTCTCTAGAAAGACAAATACCCAGAATAAGCATATAATTTGAAGTAGATTTCTCTCCTTACATTTTTTGTGAGAGCAGAACTATATCTGCATATTCATTTTTCTTAAAGCCTCATAAAATGAGTGGTTGAATTGTGCTCTTTACAGTAAAGTCGAAAATATCATATCTACCCAGGTAAGGAGATAATTTTCTTAAATAATTCAAAGAGATGCAAACATTTTTAAGCAGTAACAACTTGCTGCAACTCTTAAAAATGTGAAATTTCATATGGNTTGGGCTCCAAAATCACTGCAGATGGTGACTGCAGCCATGAAATTAAAAGACACTCTTTGGAAGGAAAGTTATGACCAACCTAGATAGCATATTCAAAAGCAGAGACATTACTCTTCTAACAAAGGTCCTTCTAGTCAAAGCTATGGTTTTTCCAGTGGTCATGTATGGATGTGAGAGTTGGACTGTGAAGAAGGCTGAGCACTGAAGAATTGATGCTTTTGAACTGTGGCATTGGAGAAGACTCCTGAGAGTCCCTTGGACTGCAAGGAGATCCAACCAGTCCATTCTAAAGGAGATCAGTCCTGGATATTCTTTGGAAGGAATGATGCTAAAGCTGAAACTGATACTTTGGCCACCTCATGCAAAGAGTTAACTCATTGGAAAAGACCCTGATGCTCGGAGGGGTTGGGGGCAGGAGGAGACGGGAATGACAGAGGATGAGATGATTGGATGGCATCACCGACTCCATGGACATGAGTTTGGGTGAACTCCGGAAGTTGGTGATGGACAGGGAGGCCTGGCGTGCTGCATTCATGGGGTCGCAAAGAGTCGGACACGACTGAGCAACTGAACTGAACTGAATGGAGTTATCTATTTTATGCACAGTAGTGTATAAATGTCAATCCCAATCTCCCAATTCATCCCACTCCTCTTTCCCCCTTGGTATTCATACATTTCTTCTCTACATCTGTGTCTCTATTCCTGTTTTGCAAATAAGTTCATCTGTACCATTTTTCTAGATTCTACATATATGTGTTAATACTTGATATTTATCTGTTTCTGATTTACTTCACTCTGTATGAATTTTTTTAAAAAGAAAGAAAAACCCAATCCCTGCCCTCAAGGAGATTAAACTCAAGTGGGTGAAGGCAGCCACAGAACAAGCAAGCATCATTCAATATGATAAGAGGGTGAGTAGAGAAGAGGGAAGGGACCAGGAATGGCAAAGCTTGCTTGTTTCAGTACCAAGACTGATCTGTAAACAGCTCTTGAATGGAAACCTAGATAAAGTCTGATTTATGTCCTGGAATCACATCAGGTGGTCTCCTCTGGCCAGTCTTCCCCTGTAAGTCACCCCTCTGCTGTGCCTTTCATCAACTACACTGGCCTTGGGCGAGGCCAAGAAGGAGGCTTGGTACCCACACTGATTGTTACAATCTCTTCACCCTTTATCACTCTTCTTTTCTCTATCATTAGACAGAAGATGGAGTTTAGTCATTTCTGCTTCACTGAAAACGAGAGACTTGGGCACTTAACCAGTGCTGTATCTCTCTCTGTCTCAGACTGTAGTTTTACAAATCGCCTCCCTCTCTCTGCAGAGAATGGGCAGATTTTCCCAGGCTATGCACACCCACTTGTTAGACCTTCTCTGCCACATGAAAACTATCCTCCCACATGCCTGCTGAAACTGACAATAAACACACACACACACACGAACACACACACACACACACCAGATTCTGACCTTACGAGATGCACACATAAGAAATATGGAAGAAAAACAAATTCCACAGGATGAAAAACTTCAACTAAATGTGACAGTTTGGAGCCCACTTCAGACTGAGATGAACAGAGAGACAATGCAGTATGCTCAGTACATTGTTATTTTTTCCTCTGGGGCACAGGACAGCTAGGTCTACAAGGTACCAAATTTCAATTGCACAGGGGGACTTCCCTGGTGGTCCAGTGATTAAGACTCTGCACGTCTGCAAAGGGGCACAGTTTCCATCCCTGGTCAGGAAACTAAGATTCCTGCATGCCATGATATGGCCAGAAAAATAAAGTTTACCAGGTACACAATGAATCCAAAATGGTAACAATGAGCAGTGTTCCTTTAGAAATCTATAGAATTTTAGTAAACATGTGTGAATGGGTTCTTTTTTCACTAATCCTTTTCTTAAAAAGTCAACTTTGTGTGCTAACTCTCTTCAGTTCAGTTCAGTTCAGTCGCTCAGTGGTGTCTGACTGTTTGCAACCCCATGAACTGCAGTACACCAGGCCTCCCTATCCAGTACCCCAGACTCCGACTCATGTCCATTGAGCTGGTGATTCCATCCAACCATCTTATCCTCTGTCGTCCCCTTCTCCTCCTGCCCTCAATCTTTCCCAGCATCATGATCTTTTCAAATGAGTCAGCTCTTCGCATCAGGTAGCCAAAGTATTGGAGTTTCAGCTTCAACATCAGTCCNCTACCCCTCTGGCCTCCGTCCCTTCACGCACTTCCACCTCGGGCTCACTGACTCCAGGAAAAAGAATAACTTGGGGGTTTGGGTTAAGATCAACGCGGGAATGGGCAGGAGTGGGTGCCTTTGTCTCCTGTTTTCGGTTCAATTCGGAAGGACTTTGTGCGCTTCCCATGTGGCCGGCGCTGGGCTCACTGCTGGAGGGAATGCAGAGGACGTCAGGCATGACCTTCAAGTAGATTTCGGTCTACTCCCAGCAGTTCCCTCTATCCTCGAGGTTTCCCCCACTGCTGACGTGCTCCTCGAGACAATGACTTAGGAGTCAGGAGGCTGTTCACGTCCTCTAGATCAGCCTACCCCCGAACTGCCCCTCTTAGGGACCATTGCAATTTCCCCACCCTGCAGGCATCTGGCAAAGTGTAAGTATCTGAAATGCAATTTCTGGACACTAAGAAATCTCCCCTCTTCCGGGCTTACTCGGCTCCACACCCCCTCCCTCCACAAAGAATCCCTTGTGGACCTGCCCCACCGCACCCACTCCAGATCTGAAGGCATTTGCTGCAGGACAGAACACCCTGCTTCAGGGGCCTTAGGTCAGATCAGTTTTCCAGGTGTGGGAGAATGCCCTGCGATACGGTCATTTGGAGCTCACTCCAGTAAATGCAGGTGAACAAGAATGGCCTCCCTTCATCGTTCAGCTTGATTTACTGATTCATCCATCCAAGCTGTCCCCAACTCAGAAATTCCAGACTGGACCCCACTTTAATTATCACACATCTCTTGTGACCCTAACAAAGATTCTTGTCAGATTCTCTTTGAAGGGATAGGACCATTGAACTGCCTCCAGCCTGAGTCTAATTTCTCAGTACCTCCATGCCACCCTTCCACGTGGCCACCTGACCTTGAAAGTTAGCGCCATGCCCCAGGAAAACAAGTGCTTGATCTTAAGGAACCAACAATGTTATGGGGGTGAGTTTGGTGAGATGAACAAATAACTGGTTGTCAGAGGCTTTGAGGAGGAGAAATGTTTAAATGGCAAGGTGATGGGGATTGCAGGGGTGGATCAGAATTTAAATTGAAGCTTGGAATTCTACCAGGGGACATACAGGCATAGCAAGGGCATCTTGAGCAGAGGGACCAGCTAAAGCAAGGACTTGAAAATAGGAAAGCAAGGATGGAGAAAGGAAGGCTTGGAGGCAGGGGGAGGACTGGCAGGAAATCCAGTTGGCTTGGGTGGAGGTTTGGCTTCATATAATGGGCAAGGAGGTGCAGCATCTGTGTTTGGGCAGAGGAGTGAAATAGACAGAGCTGGACTTCTGGAAATCACAGCGCTGTATCCAGTGCAGATCTGATGGAACTTGGAAGAGACAGGCATGGGAAGCTGCTGGCCACTCTTTGGTGTGCCCAGCGTCCTGTGCCAAACTTGTAACATTTGTTTCTATTGGTTTCATCCGTTAGAGTCTGAGCATCTTCAGAGTAGACACACTCTGGCATGATGCTGTCCAATAAAAATCTATTGCAAACCACGAACATGAACCACATGTGCAATTTTCGATTTTCTAGTAGTCACGTTAAAATGTAGTAAAAAGAAATAGATGAAACCCATTTTAGTATATACTTTAGTTTCTTCAAAATATCATTTCAAGGTGTAGTCTATATTAAAAGTTATTAAAGACTTAACACTCCTTTTTTCATACTAAATCCTCAAACTCTGAGGTGTATCTTATGCTTATGTGTCTGTGTGTGCTCAATTGTGTCCGACTCTTGGCAACCCAAGACTGTATACTTGGGCTACAGCTACAAGGACTGTAGCCTGCCAGGCTCCCCTGTCCATGGGATTTCCCAGGCAAGAATACTGGAGTGGATTGCCATTCCCTTCTCTAGGGGATCTTCTCTGTAGAGGGATTGAGGGATCAAATCCACATCTCTTGCACTGCAGGCAGATTCATTACCACTAAGCCACCTGGGAAATGCCAATTTTATGCTTATAGCACATTTCAATTTGAACTAGCCAAAACTCAATACTTTCTAGCCATATGTGGCAAGTAGCTGCCAGATTGGACAGGAAACAGGTCTAAAATATAATGCTTGGCACTTTGTAGGCACTCAGTAAATGTGCTGAATGAAAGAAAAGTGTGGTTTCCGGAAATACTCCTCTCAGGGTCTTGATAATCAGTTGCCATTGCAGTGACCAGTAGCTAGAGATGAAAGGTAAGGCCCAGTCATGATGCTGTTGAGAGGATAGGAGAGGCATTCATCCATTCATTCATTCATTCATTCAGCTCCTCACTTATCTTTTGAGACGCATTCTTCTTCCATCTCATTTAAAGTTCTTGATCTCTTAGCCCAGAATCATGGAGATGAGCGGGCAATGTAAGGCTAATCTGACACACGCCAGGTGCTCAGCAAAAGTTTTCTTTCTGATGAGTCTGAAGACCCTCCTCCAATTCTCTTTGTTCCCTGATTAGGAGTAATCCTCCTCCCTGTATATGCACATTCACTCTCTACCAGCAGCCCCATCTTTTTGAAGTCCTTTCCTGACCACCCTGAAGTCCACAGGCCTACTCCAGAAAGACCAACTTCTGCTGAGGCTTCAATCACAGAACAGCCTCAATGGACTGAAGTCTCAGAAGAGGAGCAAGGGCTTGATCAAGACCCCACGCAGGTTACTAGCTGGCCTGGGACTCCTCTGTTTTGTTCATCACTGCAGTCTCAGGGCCTAGAACGGCACCTGCAACACACAGAGTGGATACATCCTGAGTGAACCCAGGTACTCAGCTCCTAGCCCCCTAGAGCATATCTACATTTTCATTTCTCATGAGTTCCTCTGTGATGTCCTGAGGCCTGTCCTGAGAGCCTGTCTGTGCTAAGGATGAGGCAGTAAGGACTCCCTGAGAGAAGGGGACAGGCTGCAACTGGTTTACTCCCCTCCCCCTAATCCCTGCCTTTTTTCCATTTGAAAAGTGCTTCACAAACCCCACCCTCACAAGGTTTACCGTAACTAAGTACCACCTGTACTATTATTTACATAATATTTTCTTAATGAAAGTCAATCCCCCTGTTTTTTCCTTTTTTACTTAAAGCTTTTTTTAATGCAACTTTATATCACTACCATAAATGGAAAAGCAGTACTGATGGATGGCCATATATAGATAGCAACCATACAAATACACACAATGACAACAAAACAAGGTTACTCAGTTCAAGTTGCATACCTCTCGCTTACTGCAGCCTCTGAGGCTGGCATAATCCTCTGGTTAACAAAAGATGACCCGAGTCTAAAGGACAGTAGTAATGGCAAGCCTGACCCAAGCTGAAATTTTTCTCCATTAAGTCATTGGAAAGAGAGGAATATTTTTAAAAACATTTTATTGAAATGTAACATACATGCAAAAAAAGCAGGTATCGTAAACTTGAGGAATGTTTGAGGAATCCCATATAACCAGATAATCCCATATAACCAGAAGGGTATTGATAGCACGCAGAAGACCCCTGCCTGCTGCCTTCTAGTGGTTATGGCCCCACCAAGGGAAACTATTATCCTGACCTCTACTAGCATGGATGCGTTTTGCCCATTTTTACATTTCATAAGACAACATACAACATGTAGTCTTTTTGTCTCCGACTTCCCCTGCTCAGCCTTACACTCATGAGATTTGTCCATAATCTTGCATGTCGTTGTTCGTCCCTTCTCCTGTTAGGCACACATTTTTGTGGCCTCCCTACCTGGATGTGGAATTTCTGGATCATGAAGTGTACCAATGCTCAGCTCTAGGAGGTCTAGCCAGAAAGTCATGCCAAATAAATGTATGACTCTAACCTCAAATAAACAGTTTTACGAGGGTTCCACTTTCTCCCCATCCTTACCAACACTTGGCATTTCCCATCATTTCTCAATGTATCTGTTCTGATAATTGTATCTGATTATGGTTTTATTTTGGAGTTCCCTGATGACTGAAGAAGCTGAGCACCTTTCTAATGATGGAAAGGGAGGAATTTTCAAAGGCAATTGTGTCATATAATGTGATGTAATGTCATGTCCACGTATCATGATTATACATCTTGAGTAGCACCTAAAATCATCTTGCATGTAGGAGTTGCCACCTTTTTTATTATGGAGGTTTTAATCGTAGTTGTTTCAAGAGGAGGGGAAAAGAGAAAAGGTTAAGACTATTACTTGAGCAGAGGAAGTGTTCTCTACTCTCTCTCCATCCAGTGAACCAGAGAACTTGCTCAGTCACATCCAACTCTTTGCAATCCCATGAACTGTAGCCCACCAGTCTCCTCCATCCACAGAATTTTCCAGGCAAGAGTACTGGAGTGGGTTGCCATTTTCTTCTCCAGGGGATCTTCCCTACCCAGGGATCGAACCCAGGTCTCCTGCATTGCAGGCAGATGCTTTACCATCTGAGCCACCAGGGAAGCCTGTACTGCAGACCAGCACTATCCACCTCCTCTTTGATGTGTCCTGAAACAAAATAAACAGGCAAGAGGACCTTCTGACCCAGTGGTTGGAAACCCCAACAACCAATATGAAAACGGAAGAATGTGCTCTCAGAGGCAAGGCTGCATGCTTTATGGGGGTTTCCCAAATGAGCATCGGGTACCAGGGCAACAACGTGATCAGATCACCATCATCATCTTTGTCTTCAGAACATCTTTACCAAATACCTCTCCCCAGATGCTGGCTTGGGCTTTTGTGCAACCCTTTCTCTTAGAAGTTACTGAATCGAGTTGGATGACTCTAAAGTGACCAAAAGGAGAGGACACAAAGGGAAAGAATCGGATGACAATGTGAGCACCGGAGGCTGGTGGAAGAGTTCAGAGAAGGCGCTGCAGCTGGACTGTCTGGATTCGTGTCCAACCCCTCCCCTCCCTGGCTCCGTCATTTGGGACAGCCTCAGTTTCCTCACCTGTTATAAGGAGCTGATAATAATAGCACCCATTTGAGAGAGTTGCTGCAAGGAGTGAAATGATCAAAGTGAGTCCTTCACACTCTACCTGGCACACAACCCTCAACAACAGACAGCTGTGCTGTTATTATTACCTGATGCTCAGGAGACTGAGAGTTCCTCAGTGTGGGGTCAGGAAAGTCTCACATCCCTTCCTCTAACACAGCTGGTAAGATGTCTGCAGAGGGAGGAATTCATCGAGCTTGACGGGAAGGGGGAGTGGCTCCCTAGGCTCTAGTGAGGTAGGGCGGGGATAACTGCATGCCCTGAAGAGTGACAAGGAAGAGAAGACATCAGAGCATAGGTGCTGCAGAGGCCTGGCAGAAAGCGCAGATCCAGAACCTTCTCCCTCCCGTAAGTAGAAGGTCCAGCAGACCTACACAGCCAAAGCGACAGGCAATGAAGTGCGGTGATGACAGGAAGACAAGAACAAAACTAGGAGCAGTAATTCCCTGCAAATACTTTCACAAGTATTACTTCATTTCTCATAAATGTCATCAGGGGCTCGGAGAGGTTAAGTGACCTATCTGTGGTCACCCAGATAGTATTACCTTTCTACAATCCCAGAGAAGCAAAGAAACCAGCACTCAGTTCAAAGTCAGCTGCTGACTTCAAGGTGTATGACCCTAGTCATCCCGCCTGCACCTCACGGCCCCCACTGCCTTTGTCCTGGTCTGGTTACTTCTCACTGTGGACCCATCATCCCAAAGCTTAAGACTCGAAACAAACATGTGTATCATCAGTCGTGGTTCTGTGGATTGGTCAGGCCCTGCTGGGTCATCATCACATGGGTTCCTCCATGTGGCTATAGTAGATGGAGTCTGGGACCTGGGTCAGCTTAACTAAGCTTAGCATTCGAGAGCACGGTCCTGGCCAATAGTTGAGCAGGTGATTAAATGAACCAATGCTTTTCCTTGCACTGGGCTCTCCACCTCCCCGCCTCCAGGGCTCACAGTCTTAAACCTGCACAGCAAAGTTCCGCATGACAGAAAAGAGGTGCTACCCATTAAACAAGTCACATGTTTTCCCTCCTTTTGGGGGAGGTTGTTGAGGTCAACATGTTGTGAAAATTCCTGATGGGTTTGGGACCTCGGTTCAGTTCAGTTCAGTCACTCAGTAGTGTCGGACTTGTTACAGCTCCAAAGTCTGCAAAGTCCATCACCAACTCCCAGAGTACCCATTGCCTATGAAAGAGAGGTGTGGAGCAGAGCATCCCCCAGCCTTCATATCAGGGTCCAGAAGACACTTTTAGTTTTAAAAAATCACCCTTTGGTAAGTACTTTAGGCATTGCTGGCTTCATATGGTCGCTGTCACAGCAGCCCATCTCTGCCATCCCAGCCCCAAAGCAGCCAAGGATTATAGTCAAACAAAGGAGTGTAGCTATGTTCCAATAATGTTTCATTGATGAGAACAGATGATGGCTAGAATTCACCCAGGGACAACAGGATGCTGATCTCTACACTAGGGCCTCCTTGATGCTAGACAGCAGGCTTTCAAAGATGCTCAAACCCAGGAGATAACATGGACCCTGGAGTGCTACTCCCCAGCCTGCATCCAACTGACCGTCCATTGGAAAGTACCTACGTGCAACCACAAGGGAGCAACAGGATGCCTGTTGAAAAAACCAGCTTTGTCCCCTCTCCAGGGATCCTCGTTCCTTCCCAGAATCCCACAGTGAGCTGTCTAGATCCCCAGTGTCACCAGAAAACAATCTCAATCCGGCATCTGGCCAGGCCCAGGGAGACCCCCACTCCTATCCCCACCAGCCGACCCCAGTCATATAAGACAAGACTCAGAGTTCAATAGGATCTTCCCGGAAGAGGAAAGCAGGACAGGCAGCACCAGGAGGCAAGGCAGATGCCATGGACCCGAGCAAGAGAGCAGTGGCTTCCCTGAAAAGGTTTTGAGCAGGGTGCAGCATCTGTGAAAAATTCGAGCAGGGCCACTGCTCCCATTAGATGGGCCTGCCCCCCTCCTCGAGGCTGCAGCTTTTCTTTCGAGGAACAAGACTACATCTGTTTGGCGATACTCTATCTGGAATCGTTAAATAAACCTTTCAGGCCCTGGCAAACAACAGCCCATCTTATTCCGATGGGGGAGCTCCTGAAACGCACCAGACTTATTAATCCTAAATCTGTCTGCACGCACCCCCCTCAACTCCCCTCCGGCAAGTCCCCACCGCCCCCACTCCCAGCCCTCCACTGGGGGAAAGGCTGCTCACCCTCGCCACCTTGGGCCCCTCTCGATGGGAACAGATTCTTGGCTTTGAGTGTTTCTTCTAGTTTACTTTTAGTATTGTCTACTTGGGTTTTTTTTTCCTCCCTCCCCCACTCTTCCCATGGGGTCTCTCTCCCCCACTGACTTGTTCAGTGGATCACAGTCACACAATACTGTCTGAGCAAACTTGCTCAGGGCCCCACAATTATCTCATCTTCCCATTACCCCCACCCTCACCCCCTTGGGGCCACTGAGAAACAGGCAAAGCTAAACAAATAAAGGATGGGAGGAGGGATGCAGCCAGCTTTTCCAAGGCCCAGGCCATGTGGAATTGCAGGCTCGCAGGCTCAGTTGAGCTTGCCTTCTGCTCCCCAAGGGCACCAGCAGTACACACACACACACACACACACACACCCTGAGCCCCTCCTACAGCTGAAACCCAAGTCCACCACAAAAGCCTGTTGCAATGCAGGCTGAGGGATCTGTGTGTCCAGCTATGCACACAGACCTCTGCACACACACACCCTTCCCCTACCTCCAGTCATCTCTGGCTTCCTACACGGTGGCACACACTTCATCGCCCTGACTCCCCTTTCCAGGAAATCTGTTGCCTCCTCTGAGAGTCAGGAAAGGCATGAAGCTGCCATGGGCACATTTGGGCTCTTACATAGTTGCTGCCGGAT
Source organism: Neotragus pygmaeus (assembly GCA_006410875.1). Classification (NCBI taxonomy): domain Eukaryota; kingdom Metazoa; phylum Chordata; class Mammalia; order Artiodactyla; family Bovidae; genus Neotragus; species Neotragus pygmaeus. The sequence goes on from SJYV01055728.1 coordinate 3,754,099, forward strand.
GCTGATGACACATGGGTTTGAACATGCCCTTCTGCCCCACCCAGGAGAGGGCTGCATGGGGACACACTAGGATCCAACACGCACTCCTCTGCTCTGCAATTAAAGCCCAGCCTCGCCCCTCCAATCAGAAGCCTGCTGATGAGAGGGCCACTGCTCAGTGGGGGTTGAGGGGGAAGGGAGGGAGATTTGAGCAGGGCAGGAAATGATGAAATCAGCCAGCCGGTCTGGAAGCTCAGTCATTGAGGGGGTTGGAGGTAGCAAACAGTCATTCCCTTGGGGAAGAAGAGGACTCCCCCAATTCAGAGACTCTAAACAGGCTGGTGTGAGGATAAGGGAAGTTTCCTGGGAGGTGGGAGGTGGGGCGGGGGGAGCAGTGAAGACTCTCTTCTAATAGCATTCCTGCTTCACTCCTTGTAGGGCACCTTGGGCTGGGGGGGGGGTGGGGGGAGCCAACCCCATGTGATCCCGCCCATGGTGCCGAACACCTGAACCCTGGCATTCAGGAGCGGAGCTCTGTGGCAGCTGTTCTAAGATCCGAGTTTATGTTACTTTGTGTTTTTGCGTTTCCCGCCCATCTCCCCGTGCACTGTGAGTGTACACACCTCTTCTGCCTGGCTTTGCCCGCAGTAGATGGAGGTTATCCCAGCCTGCCTAGGTGCTGACACGTGGGCAGGTCAGTGAGTCCTCTTTGCACAAATGGAAGAACTGCAGCTTGAGGAAACCGAGCTCCTCCTGGTTCAAGGTCAGGGGGCCAGTCTGCGGTTTCAGTCCTGGAGGAATGGCGGCTCCGTCTGGCACTCCTGTCTCCTTATCTTGGCTGTGGGCAGGCCTAAACTGCAATGACTGGGCTGTTGCTGACAGAGCAAATGCCTAGCAATGTTTCCCAAATATCGGTTCTTTGGAGACCTAGCTTTGAGTGACTTCAATTAGTTCTTTGGGCTTCCCTGGTGGTTCAGAGGTTAAAGCATCTGCCTGGAATGCAGGAGACCCAGGTTCAATCCCTGGGTTGGGAAGATCCCCTGCAGAAGGAAATGACAACCCATTCTAGTATTCTTGCCTGGAGAATCCCACGGAGGGAGGAGCCTGGTGGGCTACAGTCCATGGGGTCGCAAAGAGTAGGATCCGACTGAGCGAATTCACTTCACTTCACTTCACAATTATTTCTTTAATATTTACCTTTAAATCAACTCACATATTATAATAAAACACTGCAGTAGTATTTCTGAAAACAAGTTTCATATATTATGTTTCCTTTACACATGAAAAAAAAAAAAGCATAACTTAAAAGATGTTCTTCAAAATACACCTGAAATCACCTTGTGTACCATACTGTGGTACACAGTATGCTGCTGCTAAGTCGCTTCAGTCGTGTCCAACTCTGTGCGACCCCATAGACGGAAGCCCACCAGGCTCGCCCGTCCCTGGGATTCTCCAGGCAAGAACACTGGAGTGGGTTGCCATTTCCTTCTCCAGCGCATGAAAGTGAAAAGTGAAAGGGAAGTCACTCAGCCGTGTCCGACTCTTGGCGACCCCATGGACTGCAGCCCACCAGGCTCTTCCGTCCATGGGATTTCCCAGGCAAGAGCACTGGAGTGGGGTGCCACTGCCTTCTGTGGTACACAGTATAGAAGGTATTCTAACCTTTGGGCCAGGTGAAGTATTTCAAGCAAGTCTTTGAGGTTCAGCCCTCTCATCCATAAAATGGGAATGAAAGAACCTTACTCTGGCTTCCTGAGGGTGTCAATACCCCACAAAGGACAGTGGACACTATACAGAGTTATCAAGTAGAAAGGGGATTTTTAACAGAAACCGTAGCCAGGAGAATGTCCCCAAAATTTAATAAGCATGGGAATTGTGAAAAGTGTAAGTTGCTAAAAGAGGAAGGAGTAGAGAATGCTGTACATACTCAAAAGAACAGGAGCCCTGCACAGATCCTGCAAAGGAGATCTAACAGAAATAGTAGAGAGATGTACAGGCTATTAAAAGAAACAATACACTCCCACATGGAAAACACAAATAAAAGAACCTATAGAGATTTCTGACCCCGATGAGAATCTCTTGAGCTACAAATGTGAAGTGAGGGGATGATGAGGCATTGGGTGACTCGGGGGGGAGCCCCACAGCCTAAACAGTGGCCTGGGAAGCCTTCCTGGAGGTGGTGTCACCCTTCCCCACATCTCAGCTCCACAACCCCCTTGGACTTGTGTCGTGGACAGCAGGTGCGTGTTGGAATCGACTTTTCTGGAGGCTGGTAGCGGTTGGCAGGACATCGGGGCTGTTAAAGGCAGCAATGCTGTGTTCCTGGGGTGTCACCCGGCGCTCAGCACCCTCTGCTGCTTCTCCACAGCCCCCCACGCACCCCCTCACCCACAGCCTCCTGAGTGCGTGTTCTTCCCACTGGAAATCTTTCTGATTGCTGCCTCCAGGGAAACTTGTCTTCCTCCTTTTCTGTAGTGATTCTCTCTCTTCAGTGCATCTGTCAGCGTGCAACTATTTCTACCTCTGCTGTCGCTTCTCTCTGCTACCCTGTAGCTTATCTTGGTCTTTTGCTCTGTGTTCTCTGCCTCCTTTCTCCGTCCTGGTTATCTTCTTTAATGATATCCTTTTCATATCCTTTTCATCCCACGCTGACTCCCAACTCGAGGCCTCTTTCTATACCCCATCCTTTCATTCTGTAGAGAAAAGTCCCAGGGACTCTGCTCTATTGTAATGATTATCAGTGGCTATGGGACTCTAAGGTATTGTCCTCTGGGATCTGGGCAGAAAGGAAGGTTTAGAGTCACAGTGAATAACACCATTACACGCAACACACAAAACACTCACACAGTGCGGCATTGGGCATTTTGCCAATACTTTCCAAATTGTGCCTCCTGCCCACGGTCAGAATGAAGAATCGATAGTTATTTCCATCCACATCTTTACGAAACAGCTACAACCCAGAAGCTCAGCCAAATGACCTCAGTTTCTGCTTTTGGTCCAGAATCCTGATCTCTGGACCCTCAGTGCGTAAAGGGGCATTTGAGTTGTAACACTAAGGACATCATAGCTTGAAACAACCAGGACAAGCCCACATACTTTAGAGGCAGCTCTGTGGGGTCCCAGTGCCAATTCTGCCCAGGAGGACTTTATACGTCACCAAACAGCTTGGAGCCTCAGTTTACCAATCTGCCAAATAGGCGAAAGAACACGTAGCTCACGGGGCTTCCGTAAGGACTGAGTGGAATCATCCATGACAGCCTCTGGCAGGATGTCTATTTCAAACAGCAGGTTCAACCTACTGTCTGCTCAACCCAAGGGGGTTCTTACTTTGAGGATCTTGCTTCTCGGAACAGTCAGTTCCCTGTCTGTGAAAACTTTGGTCCAGGACGTGAGGTGCCTGGTATCCTTCATGGCCGCCTGTCGGCACCTGAACCTCATCCCACCTTCCCTTCAGGCTGGAGCGATGCTGAAGCCTCCACCCCCTGGCACTACCCTCTCTGGAGACCTTCACCTTGTAAGTATGCCACCCGTTGCTGCCTGTCCGCTCTGCTTGGTCCTAGCCATCTGGAACAGGTCCTTCTCTCTGGGGAAAATATTATTGTTTTTTTGGCCACTTGTTTGATCCTCCAGAGTCAATATTTGTGGAGATAAGCACCATGTCCTGTAGCAGTGCAGTTGTTTATGATTCTGCCCACATCCCATTTGATTCCAGTTCCTTCTGGGCCACAGTGGGATGTAAGGGCGCATTTCAACCACAGTGGGTCCTGTTACTCACCCACACTGTCTCATCCAATGAGGAGGAAGGGCTGGGTTCAGTCTTCTCCAGATCCTGCACGTGTGCTCCCAGCCTGCCCTGACAGAAGCTGGACAGGAATTTAATGTGACCTTCCAGGAATCGAACCCGAGTCTCTTGTGTCTCCTGCATTGCAGGAGGCTTCTTTACCCGCTGAGCCATGGGGGAAGCTCTCCAGGAAGCTGGCAGTCTGGACTCCTATGCCTCCAGGCCTTTCCTTTTAGCACATCCCAGGCCAACCTCAACCTTCTCCACTAGATGATGAGGTCCCAGACTGGTCCTTTCTATAAAAATGAGATTTTCTGTTTCCACTTCACATAAAAATGCCTGGTGAGATTTTTCCACCCAGACTGGAGAGCATATTTCAAAGGATTTGATTTAAAATATAGGTTGTGAGGAGTATGCAAAATTCCCTTCGAAGTGGCCTGCAGGTAAGGGCATTCCCCAGAGAGTGGGGTGGGTAGCCATTCTCTTCTGCAGCTACACAAGAGATGCCATGGCAGGCTGGGATGACATCCGATTTAGGACAGACATACTACATATACTAAGCTGTTGAGAGCAGAGAAAGCAAGTGTGGTTTCAAGTGAAGCCCCAGAGCAATAGGCATGAGGACAGGCAAGGTTGCAACTGAGCTGTTTCTTAGGTGGGCAACTCTGTATAATTATAAGGGAATAGAAGCAGGAATTATGAATTAACCATGATCAGTGGCTTTCTCGGGGGCTTCCCAGGTGGCACTAGTGGTAAAGAACTTGCCTGCCAGTTTGATCCCTGGGTCAGGGAGACTCCCTGGAGGAGGGCCTGCAACCCACTCGAGTATTCTTGCCTGGAGAATCCCATGGACAGGGGAGCCTGGTGGGCTACAGTCCATGGGGTCGCAGAGTCAGACACAACTGAAGCAACTCAGCACACATGCACACAATGGCTTTCTGGAGAGACACCAGTGAGGCTAGCTAGTGAATAATAGTAATAACGACAGCAACAGGAGAGAAGGAAGAACAGGAAAGGAAAAGGAGAAAGAAGGAGGGAGAA
>SJYV01055728.1:3758999-3813240 GCA_006410875.1 Neotragus pygmaeus
AGTTGGGGGAGGAGGGAGGGGGAGGGGGAAAGAGCAGTGGAATAGCTGAGTGGTCTGGTCTGTACCAGTCTCTTAGCAAAAAGACTTACAAAAATAACCTCATTGAGAACAACCCCAAAAGCAGTTCTTATCATCCCCATTTTTCAGATAAGGAAAGTGATACCCTGAGAGGTTAAAGACTTGTCCAAGGCATACAGCTTGCAGAAAGCAGGCGCCAAATGAGATTTGGCTAGATCAAGCAAACTCCCAAAGATTCATTTTTGCAGAACTCATCATTCTGTACTGAAGACAGGCCCTTATTATCTTGTCTTAGTCATTTCCTTGATTATTCTTCTTTCTCCCTTTGAGACAATGGGATCCTTTGAATCCTTGGCCTGAGCCCATGCTAGGCTGCAGGACAAATTATTCAAATGAGTCAGGATGATCCATGCCTGTCTTAGCCACCCATGGATCTGAGATGACCATAACCCTCCCTGAAGCACCTGGAAAGTTTGGAGACCTTCAGGAATTTGGGGCAACTGCTATGCACCAGGAATGGTTTTCTTTCTTTGATATAAATCGGTGAACAAAGCGGACAAGGCTCCCTTTCCTGGCAGAACTTATGTGGGAGGAGGGTAGGGGACACGGAGGTGGTGGGGAGAACAGGAATGACTGGCAGACATGGAAGGGGGTTTCTCCCCATGGGCTTCCTTGTAAGAAAGCTCGACCCAGCTCCAGTCTGCTCTCCATGCTGCAGCCAGAGAGGATTCTTGTTCCAAACACAACTATGAGCAACTCAAATTCCTGTTCAAAAAGTGGTCTCCCTTTGCTCTTAGGATAAAGACCGAAAGCCTCAGATCTGCCCTCAAGGGCCTAGGTGGGGTCCCCATCCATCCCGAGCCTCACTGCGCACCGAGCACCTCCCTTTTCTAACGGTGCTTCTAGTCCCTTCCCTTTTTACCAGCCAGCATCTCCTTCAACCATCTCCTCCGTCATCTCAACCTTCTGGAAGGCCTTCCCCCACATTGGTCAAACCGTCCTTACAGACTCCCCAAGCACCCTAGATCTCTCTGAGGCACTTCTCAGCCTAACAGCTTCACCCTGAGTTAGGCACGTAGCTGATGACTGTCCCCCACATCAGATTATATGCTCGTTATGGTCTGACCACATGGAGGTAAGCTCCACACTAGACTGACCATTGCACTCACCACCGTGTGCCTAGAACTTAGCCAGGACCTGGTCCAACACAGTCTGCAGAATGAATGACCTTTCCCTGCACCCCATACCTCTAATGACCTTCTCATCTGAGGGGTGCAAACCTCCCTTTCCTAAAAAGTGAACAGGCATGGGGGTTAAGAGCTGAAGGCAGGGTGCCCATGACACTTCAACCTCCAACCAGGAACTGTGGTCTCAGAGTATAGGTGCATATATAAGGACAAAGACAGAATGTTTGACCGCCCACAGTCCAGGTCATATGGTCACAGTACCTGTGATGGAAAACATTCCACTGCAATGCAAAATCCTGGAGAAATAACAGTGTGAAATGAGTCACTAGCCAAATCCACCTCTATAAAAATGCTGAGCAGAAACCCTCCAGCCTCACAAAGATTAGAGTTGCAAACCCAAGAACTCTGTTGCATAGCACCTACTCCCCTTTCACTGGAAAAGCACAGGCCTAGGCTGCAAAAGCTACCTTTTAACTGGAGAAATAAGAGGCATCCCTTCACTTATTGAACTAACATGCATTGACTAAGCCCTTACTGTGCTTTTGCTGTCGTTCAAAAGCAAAGTCATGTCTGACTCTTTTGAGACCCCGTGGTCTGTAGCCCGCCAGGTTCCTCTATTCATGGGATTTCCCAGGCAAGAATACCGGAGTGGGTGGCCATTTCCTTCTCCAGGGGATCTTCTTGACCTAAGGATCAAATTCACCTCTCCTGCACTGGCAAGTGGATTCTTTACCACTGAGCCACCAGAGAAGCCCTCCTGTGCTGTAGGGATATAAAAATAAACTAGACCATGAACAGAGCATTAAAAAATAGTTTTAAAATAAACTAGACCATTTGGTCTTGCCAAATGAACAGAGCAGGCAAGCTGGGTAGAACAAGGGGTAGGGGCAATGAGGCAGATACCTACCTCAGCACAGGAAGGGCCTCTTGGAGAAGATAAGACCCAGGAAGAGTCTAGAGACAGATAAGAGTTGGGTTGGGTTGCAAAAGGCTTTCCAAACCATTGGAATGGCACAGACAAAGGTATGGCAGTAGACAGAGCCTGGGTTGTGGTGGGAACTGCTGGAGGTTTGATATTGCTGGGAAGTTAAGGGTAAGACGGGAAAGTCCCCTGGAGAAGGAAACGGCAATCCACTCCAGCACTCTTGCCTGGAAACTCCCATGGACTGAGGAGCCTGATAGGCTACAGTCCATGGGGTCGCAAAGAGTCGGACACGACTGAGCACCTTCACTTCACTTTAAGGGTAAGACAGAATGGAGGGAAGGGAGCTGGAGCAGGAGGGAGGAGACAGGCCTTGGAGCAACTTTTAAGTCCTGTGAAGAACTGTGAAAACGTTTACATCCAAACAAAGGAGGAGCATTGAGCACTTTAAGCAGGAGAATAACATGGATAAAACTGCATTTTAGGTGGCTCCTAATATGGGGATCCATTCTGAAGGAGATCAGCCCTGGGATTTCTTTGGAAGGAATGATGCTAAAGCTGAAACTCCAGTACTTTGGCCACCTCATGAGAAGAGTTGACTCATTGGAAAAGACTCTGATGCTGGGAGGGATTGGGGGCAGGAGGAGAAGGGGACGACAGAGGATGAGATGGCTGGATGGCATCACTGACTCGATGGACGTGAGTCTGAATGAACTCTGGGTGTTGGTGATGGACAGGAAGGCCTGGCGTGCTGCGATTCATGGGGTCGCAAAGAGTCAGACACGACTGAGTGACTGAACTGAACTCAACTAATATGGGAATAAAAGATTTGTAGGAGACCAAGAAAGGCCATGCCAAAGAATGTTCAAACTACCGCACAATTACACTCATCTCACATGCTAGCAAAGTGATGCTCAAAATTCTCCAAGCAAGGCTTCAACAGTACTTGAACCAAGAACTTCCAGATGTTCAAGCTGGATTTAGAAAAGGCAGAGGAACCAGAAATCAAATTGCTAACATCCACTGGATCATAGAAAATGCAAGAGAATTCCAGAAAAACATCTACTTCTGCTTCATTGACTAAGCCAAAGGCTCTGACTATGTGGATCACAACAAACTGTGGAAAATTCTTCAAGAGACAGGAATACCAGACCACCTTAGAAATCTGTATATAGGTCAAGAGGCAACAGTTAGAACCAGACATTGAACAAAGGACTGGTTCCAAATTGGGAAAGGAGTACATCAAGGCTGTATATTGTCACCCTGTTTATTTAACTTATATGCAGGGTACATCATGTGAAATGTTGGGCTGGATGAAGCACAAGTTGGAATCAACATTGCCGGGAGAAATATAAAAAACCTCAGATATGCAGATGATGTCACCCTCATGGGAGAAAGCAAAGAGGTACTAAAGAGCCTCTTGATGAAGGTGAAAGAGGAGAGGGTAAAAGCTGGCTTAAAACTCAACATTCAAAAAACTAAGATCATGGCATCTGGTCCCATCACATCATGGCAAATAGAAGGGGAAACAATGGAAACAGTGACGGACTTAATTTGGGGGGGCTCCAAAATCACTGCAGATGGTGACTGCAGCCATGAAATTAAAAGATGCTTGCTCCTTGGAAGAAAAGGTATGACAAACCTAGACAGTATATTAAAAAGCAGAGACCATTACTTTGCCAACAAAGGTCCATATAGTCAAAGCTCTGATTTTTCCAGTAGTCATGTATGGATGTGAGAATTGGACCATAAAGAAAGTTAAGTGCCGAAGAACTGATGCTTTTGAACAGTAGTGTTGAAGACTCTTGAGAGTCCCTTGGACTGTACGGAGATCAAACCAGTCCATCCTAAAGGAAATCAATCCTGAATATTCATTGGAAGGACTGATGCTGAAGCTGAAGCTCCACTACTTTGGCCACCTGATGGGAAGAACTGACTCACTGGAAAAGACCCTGATGCTGGGAAAGATTGAAGGCAGGAGAGAAGGGGACGACAGAGGATGAGACGGTTGGATGGCATCACCGACTCAGTGGACATGAGTCTGAGCAAATTCTGGGAAATAGTGAAAGACAGGGAAACCTGGCATGCTGTCGTCCACAGGGTCGAAAAGAGTCAGACTCAAGTGAGTGACTGCACTGAACTGAAGGGGACCAAGGAGAGGAGAGAAGCCAGTTAGAAAGCTGTGGCCATGTCCCCAGAATAGAGACAAGAGCATAGTATTGAGTTATAGGAGAGGCATGGGGGAGGGGTTCAAGAAGGGTTTAGAAATCCATACTCAGAACAACTAGAGTATAATAAAAGCAATAACCCACACTTTACAATTCTGAGTTCTTTCTACATGCTGGCCATTCGGGAAAGCTTTATGTACATTATTATAAGTTTTAACATTTATCCAAGTAGGTGGAGGATCCAGGATGAGAAAGGCCTGGAGGCTCTGGGACTCTCTATGTAGAGTCTAAATATCTTTAAAGTGCTCTACAGATGCTAATGTCAACTGAGCTTAGATTAGGGGAGAGGAATGAAGTAGGTGATGGAGTATAGAGTAGAAATGAAAAAGAGCAGGTCCCCACGAATAATGAAGAGAAGACTTTCATTAGGGACTTTGGGAGAAAGTAAGTTTGGACAAAAGTTTGCAAAGTCAAATGTTTGTTTGTGTGTGTCAGAAAGTGAATGTAAGTTCCACAGGTAAAAGGCCAGGCAGTTATGAGCGGTGGGGACCGCGGCAAACGGAGAGTCCACGTGCCATCAAAAGAGTCAGCTACGGCCCAGTTCTAGTGACAGTAGCCTTTCGAGAAAGAGGGGTTTGAGGTTATCAAACTAGCTGATGTTCAAAGCAAAACCAGTTCTCCAGACTTCTGCCTGAATTCTCCCAACCTGAAAATATTGGTATCTATTTGAAAATTTGGAAAAGAAAAGAAAAACACTGTACAAAGCACCCCAACCTGCCTCCAAGTTGGACACCAGTCTAGGATTGGCAATGTGAGTACTCTGCTGTCGCCTGTCCATCCAGCAACTGAGTACCTCAAGGAGAGGGAGACTCTGGATGGGGCTCCCAAGTGCAACCAGGATGAAAAGACCTCAGGGTCCGGGAGACTTGCCAGCTTCCTGACCAAATGCCATTTGGAGAAGGAGAGATCAGACATGCTAATGTCTCATCCCCACCAAGTGACAGGATCTCCAGAGACACGCCTTTCTAGGATGAGTGAGATCTGTCACACTGTCAACAAGGGTTGTCAGACACCAAGAATATCTTCAAGATCTAGAAGCTCAAGCAGCAAGTTACATTCTCAGCATTGGAAAAGCAGCTGTGAGTGGGCTAGACTGCCTGTTGGAATTCTGCCACCATCTCCTATCCCTATCTCCTGGGGCCATCCTCCACTGTCCTTGCCGAGTCCCTATTTCACTTCCTATCCTGTGACTCAGGTCCAGTGACCCTCACCCCCATCCCTTCCTCTAGATGTCTTTGCTTCAGACCCCAGTGACTGGCTCCCCTCCCCTGGTCTACCACTGACCTCCCTGACTGTCCTAGTCGTGAACCCACTGCTCTGGGCTGACCTCGTGACCCAGGTGTCATTGTGTGGTCTTCTGATTTAAGGCAGCAAGTGGGGAGTCTAGGGAGAGAACCTGAATCAGTACTTACTGAAACAGCAAAGAGTTGGAATAGAGCTATGTCCTCAGAAAGCTCCAGAAAGAGGATCAGTGGAGAATGATCCTGGAGGTTCAATCAACTCAAATCAAGGAGCCTCGGCTAGCACCCGTGCCCCTCACTCTGTGCCCGCAGCCTGGTGCTCCTCTGCTGAATGTGGAGAATCTGAATGCACCCAACAATCCCACTTTATTATCCCACGTTGCAGAGGAGAAACTGAACTCCCGGTGGAGCAGTTAGGCAGTCACATGCCAGAGGACTTGTAGCCTCTTTCCCAGTCCAGACTCTTCAGAGTCTGCTCTTAACAGCGCTTCTCCAGTTACCTCTGATGGAAGCCCAGTTTTTCCCCAATCCCTCAGGGACTTGACTCTTGTAAAATACAGTAATAGATGAATTAACAGAAAAAGGATCATGCGCTTGGATGGCGTGTGCAACTGGCAAATTGCTCTGAATGCTTCTGGATGCTTCAGTTTCTACACCTATCACATAGGGGGCTGGAGCCACCGGGACTGAGAAACGCTAATCCACCTAACTGTATCCTCGCTCAGCTACTGAGGATGGGAAGGCATGAGCTGGGCGCTGCCGGGAGTGGGGGGAGTGGGGGAAGAAACACTTGTATATATTCCCAAGGCTGAACTGTTCACCTCACTCCAGTGGTGCGCACTCCAGTACTCAGGATGCTCCAGGGTCCCGCCTCGCGTTCCCGGTTCCGGTGACTTAGGGCGGGGGTGCCCCGTTATTGTCCAGGGGTGAGATTCGTTAGCTCCAAAGGGCCCTTCCAAAACCAAAACGCTGGGATTCGGCCTCCTTTTGCAACCCCCCAGCTCAGCAGAAATGTTTGCAAGGGCCAGCTGTTTTTGCTCCCGCATTCATTAATAAAAGTAGTGAATGCAGCCAGGGCCACCCTTTTCTTTCCTTTGTCCTGTCCTGANAGGGGGAGGGGCTGTGTGACAAAGGCGATGAGACACGTGGAACGAATTCCCCGGGGCACCTGAGGATTGAAAAACACCTGGCAGTTTCTGGAAATAGGAGGATTAAGAGCTGCTGAGAAAAATGGGGCCGATGGCAGAGCAGGGCTGGCTGGGTTCGGGGGACCCTCTGGGAACATATCGAACTCTGAGACCTTCTTTTTGATCCCTTAGTGACTGGGGAGAGGTTAACAGTGCATCAGTCGGCGGTAGCCGCGGGTGGGACACTCTAGGTCTTTTATTCAGCCTTTAAAGCAGGGCATTGGTAACAGAAGTGATAGAAACTTTCCTTGGGCTAGAGGGAGCACGGAGGAGTTGAAGGAGCAAAGATTTCTCCAACAGGAGTTCCCACATGGAACACCAGACGCTGGTTAAATTTCAGAGAAAGTATTCTTACTAAAAACACTTTCGTTAAAAAAAAAATTAGTATATAATGTATTAAATACCACAAATGCCAGAGACTTGTACATTTTAAAATGGTGAACTCTATGCTATGCACATTTTACCATCATAAAAATTGAATATAACATTTTCTTTTGTTTATCTGAAATTCAAATTTAACCAGTGCCCTGTGTCTTATTTGTAAAATCTGGCCACCCTACACACAGCAAGAGCTAAGACGATGCCAGGGGGCTTCCCACACGGAGCTGGAGCCACAGAGACCCAGTTGCTGCTGCAGGGGATGGAGAGAGACAGGAAGTCCAGGAAAAGGAGGGAAAATGGTCCTGCTTCTCCTCTCCANTCTGGCCACCCTACACACAGCAAGAGCTAAGACGATGCCAGGGGGCTTCCCACACGGAGCTGGAGCCACAGAGACCCAGTTGCTGCTGCAGGGGATGGAGAGAGACAGGAAGTCCAGGAAAAGGAGGGAAAATGGTCCTGCTTCTCCTCTCCAGTGACCCCCAGTTCCTCCCTGCCATCAACCAAAGTTCCTAGAAGCCCAAGGGCAAAGAAGTCTCAGAAATGCCAGTGCAGGGAAAGATATAAGAGCAAACTTGCTATTGCTTTACATGACCCAGGAAGGCCACCAGTGACCACAATTTTATTTTATCTGTGTCAACCAAAATAATAATAATAATGACATGACGATGATGCAAGAGGCCACAAATAAGAAAAGAATTTGTGTATGGTTTTAAGATTGCAGTCTGGAAAACACAAATCTGGGGTAACTGCAAAAGAGTGTTCCAGATAAAAGAAAGAGTCAGGGGCTTATAAGGACAAAAAGCCATGAGGTCCCTGGGTCAGGAATATCCTCTGGAGAAGGAAATAGCAACCCACTCCAGGATTCTTGCCTGAAAAATCCCATAGACAGAGGAGCCTGGCGGACTACAGTCTAACAGGTCACAAAGAGTTGGACATGACTAAGTGACTAAGTACGCACCTTAAGAGTTGCCTGGCAAGAACTGTGATTGATTCTGACTCGAGTCAGAAAATATTTGTCCTTAAGGATTCATGAGTTGTTTTAGGGTAAGGGTCCGATAACTGTAGACAGGCCGTCATGAGTTTCTGGCAGATGTTTGGGATGACTTAACATCAGGGCAAAAGGTCAGATTCCATCCAGGCTGAGACATGCGTAAGTCACACTTCCTTAATGGTTCTAAAATAAGAGCTCTCTTAGCAATACCAGTTTCGCTTTGATTTTCTTTTCACATTTCTCCCTTTTGATTGATTTCTTCCTTTAAAAAGCATCAGTGGTCAACCACTTGGGTTTTGGGCATCAGTATGAACTCCATCAAGACTGGGAAGGCTCATTCCCAGAGAGTTGTGTCCCACAGAGAGGGGAGTGGGGTGATTTGTGGGAGAAGTCTGCTTTTAGAGAGTTTATCCCATATTTGAGCAACAATGAGCCATCCAGGAAGAGAGTCTTAGGCAGTGTTCCAAATGGGCATGGATCTTTATCAGGAGAAATCTTATAGGAGTGAGCAATCACCTCCAGATGTCAATCTGTCATTATTTCTGAACTGATGCTTTCCAACTGTGAAGCTGGAGAAAACTCTTGAAAGTCCCTTGGACAGCAAGGAAATCAAACCCATAAATCATAAAGAAAATTCACTCTGAATATTCATTGGAAGGACTGTTGCTGAAGCTGAAGCTCCAATACTTTGGCCACAGGAGTCAAAGAGCTGACCCATCAGAAAAGACCCTGACACTGGGGAAGATTGAGGGCAGGAAGAGAAGGGGATGACAGAGGATGAGATGGTTGGATGGCATCACCGACTCAATGGACATGAGTTTGAGCAAATTCCGGGAAATAGTGAAAGACAGGGAAGCCTGGCATGCTGCAGTTCANTGACACTGGGGAAGATTGAGGGCAGGAAGAGAAGGGGATGACAGAGGATGAGATGGTTGGATGGCATCACCGACTCAATGGACATGAGTTTGAGCAAATTCCGGGAAATAGTGAAAGACAGGGAAGCCTGGCATGCTGCAGTTCACGAGGTTGCAAAGAATCAGACGTGAATGAGCAACTGAACAACAGCATCGAGAAACACAAAATCCAGTTTAAAAACAACAAAGAGAGAACTGTTAGAACAATGATTAGTAAAACTGGTTGCAGTTCAGATTGCACTAAGCCACCAAGACCAGAGGGGAGTCAACTGAAGAAGACTTCTAGATGTCAAGGTTGAAGCATCTTTTGGAGTTTGAGATGTCTCTGATGACATCATCAGTTGTTTAGGTAAAGGCAGTTTTAGTTGTCAAGGATTCCAAGGATGGGAGAAAAACTGAAAATGTTTGGAGAACCATAGATACTGGAAGAGTGAGAATTCAAGATCTAATCTAGTGCTAAGTCACCCCAGTCGTGTCCAACTCTGTGTGACCCTATGGAACGTAGCCTGCCAGGTTCCCCTGCCCACAAGATTCTCCAGGCAAGAATACTGCAGTGGGTTGCCATTTCCTTCTTGAGGGGATCTTCCCAAGCCAGGGATTGAACTCGAGTCTCAAGTCTCCTGCACTGGCAGAAGGGTTCTTTTTTACTAGCACCAGCTAGGAAGCCCCAGGATCTAATCCAGTTTACAGGTAAATACTGAAACCCCAAAGAAAATTAATAGTGCTAGAACCTAATATCCACGAAGGTATGATATTGAAACATACTTTCTCTCTCTAAAGTCACCATTATTCCCATCAAATATAGTCAAAATGAGACTAATTTGTTTGCAAAATCAGTACGGTTTCAATTATGTGGCCTGATTACCTAAATATAACAAGAATACTGTTGATCTGGACTTCCCTGGTTGGTGGTCAAGTGGTAAAGATTCTGCCTGCCAGTGCAGGGACACAGGTTTGATCCCTGGTCCAGGATGATCTCATATGCCACAGAGCAACAAATCCCCTGTTCTCTAACTACTGAGCCCCAAGCCTGGAGTCTGAGCACTGCAACTGCTGAAGTCCAAGTGACGTAGAGCCTGGGTTCTGCAATAAAAGAAGCCATGGCAATGAGAAGCCCACACACTGCAACTGGAGAGTAGCCCCTACTTGCAACAACTAGAGAAGAGTCCACCTGCAGCAACTAAGACCCAGTGAAGCCAAAAATAAATACATAAAGGCATTTTTTTTCCTTAAAAAAACAATAACAATTGATCTTTTCTCTTTCTTTCTTATTTTAAATTAATTAAATGTTTATCTGACTGTGCCAGGGCTAGTAGGATCTACTTCCCTGACCGGGAAGGCTCCCTGTGCTTTGGAAGTGTGGCGCCTTAGCCAGTGGACCACCAGGGAAGTTCATTAAAGGCTCTTTTAAATTTCTTTGCTGGAACTTTTCATGAGAATCTAAGATTGAACATTTAAAGGCCTCTTGGGGCTAGGAAAGCAATACCTATGGATTTATGTGAATTCGTCTCTTCTTGAGGTCCCCCAAATATCTTGAGGTTCCTACACTGGGAAGGAAGGGCCCTTCCTTACTCTCTGGTAAGGCTTCTGGGTACCTTGTAAGTAAGGTATCAGCCTGTTTGTCCATGGGTCTTTACTGGCTGCATAAAATCAGTCTTAGCTTTTTAAAGCTGTCTGGTCATATCTGAGTCTATGCCTGTTTCTCTCAAATATAACATTTTAGTCAAAATCTTGGTAACATAACCAAAGTTCCCAATTGTATTCTGTTACAAGGAGAACAGGTTCTTATTGAACTTATACAAATAAGTATGTTACCATCAAAATAAGAATACTCACTAGGAGTTTCCAAATTCTGGAGGGAACAGAAAAAGAGGAATCAGAAAAACGATAAATGTTTTTTCTTTGTTGACAAGGGTATGCTTTATCAAACTGCTGCAAGTCAAAGATAGCTTGGGAGAAAAGGTTTCCTTAAATCTGAAAAAGCAAAATGTAAAAGAATCTACAATGTTTAAAACAAAATGTCATACAAATTATAATTATCCCCATCCTTCATTCAGTCCTATGGAATTAATTCTTGATTTGATCTTTTGTTAGCAATTTTATGAAGCCATCAGTTTCTTTGTTAGTGTTCTGTAAATTCTTACCCAGTTCAATGGCATGATCTGAAAGTCTTTCCGAAACCTCTACTCTAGAGTGTTGATGTCCTTTCCATGAATCTCTCTGAAGATGAAACATTTGCAAAAGCATGAAGAGTCAAACAATACTTGTTGTTAGTCACTCAGCTGTGACCAGCTCTTTTGTGACCCCCTGGACTGCTGCCTGCCAGGCTCCACTGTCCATGGGATTTCCCAGGCAAGAACGAGTTGCCCTTTCCTTCTCCAGGGGATCATCCCGACCCAGGGATGGAAACTGCGTCTTCTGCATTGTCAGACCAGTTCTTTACACTGAGCCACCAAGGAAGCCCAGTAAAACAGTCTATAAATGACAGACGACTTAAAAACACCCACTTTTGAAGATCTGAGAGTTCATTATAATGGAATGGAAAAGGAAATTTGGTTATTTTTGTGACACAAAACAATTTAAGATAATAACTAGAATTATGACTGATAACACTATACTAGGACATGTCAGATATCCAGAAATTTCACATAGTTACTAGAACACTTACCTACTTATACAGACACAATGTAAGGAAGGTTTCGTGTTACTCATTCAACAATCCTTCCCATGTAATTTAACACCTAAGCCTAATTAGTTTAGCAACTCTCCTTTTATAAAGAGAGAAAATAAATCTTTGGAGGGAAGAATACTGGAGTGAGTTGCCATTTCCTTCTCTAGGAGATCTTCCTGACCCAGGGATTGAACCCGGGTCTCTAGCATTGTAGGCAGACGCTTTACGGTTTGAGCCACCAGGGAAGTCCTGAGATAGTTCAGGGGCCCTGGGGCCGCACAGAGTCGGACACAACTGAAGTGACTTAGCAGCAGCAGCAGAAGAAGCATCTCATACCTCAAATTAGTTCTAAATTAAAAAAAAACAACAACAAACTTCACTTAGAATTTGATTTGGAGAAATTTGTCAAAAGTATCAAAAGCTGTAAAAAAAAAAAATTGGTCAAATAGAATCATAGGTCACTGTGAAACAATGCTTAATTACCTATTTAACCAAAATAACAATTAAAGACTTCATGGGCAGATTTCCTTGGTGGCTCAGAGGTAAAGAATCCTCCTGCCAATGCAGGAGACACAGGTTTGATCCCTGATCCTGGAAAGTCCCACGTGCCACAGAGCAACTAAGCCTATGTACAACAACTATGAGCCCGTGCTCAAAAACCTGGGAGCCGCAACTTCTGAAGCCCACGTGCCCCAGAACCGGTGCTTCCACCGCAAGGAGAAGCCCCAGCAATAAGAAGCCCATGCACCACAACGGCAGAGTAGGCCCAACTCATTGCAGCTAGAGACAAGCCTGAGCAGCAATGAAGATCCAGCTCAGCCAAAAATTAATAGATAGAAACATAATATTATTTTTTTTAATGCATTAAAGACTTCATGGGCAGATATAAAAGGGTGTATACTTATCAAAAGCCTTGTGCCGTGCTTAGTTGCTCAGTCCTGTCCGACTCTGTGTGACCCCATGGACTGTAGCCCACCAGGCTCCTCTGTCCCTGGGGATTTTCCAGGCAAGAATACTGGAGTGGGTTGCCATGCCCTCCTCCAGGGCATCTTCCCAACCCAGGTCTCCCTCACTGCAAGTGGATTCTTTACTAGCTGAGCCACCAGTAAGTTCAGTCGGTCAGTCGTGTCTGACTCTTTGAAGCCCATAAAAAGCCTTCGCTATAAAATATGGAATCTTTGCTTGTCTAGTCAGATTACATTAAAGATAAAGAAAACATTATTTCTCATTAAGATTAGATCAATTTTTTTAAAAAGATTAGATCAATAATCCAAGAAAACTTTGTTGTTTTAACATAGAGAAAAAGCAAAGTTTATTTTGTACCAGTTTACTTTTAATATTAAAACTCATTTGCTTAATTAAATTCATTTCACATAAAATCCTTTCCAAAGGTTCCTTTTTTATTTTTACCTCCATAAACCTTCTACAACTTTCTATATCCATTTTAGTTTGTCCTTTTTTATTCCCATTTAGAAATAACTAGCTTGAGAAGAAAATCACTCCCTCTTCCCTTAAAAAAATGCATTTTCACTTCTTACATCTTTTCTTAAAGATTCTTTATAACAAAGATGCTTTTCTTATTAAATTTAGTAGTTTTAATTACATATATTAATTAGAATTTTTAACCCTTAGAAACATTAATTTCTTTTGAAAAGAAGTAAGCAATTATGAACTGCTTTTTATATTAGCATTCTATAGATTGGCAAACTTATAAATATATTTTATAATCTCTAAAAGCCTGTGCTTTTTTTATAGAAAATTTCTCAGCATGGCACGAAATGCATTTACTAATAATCCCAAATATCTTTAGTTTTCCTATGAAAGGAAGCCTGTGTTTAGTCATTAATGTTTCAGCATCTTATTTTACTGGGGAATGATCTAGGTATTTAATAACTTTCCACCATTTAACTTAACCTAGCAAAAGTCTAAAGTTTCAAGTTACCAAAAAGATTTGAGGAAACTGTTTTAAGTAGAAATCTCATAAAACGTAATTATTCTTAAACAGTTCATCTAAGAACTCTTATCCTATTTACATGTACTTAATTGATACTTATGAAAATATCATATCAGTTTATTTTTCTTGATGACAAATTCTATAACAAAGGTAACATGAACTTATTTGACTTTTAGTAAACCTAGGTACAATAAAAATATTATACTTAATGCTGATGACTCTAAAGATATGTTTGTATTGATTAAACCAAAAATCTTAAACTAGCTTTAATAGTGAATATTAGCTTAATACCAAATATTTCCCAGATTCTATGAACCTATAATTCATTTAGATTAGTTTCTATTATATTTCTGAAAATTTACATAAGTGCTTGTTTTCTTTAATCCAATTAAATAGAACTCCTTTACAAATTAAGTTTGGCAATACCATCTACTATCTGTAGAAATGGATACTATAGATAGATGCCATATCTGTATACATAGACACACATACATACAGATAGACACAGACAGAGGTCTTATAGTTTTCATTTTTAAACTTTAATCATGAATCAAATATAACACAAAATTTACTAGTTTATAAATAATAGCTAGAATAAATTAAGTCTACTCACTCAAATGGCCTGCTAAGTTGCTTCAGTTGTGTCCGACTCTGTGCGACCCCATAGACGGCAGCCCACCAGGCTCTCTCCCCTCCCCACCCCAACCCCGTCCCTGGGATTCTTCAGGCAAGAACACTGGAGTGGGTTGCCATTTCCTTCTCCAATGCATGAAAGTGAAAAATGAAAGTGAAGTCGCTCAGTCGTGTCTGACTCTTCACGACCGCATGGACTGCAGCCTACCAGGCTCCTCTGTCCATGGGATTTTCCAGGCAAGAGTACTGGAGTGGGTTGCCATTGCCTTCTCCATCAAATAGCCTAAATCTTTCTTTTTTTTTGCAGAGAAGAATTTTAAAATCTGTATTTGCCCTTGACAAGCAAAGTTAAGAAGACAGGGCAAGAGAGTCCTTTTTACTGTTTGAATTTTAAAAGGCCTCTTTTCTTTTTCTTCTTCTTTTTTTTTTCTTTCTGTTGTTCAGTCATAAATTAGAGATGGTCTAAATAGTTCCCTGAGATGAGCAGGTAGAATATTTACATCTCAAAGGCACAAGGAGAGAAAAGCAATTTCCTCTAAGAAGGGCTTTTGTTCCTTTAAGGTCAAAACTTTAAAAAAAATAATGCTTTTTCCAAATTGCCATAATAATGATAGACATTTTTCTTAGGCCATTGGATGCATAATTGCCTTCTGCAGGTGCTCAAGCTCACCATCATAAAACAGAAGTTCAGAGAGAAATGGATAGCGAGGAGAGCATGGTGGTAGACATTCTGAGGTCCACGAAGGAGCAGAGGGATCCAGAGGAAGAGAGAGTGAGCTTTCAGAAGCCCCAGAGGATTTTTTCAATATGGAAATCCTTTGAGATAATTGTCAGTTTCTCTAAGGAAAGCAACAGTGTATACCTTATTATGTTTTTGGAGCCCTCAACATACCAATTGAAATATGCTTCCATTCTTGTCTTACATTCCTTTTCTAATTGACCATACAGACAAACTAATTTCAGAATTTCGAAGGAGTCCAGGTTGGTCAATTTAATTGCACATCATCCTGGGTAATCATAGTCCAGCAAGGCAAATACTTGCAGGACTAGGGCCCATAACTCTTATACACAAAAACAGCAGAAGTTCCAGAAGGAGGCTGCTCTGAAGTCTTGCCCTTAGAAAGTGAACTCCCTGTACTACAAGAGCAATCACACAGCAGAACAAAAACAGGGAATGAAATCCTGAGAACAGAGCAGGCAACCCAAACAATATGGGAAGCAAAATCCTGAAGGCCGTTCAAACAAAACAAACAAAATAGGAATTGAAATCTCAAGGTCACTTAAAGAAAACAAGAGTAAAATACCAGAGTTCACTTAAAACAAACACAAAACGGGGAGTGAAACCCTAAAGGTCTCAAACAGACAGGAAGCAAAACCCTGGAGGCCCTGTATGTAAAACAAACAAAAGCGAAAGTGTTAGTCACTCAGTCGTGTCTGACTCTTTGAAACCCCATGGACTGTAGCCTCCCAGGCTCCTCTGTCCATGGAATCCTCCAGGCAAGAATACTGGAGCGGGTAGTCATTCCCTTCTCCAGGGGATCTTCCCAACCCAAGGATCGAGCCCAGGTCTCCTGCATTGCAGGAAGATTCTTTACCATCTCAGCTACCAGGGAAGCCAAAACAAGCAAATTGGGAAGCAAAATCCCAAAGGACAGAGCTGGTCCCAGAGGGCAGCCAAATAAGCTAGAACCTCTACCAAGGTGGAAGGACGCCTCTACCACCACAATCTGGGAACACAGAAAATGATAGCAGCCAGTTGCCTCTTGTGTGGGTGCGTGCATGCTAGGTCACTTTGGTCATCTCTGACTCTGTGCAACCCTACAAACTGCAGCCTACCAGGCTTCTCTGTCCATGGGATTCTGCAGGCAAGGATACCTAAGTATGTTGCTGTGCCATCTTCCAGGTGATCTTCCTAATCCAGGGTTTGAACCTGTTTCCCTTACATCTACCTGTATTGGTGGGTGTGGTCTTCACCTGGGAAGCCCCAGTTGTCTCTTACCTTACACAAATCCAAGACAGTACTGGAGAGTGGGTAGACTGGTCTGTATCCCACTTCTGACACCATATAACGTCAACCAAAAAATAATACAGGAGGTTGCAATTAAGAAAAGTGTTTATTTGGAGCTTTAAACATTGCAATTCAAGAAACACAAATTCAGGTAACCCCAAGAGAGTGTTTTGGGAAACAAAATGAATCAAAAATGAGAAAGGAGCCATGAATTGCCTGGCCTGGCAAGAATTGTTGAAAATTTTAGAGTTGCCTGGTGAGAATTGTGACTGACTCTGACGTGGATTAGAAAATATTTGTCCTTAAAGAATCACAGTTGTTTTAGAGTAAAGGCCTGATAAGTAGACAGGCTGTCATGAGTTTCTGGCAGATGTTCTGGATGACTTTATAAGATCAAAAGGTCAGATTTCATCCAGGCTGAGATGTGCAAAAGTCACACTTCCTTAATAGCATTTCAGCTCCATTTTTAGAGAGCTCTCTTACAATATCAACTCCATATTTATTTTCCTTTCACATCTGCAGGCTGAAATGAAGTCCCAAGTCTCAATCAGGTCATTCTCTGAAGTCCTTGACCTAGCTCATTCTCATGATCAATCCACAAGCAAGTAGTTACTGCTTGCTGCTAAGACAACAGATAAGAGCTCGTTTGTGGGCATCCTCAAAGTAAGAATCAAAGAGAAGTGCTTTGTTTAGAAAGTGGAGGATATGGTTCCTTTCTTGAAGCTGGGACCCCCAATCTCTACTCATTCTTTTACTCAATGTCTACTTATGAGATAGGCACCATCCTTGGCAATTCAGTGTATGTCAGTAAATTAAACAGATGCATTCCACATTCTTAAGGTGTTTACAATTCTAGTTGGTTGAGGGAGTATAAAATGCATGAAACTTTGCTAAAATATAAGATGTAAATGATAAATGCAAGAAAAGACAGATAAATGTCAGAGAAGCTTATAATGAATAAGAAATAGATGACTTAGGTGATATCTGTAATAGGTATACAGTGTGCCCAGCTTGATGCTAGGTCTTGGGGGCAGCAGAACAGAAATGGACACATGATCCTTCTCCAGGAACTCATGATGTTGTTTACAGGAATCAGCAACAGATATTCGTCCACTTGTCCTGACTCAAAACCTCATAGAAAGCCATTAAACAAAGAAAGCAGATTTACAGATTTAGTTGCTCAGAGGTCTTGGGTTCCCACCAAGCTTTGCCTCTAGCTCTGTGAATGCTGCGGCCTCTATTCCCCATGGTGGAGGGAAACTCTGGCCTTGTTGATCTTTGCCCCCTCCTGTTCGGTTGTATTAGTTACTTCTCCGTTTCAAGTCCCTGGTGACCTCTGGCAGCCCCCTGAGAAGTGACAGGGGCTGAGTCACATCACTGGTAACCCTGAAGCAACAGCCTCAAAGCTGTGAACAAATGACTTGCATATTTACGGCCACCGCGTGCAGGAGTAGCAGACAGCAGGAGCAGGGCTCTGGTGTCAGGCTGCTGGGGTTGAATCCTGGCTCTGCAGATGACCAGCCTGAACAGAGTTATGTAAACTCTCACTGTGTCAGATTCCTCATTTGTAAATAGGAATAATAATAGTGCTCCATCCATTTGTCAGGCTGAATGAGATAGTGCCTGTGAAAGTGTGTAGAACACTGCTTGTTAAGTGTCGTTATTTATCATCACCCTTCATAGATTTCATACGTTCACTTCTTCACTTTCAACTGCCTACCTCCAGGTCATTGCTTTGGCTTGAAGGATCCTAGTTCTCAATCGTTGATCAAACCCAGGCCCTCATTAGTGGAAGTGTGGAATCCTAACCTCTGGACCGCCAGGGAACTCCCCAAGTCATTTCTTTTCAATCTATGGGCTATAAACCACTGAAATTGAACATTGCTCAGTCATGTCCGACTCTGCAACCCCATGGACTGTAGCTTGCCAGGTTTCTCTGTCCGTGGAATTCTCCAAGCAGGAATACTGGAGTGGGTAGTCATCATCTTCTCCAAGGGAATCTTCCCAACCCAGGAATTGAATCCAGGTCTCCCACATTGCAAGCGGATTCTTTACCATCTGAGTGAAATCACTTTAATAGGTATTAAATTATGTATTAAAATAAATATTATAGCTATATATCAAAACACAGGTATGTAACAAAAAATGAGAAAGATAATAGAATGTCATCTATTATTATTTTATTATTAATAAAACAAAATATTAGTGTATAACATGCTGTAAGAGTAAGCATTCTGTTGAACGAGGGGTTCAATTGTGTGTGTGCATCTGTGTATACCATGTTGCAATGTAACATTTTTCTCTCATTGTGGGTCATAGTCAAGAAAACTTGAAACCATTGTTTTAGGTTAAATCACTATTGCTCATAATTCTACCTTTCCCACTTTTCAACACCTTTGCTCCTTCTGACCCCCAGGCAAATACCACTTACCTTCTTCCTGACACACATATTCATCCCTTCCTTTCCCTTCCCTTCCTCCCTGGGATCCCAGAGACCTGGTCTTTCTGTCCATCCGTGCTCCCCCCGAGTGGTCTCCTTCCTTCACTGTCGGACACCAGAAAAGTGCTCTGGGTACCGGATGCGGACATGTGGAAAGCCACAGAGTTGTCCCCAGATGTCAGCAGCCTTGGAAGGGGACGGAGGCAGTCAGGTTTGGCTTAGGGGAGGACCCCCTGGGAAGCAGGCTTTGTGTTCAGTTGATGGAGGGGAGTAAAGATCTGGGTCCGGGTCACTTCTGAGGGAAAGACATTCCTGAGGGGGCAGTGGGCTTAACCTGAAGGGAGGCTGAAGAGGAAAGAAAAGTGCTGGAAAGAATACCTGGAAGGGGAATCACTGAGACAGGAGTCAAGGAGGTGCTGGAGAAGGGAAGTAATGTGTGCAGCAGAGAAAGACCGTCTCTGGGTGGGCAGAGGCTCAGTGTACGAGACCCACCAGCAGGAAAGGGTTTCCAGGGAGGCCTGGAGACCACCTCTGGCCTTGCGGGGGGTGGAGGGGTTCCTTTTCCGCTGCTTTTCACTCCTCCCCCTCCTCCCTCTTCTTCTCCCCTTCCTCTTCGGTCAATAACCTCTTCAGTCAATAACCCAGGTTATTCAGGGTTAAGTCAACTTAGCTGCAGCTGTCCTGACTTTAGCCCCCACCCCATGGCTTTGTTCATTCCAGCTCTGGGTCTGGTAGTGCTGTGGGATGCCCAGCTTGCGTGATAAAGCCTGCTGTCCAGGCTGGGCCCCTGCAGATGTCCAAGACTATCTTTAGCACAGCCCCCTCTCCCATCCCTCTTTTCCACGAGGGTATCTGTCAGGTTGAGAGCAGAGAAAATTAACAGACCCACTCTCCCAGCTTGTCCAAATGTCAAGGCCAAGGCAAATGGCTTTGATCATCCAGAATCTCATCCAATGGATCAACGTTGGGGTCCCAGACTAGACGGGCAGGACCAGGGGCTCTGGGAGGTGCTAGTTCCGACAGCTGATCCCTTCGCCTCGGTTTCCTCAAGAGGGCAGATCTGAGAGCTCTCTCACCTTGCACTCTCTTTGAACTTAGTCCTGATGGCCACCCATGCCACCTCCCCTCTGTGGGCTCTGCTTCATCATCTGTGTGAGGTGGGGCTCCCATTGAATGACCTGTAACACCCTTTATAAAAAAACACTTCTGTTACAGGTGTTACCCAGGGTCGAAACAGGTAAGGGGAGTAAGCGAAGCTTGGCACCCTACAACAGGGAGCAATGGGATGAGTCAAATAGGAGAACCCTAAACTGTTTCAAGAGGCAGCTGCTCTTCCACTCTGCCGCTGACAGAGAAGCTGGAAATCTGAGATTTAAAATACTGACACTTAATTTTAAACACTGACACCTAATTCCAGATTTTTCAGCCAGCATTGCAGGCCAAGCTTAATCATCTGCAAGCCTGACTCAGCCTGTGGGTACCAGTTATCTGCCACACCCAAATGGTTCTCAAGCTTAAGCCTGCATCAGAATTACCCCCGGGGGCTTGTTAAAACATGGGTTACCAGGCCCCGCCCCCAGAGTTTCCAGTCCCGTTAAGTGTGGACTGGGGCCCGAGGAACTGCCTTTCTAACAGGCTCCCGGGTGGTGTTCCTGCAGCTCATCCAGGGAACATAACCTTGAGAACGACTGCTCTGCTCTATGGGCTTCCCTGGTGGCTCAGACGGTAAAGAATCTGCCTACAGCACAGGAGACCTGGGTTCAACCCCTGGGTTGGGAAGATTCCCTGGAGAAGAGAATGGCAATCCACTCCAGAATTCTTGCCTGAAAAATCCCATGGACAGGGGAGCCTGGCGGGCTACAGTCCATGGGGTCACAAAGAGCCAGACATGACTGAGTGAGCCCTACTCTATAGGAAGATGACCACTAGCCCGTGTAATTCTTTATGTGATGCAAAAGCAGCTTCTCAGGAGGCACTGTCAATATTCGATTTCCCTGATTTAACAAGTAGAGTAAGGATGACAGTGATGATCAGAGGGATGGTACAGATAACAGCTAACATCCTAAAATGCATACTACAAATAGCAAGTATTTTACATGCATTATGGCTGTTAGTCTTCAAAGGCCTCAGAGGTTGGCATTATAAACAATCCCTAATTACAGGTGAAAATAGCTAACACGTAGTGGATTTGAAGCCAGACTGAGACATCAGAGGTCACCTTCCCCACACAAGGACTCACAGTTTGCTTACACACTGCATCACATAGTCGAATCCTCTAGATCAGTGGTCCCTAACCTTTTTGGCACCAGGGACTGATTTTGCGGAAGACAATTTTTTTCATGGTTGTTGAGGATTAATTTCGGAATGATTCAAGTACATTACATTTACTGTGTGCTTTATTTACATTGTGATGTATGCTGAAATAATTGTACAAATCACCATAATGCAGAATCAGTGGGAGCCCTGAGCTTGTTTTTCTGCAACTAGAGCAGCTGTAAATACAGATGAAGCTTTGCTCACTTGCCCACCACTCACCTCTTGCTGTGATGCCCAGTTCCTAACAGGCCATGGACTGGTACTGGTCTGTGGCCTTGGGGTTGGGGACCCCTGCTTGAGATCATACTCTTCATGAGTAGATCTCCGTAAGTCAAAGCACATTGTGTATTGATTAGTCACTCATTCACTCAATGAATGTTTGAGTTTAAAATATAACTGCAAGTCAAGCTATATGAAGTATACACAGCAAACAAGGAAGAAGCACAGATAGTGAGGGGGGAGGCGAGCAGTGCTATTTTGAGACACAGCAGTCAGGGAAGGTCTCTCCAAGGAGGTGACATTTGCACAGAGACCAAGTGAAAGGAGGGCAGCAAGCACGAAGGTCCTGGGGTGGAAACAAGTGCGCACATCCTAGGACCAGCAAGAAGACCCGTGTGGCACATCCTAGGACCAGCAAGAAGACCCGTGCGGCTAAGAGTGAGCACAGAAGAGGCTGGAGAACGAAGCAGGCGTCCTAATGTCCACACCAAGGAATCTGCCTTCTATTCCAAGTGTGATGGGGGAGCCGTGGGAGGGGTTTGAGTCAGCAAGTGATCAGCTCTGATTAGGGCCCAGAATCCCTCTGCTCACAGGGCGAAGACTTCAGGGAGGCTAGAGTGTAAAAAACGGAGCTGATGTCTAAATGACAAGATCCTCAGAGATGCCTGAGCTTGAGTTGTTGCAGCCTGTCTCAGCCTCGGCGGGCAGGGGAGAGAAGCAGAGGGAAGGAAGTGGACGCCAGATGCCAAATTAAAGCTATCTGATTGTGGCGTTCTCCAGTGTCCAGTGATTAGGACTCGGCGCTCTCACTGCAGTGGCCCAGCTTAATCCCGGGTCAGGAACTAAGATCCCACAAGCCACACAATGTGAACAAAAGTGGGGGAAAGCTATCTTGGTAAGTGAGGGCATGGGTCCCCATCACGGGGGACAGAAAAGTGGTAGGCCACTTCTAAGGACACGAGCAACTCAGGTTTCCTGCCTCCTGGTCTCGGTATCTGGGGCTTGACCTTGTCGGGGACAAGAGGTGTCTGTGTGAAGTTCAGATCTGCAGAAAGACAGCTCCAGTCCTTGGACTCGTCTCCTCTTAAGCCTGTCTTAAGTGCTCAAAATTTCCCATTATGGGAGATGGAAATATTTGAAAACTGGATTGTGGTGATGGCTGCATTAACTGTATAGATTTACCAAAAGTCATGGAATTTACTAGGGAGTGAACATAATGGTATGTAAATCCTACTTCAATAAGGTTTCTTAAAAAAGAAAAAATCTTAGCTCACAAGGAAATCATCCTTTGACCTTGAACAATTTGTCTATCACTAAAAGAGCCCACAGCAGTTTAAAAATATACACAGTAACATCTGCTGAATGGAGTAACAATTATGGCGATCGATACTTTTGAAGAACACTTGAAATTTTAGATATAAAACTATGTATGTAATTTCAGTCATATCATATGTATTTGTGTGTGTGTATTTATGAGAGAGAAAACCCAGACATTAATTCTTGGTACTGGGATTGTTTTATTCCTCTCTTTTTTTGTTTCCAGCTTTTGATTTTCCAAGTTTTCTACAATGAATGTTAATAGTCAAGATGCCCTATTAATCAGGAGAATGCAAATAAAATCCGTATAAAATTGAGTTAGAAAAAAAGGCCAGAAAATAGGTCACATGCACTTATTGCCATGCACATGGTCTGCATGTGAGAAGATCAGCAGAGGCGGAGACAAAGTAGGAAGGAAATGAGTTATGTTAACAGAATCACAGGTGATTTCAACATTTTTCTCTTTGCCTATCTCTGCTGTCTCGTTTCTCCACAATGAACATGTATTGTTTGCCAAGTGAAAAGGAGGGATACAATCTTCTAAACCAATGGCACTCTGGTTTAAAGATTACTTTCTGCTTTTTCATGGACTATTTCATTCTTCTTTTTCCACTGTGAAGATTTAATTTAGTTCAAAAATTTCACAGCTATTTATGGAACGCTTATTCTGTGCCAAGCACTGAACTAGGCACGGCAGGAAATGGAAAGATTATTAAAGGAAGATTGGGTCTCTTTTCCCAAGTAGGTCGTCGGACCAGTCAGGGAGGCAGACACGGACGCAAAGAATGATACCGCTGCTCCACACAGTCACAGGGCACAGAGATAGAAATATAAGGTGCAAGGAGAGTTCAACTTATTAGTCAGCAAAAATACTTCTTTTTTTCCTTAAAGGAAATTCTTTTATTATTGCAAACACTTAGAAATAATCTCTCTTGCCTTACTAGCTTGCCAAGTAACAAATCTCTGATGGCTTGAGCTATGCGAGTAGGTGGGATATTTTTGTTAGGAGCTAACTGGACATCAGCTGTGTGGGGCGAGGTGGGGTTTCGTGTTTCGTCCTCCCCACTCAGTGATGCACTTCATGAGGGACAGGAAGAATATTATAGCTGCTAGAAGACCAGGCTCTATAGTCAGGCGGCTTAGATTCTACTTTGGCTTCTTTTGCTCCAGTTATAGAACCTCCAGCAAGTTTCTTAACCTCTCTGTACCTCAGTCTTTTCCTCTGTAAAATGGGCATAATAACGGTACTCACCTCGTGGGGGTCTGTGGCAAATACCAAACACCTCATCACGCACTCAGAATTAGAACCGGACACACAGAACACACTCTAGGGCCTCCCTGGAGGTCCAGTGGTTGATTAAGAATCCCCTTGGCTCTATGTTCGATGCAGGATGCAGGATGCTTGGGGCTGGTGCACGGGGATGATCCAGAGAGACGTTGTGGGGTGGGAGGTGGGAGGGGGATTCAGGATTGGGAGCTAGTGTACACCTGTGGTGGATTCATGTCGATGTATGGCAAAGCCAATAGAGTATTGTAAAGTAAAATAAAGTAAAAAAAAAAAAAGAATCCACCTGCCAATGGAGGGGACATGGGTTTAATCCCTGGTCCGGCAAGATTCCACATGCCGGGGAGCAGCTAAGCCCACGAGCCCCGCACTGCAGCTTCCAAAGCCTGAGCACCTGTGGCCTTGCTCCATAACAAGAGAAATGACCGCAATGAGAAGCCCGTGCGCTGCAACTAGAGAGGAGTCCCCGTTCCCTGCAGCTAGAGAAAGCCCGTCTGTAACAGTGAAGACCCAGCACAGACAAAGGTAAATAAATTAAATAAAAAACACACTCTAGGATTGTATTATTGTATATTTATCCACCAGTAAACATTCATCTTACTTGGTATTACCTTTTTCATGCACTGCTTTAAATGTTTTCTCCTTAAGACTGAATTTATGACAATGATTCAGCCAACATTTTTGATCCTCTACTGTGTACCAGATTCTGTCCCCTGTGCAGGGAAAGCAAAGAGGAATAGACAAGACCCCACCCTGGGGCTGCTCACAGATGAGCGCAGGAGAGAGATACAAACACAAATAGCAGGACAGGGCTCATAATTAGTAACAGTAGTTGCCTAAAATGTCCTGAAGTCCCAGAAAACATTTTTGCCTCTCTCTCTCTCTAATAGTTAAAATGTAGTTCCCATTATCATGTTTATAGTGTTTGCTTGTGAAGGGAAGAAGGAAAGGAACTTTTCTCGGACGTCTGGTGTGCCGGACGTGGTGGGCTTGCCTGTAACAGCAGAAGGCTCACTGTGTACCTGTCCCATGCTAAGATCCACATAAGTTTATTCTCATTTAATCCTATGAAAAGAGTATGGTGATTATCCTCATTTTCACATGGGGAACCCAAGGTTTTTAGTTCAGAGGTCAAGAAACTTCCCTAAGTTATATTGCCAAGAAATGGCAGAGTCAGGATTCAAAATCAAGTCTGTGCTCTCTCCACAATGCTGTATCTCCTCCCAATATGATATGCTACATGCCAACCCACTCCAGGATTCTTGTCTGGAGTATCTGCATGGACAGAGGAGCCTGGTGGGCTACAGTCTATAGGACTGCATAGGGTTGGATACAACTAAAGTGACTTAGCATGCGCATGTCATCTCATCTAATTCTTGAAGCGGCTCTTTGAGGGAAATGCTGTTATGCCTGTTTTTATACAGGAAGAAACTGATGCTCCAAAAAAGTAAATGTTTTGCCCAAGGTCAAAAAGTTAGTAAGCAACAAACCCAAGTGTCTCCAAAGCCATGGTCTTTTCCTGGTTACTATGAAGTCTCCCATCTCTTCCCATGTGGATTGAAGTTGAATTTCTACCCAGGCCTGCAAGAGCACACCTATTACTAGGGGACAGTTAATGCTGCAGCTGAAACAGCAATCCCATGTGTAGTATTATACATTGACATTTATGGGCACAGGCCAGGACCAGAGACTTTTCTGGAAGCAGGTTTTCTATACCTAAGGGGAGTGGTGGCAGTCCAGCTCTGCAGCCAGGTAGGAGTGGCCTCAGGTGAGAGAGATCAGGTTAGAAGATGCAAAGAATAGGAAAAAAGGACAAGTAAGTAACTGAAGAAGTTATGAACCTCACAACCTTGCTTTCAGTTAAGGTCTTCCTGCTGGAATTCTTGATTGAGGTAAAAATAAACATGCCCTTCAAAGTAACACATGTGCCGTCTGATCCCATTTGTCACAGGAGGGGTTGGGGCAGTGAGAACATGAAGAAATGCCCTCAGAAAGGGGATAATAACGAAACAGAAGTGGAAATAGCCTTAAAAGCCTGTGCTAGGCATAGGCTGCTTGCAGAAGTTGGATCCTTGTTGTAAACCTGACTTCTGCTTCTTTACAGGTGGAAGATTCTCTTTTTCCCTTGAGTCATGCTGTCACTTTATCTCCACCTCTGTTGTGACATGTTTCACCTTCCATACTCTTTTGTAGTTTTTGTTTTTTCTGCTTCTGTTGAACTGGTGATTCTTCAGAGACAGCGATAGTGCGCTTTCCATTCTGTACCACCTGCAGCGCTTTGTATTCAGTAGCTCTTCGGTGTTGGACTGAAAGAACGAACCCAAGGACACTGTGATTCCTCTAAATTTCTTCACTAAACTCTTTACTTTGGCCAACAAAGATGACACCTTACAAAGCCAACTTTCCCCTTTCTCCAGGTTCAGGGACTAAAGTAGATTAAAAAGTGTTCTATAATGCTTTGAGTGTGTGGGAGAGATACTTTCTGTTTAGGGAATGTTTCTAAGCCCTCTCATCAAAAATAGCCTTTCCATCTACGTCCAAGCTCCGTCAGGGCAGAGCAGATTGGCANACCAGGCTCCTCCATCCATGGGCTTTTCCAGGCAAGAGTACTGGAGTGGGGTGCCATTGCCTTCTCCACATCATCACATCAGTGCTTCTCAAACTTCAGTGTATACAGAAATCACCTTGGAATCTGGTGCAAACACAGATTTTAATTCAGTATATCTTGGAAAGGGCCCCTGACTCTGCATCTCTAACAAGCTCCCATGCTCTGATACCATTACTGCTGGTCCTTGGCCAACACTTTGAATAGCAGCACCGTTGAGCATCTTGTAAATCTATGTGCAAGATGCTGTTAATGACTTTCTCATACACACACAGACTTCACTCAGACCTCTACTCTAATCACTTCCCACCTTCAAGCCTGGAAATTGTTACTGTTAAAAGACTTAACACAAACAGAAACCGTCACCAAACTCAGTTTTGGCTGTTTGTTGCTATAAAGCCAGTACTTGAGAAGCAAGTATTCCTATGAAAGGTAAGGCTAGTTTATTCAGCAAGCTGGCACCTGGGGAGAAGGCAGACTCATGTCCAAGAACCAGCTCCCGGGATTCAGCTCAACCAGGAAAGTTTTCTGGTTTTGTTTTTTGATTCTTATTCATGTATCTTTTGGTTGCACCAGGTCATGGTTGTGGCATGCAGGGTCTTGCTTGCGGCTCACAGACTCCTGGTTGCAGCACGTGGGAGCTAGATCCTGACCAGGGATTGTACCTGGGCCTCCTCCATTAGGAGCTCGGGGTCTTACCATTGGACCACAGGGAAGTCCCTTGAAAATTTTTAAATAAATTAAAAGTTAATCGCTGTTAATCATTTGGGGAAGGGGTCAAAGTCTTTGTTATCTTCTACTGTGCACAGGCGGTTTTCTGATTGGTTGGTGATNAGCTCGGGGTCTTACCATTGGACCACCAGGGAAGTCCCTTGAAAATTTTTAAATAAATTAAAAGTTAATCGCTGTTAATCATTTGGGGAAGGGGTCAAAGTCTTTGTTATCTTCCACTGTGCACAGGCGGTTTTCTGATTGGTTGGTGATGAGATGATAGGGTGGTATCCAGGAATTTTGTGCCTAGTCTGAAGTTACCATCCTCCACCTGCATGGGGGCCTTAGTTCCTACAGAAGAACTGGAGATATGTTATCATCTACACTGCTTATGGTGGAACTAGGACCCTGCCCCGGGATGGATGTTCTGTGGTTTCTTCGCTGTTCCTCCCTTGTCTTCATATCCCTCCCTCCTTCTCTAATTCGCAACTGTTTGGACCTGCCCTTTGGATCTCAGGGAAGGTCAAGGAAATGGAATGAAACTTATGTCCTACAAATAAGAAATAGGGGACAGGAAAAGGATTTGTATCCAGTAGGGCCCCACAGGGTCCCACTCAGTTTCAAAATGTCATTCAACCTGTGAAAAAATTTGCCAAGTAAGCCTTAGGTAATTACACTGTGAAATGACATGGCTTCCAGAAGAACATGACATTTGAACTACATTTTGAAGGTTGCTTCATAATTTGCCAGACAAGTAGAGGGGCCAAGGTAGGGGGAGCCAGGAAAGGAAATTTCAGGCAGGAGAAAAAAGCATTTATAGATGAAGTGAAGTGAAGTCGCTCAGTCATGTCTGACTCTTTGCAACCCCATGGACTCTAGCCAACCAGGCTCCTTCCTCCATGGGATTTTCCAGGCAAGAGTACTGGAGTGGGTTGCCATTTCCTTCTCCAGGGAATCTTCTCAACCCAGGGATCGAACCCGGGTTTCCTGCGTTGCAGACAGACGCTTTACCATGTGAGCCACCAAGGGATCCTTCCATTTATAGGTGAGGGATCTGTAAACCCCCGGGGGAGGGGAGGAAGCTGCTGAAAGGTAAGACTAAGGACACAGATTCTTATCCTCTGGTTGAGGAGTTTGGATATTTATATTACAGGTGTTTAGAAATCACATGAGGACTAGAAGAGTATATAAATCTGATCAATATAATTCACTAATGTTTTCTCTTCCGCTAAATAAAATGGTCCCTTGGGAAACTAACAGAATGACAGGCCCACAACTCAAAGATAATATTATGGATATTCCATCTTATTTTCATGACACTTTTGAACATTTGTTTCTGGAGTTTTATTTCTTTAATTCATGTAGTAAATCATTGTAACCCTACCTTCTTTTCCATGAGAATCTGCTTCAAATTACTGAAATGACAGCAGATGTTTCAGCTTAGCAATGTCAATAAATACAAGTAGGTCATTGTCAGCATCCACAGCCTAACGCTCTATGAAGATCGTTGGATATCAGGGTGGCTAAGACTTCAAGACTCTAAGATACTGTCAAACAACATTTGCAAAGATATCTCTGTTAGGGCTTCCCTTGTAACTCAGTCAGTAAAGAATCTGCCTGCAATGCAGGAGACCTGGGTTGAGAAGATTCCCTGGAGAAGGAAATGGCAACCCACTCCAGCCAGTATTCTTGCCTGGAGAGTCCCATGGACAGAGGAGCCTGGCATGAGGTCGCAAAGAGTCAGACACTTAGTGACTAAACCACCACCGCCTCTGTTGAAAGCTAAGAAAGTCTCACTCTGTGACTTTTTAAACTTCCCTTAGTGCTAAAATATTTTTTTAAAGTTCTCTTTTCAATAATGGTAAACTTAAAGATAGATTGAAAATCCAGAATCTTCTAGTCTGCCTATCTTTGGTCCTTGTCTAGCTAGATTATGTCGTGTGTATGTTNGACAGATTGCCTTCCCTCCTGAGGCCTGCATGCCCTCATCTGTCAAAAGATACTGTAAGGTTCATAATTCCTAGGAGTCTCCAGAGGAATGTAACAGAAAATAAGCTTAGACCAGACTCTGCTGGTGTAGACCTAGGGTGGGAGCCAGGGGTGAAGCCCAAGGAGTAAAGAGGGGGGAATCTCTGAAGATAAACAGCTCCATAGTTGTGCAGGAAAGGGGTCTCCATCCTGCCATCTGCCAGGGAGGGAAGTGCAGCCTGGCAAGCACACAACTGCATCAGGACTGACAGATGTCCTAGTTCATCTCTGTCAACATCAACCAACACACGAATACCGTACATGAGGTTCTAGGGTTAGACGCAGTCCTTGCCTCAGTGGAGAGACAAGGAGAAAGAGAGAGAGAGAATAAAAGAAAGGAAGGAAGGAAGAGAGAAAGAGAGAGAGAGAGAGAGAAAGATGGAGGGAGAGAAGGAAGGAAAGAGAGTTTAGAGGAGGCAGCAGGGCTGGAAGAAAATAGGAAAGAGTTTATAATGAGGATGGAAGGGCCTTGAAGAAGGACTCGAGGAATGGCTCACAAGAAGAGGAAATGAAGGCATCTTGGACTGAGGGGGTTCTGGAAGCCAAGAATGGACCAAAATGGACGCATTTTGCATCTGATTAGACCAGTTGCCTATGGTGGATAATCTGCAAGATAAGTTGGAAAACCGGAGGCCAGTTGTGGAGGACTTGAAATGTAAGGATTAGAAAACTGTTTTTATCCATTTATTCTTAAAGAATTTTTAGCAGGAGAATATTACCTGGAGCCAAGTATGACAAACAGATTACCTGGAGCCATGTATGACATACAGATTAAAGTCCAGAAAAGATGAGCAGTCAAGAAAAATATGATAAGAACAAGCAAAGATCAATGGATTTGGACAATAAGGCACCATGTGACCTAGGTGCAAGCCAGGTCACAAAAGAAGGAGAAGAGGGTAGCTAGTGCTAAATGAAGATGAAGAGTGTTACGTTCTAGTGAGCATCTCCTGAGTAAAGCCTAGGTCAATAGGTTATGGGACAGATTCAAGGAAACCTGTATTTTTGTTTTCCAAATAGGTTAAAGACAGAAACGAAGAAGTTAGCAGAGAGAAGGAAGAAAGGTGCTAGAAGAAGGGGCAGAGTGAGGGAAGGACTACTACAAGATAGAAAGGACTCCGAAGGAAAGGTAAAGAGGGGACTTCCCTAGTGGCCAAATGGCTAAGACTCCACACTCCCAATGCGGACCGCCTGGCTTCAATGGCCGGTCGGTGAAGTGGATGCCACATGCTGCAACTAAGACCCGGTGCAGCCAAATAAATATTAAAAATAAAAAATGGTAGACAGGAGTTGCCAACTTTTCCCTCACCCTTCCCTCCCAAGTTAAGCTATATGGATATATTTGTCAGTTTAAAGGTTTGGATACAGAGGTGAGTAAATGAGGTTACAGAGCTCTTCACAAAAACTCAGTTCAGTTCAGTTCAGTTCAGTCACTCAGTCGTGTCCGACTCTGTGACCCCATGGACTGCAGCACACCAGGCTTCCCTGTCCCTCACCAACTCCCGGAGCTTATTCAAACTCATGTCCATGGAGTCAGTGATACCATCCAACCGTCTCATCCTCTGTCGTCCCTTTCTCCTCCCACCTTCAATCTTTCCCAGCATCAAGATCTTTTCAAACGAGTCAGCTCGTCACATCAGGTGGCCAAAGGATCGGAGTTTCAGCTTCAACATCAGTCCTCAGAAACTCAGTTGGCCTCAGACATTCTATATAGGAGATAAGGCTGTCAGCTGTGAGGGAGAGAAATGAAGGGAGGTTTGTGGGTTTTTTGCAGGTTGGGGTTGTGCCGGGTCTGCATTGCTGTACTTGGACTTTCTCCAGTTGTGGCAAGCAGGGGCTGCTCTTCCCTGCCGTGTGAGGGCTTCCCGCTGTGGCGTCCTCTCTGGTTGCTGAGCATGGGCTGCTGGTGCACAGGCTTCGGTAGCTGTGGCACATGAGATGAGTAGCGGAGGTGCACGGGCTCAGTTGCTCCATCGCATGTGGAATCCTCCTGGCCCAGGGATGGAACCTGTATCCCTCACATTGGCAGGCGGATTCCTATCTACTAGACCACCAAGGAAGTCCCGAGAGATGCTGTTTTGGTTTGGGTATCCCCAGAAGCAAACTCTGAGACAAGGATTTGAGACAAATAGTCCATTTAGTAGTTGATTCCAGGAAGCAGCAGAAAGGGAGCAGGTAAGTGACACAGGAGAGGGAAAGTAGCCAGGAGTGGGTGTGCACGCTCAGGCTGCTGACCACGGTGGGCATTTCATCCAGTGAAGACTGGAAATCAGCAGAGAACAGACTCATCCTGCAAGAGAGGCGAGGAAGCCAAGGAATTTATCTCCTAGCTCCCATCAGTCACTGCTTTTGGGCTGACACACGAGCGGACAGCGGCTTGCACACTGGCAGAGAGGGCACTGCAGGCCCTGGCAGCCAGGCGCAGGCAGTTGGAAGAATGTCTGCAAAGGATACCAGCTGAGAAGATGTGAAACCAAGAACATCTGCTAGAGACAGGAACAAGGGGTAAGGAAAAATGTTCGGAACAGACAATAGATGAGGTGTGTGGTAATGGTTCTTCGGAGATACATAAAGTGGGTTCTTAACAGCAGTAAAAGTCAGTTCAGATTAAAAGATGTGACTCTGTAAATGATCTAACGAAAGACAACTTGAGACCCACTCAGATTCCAGAAACACTTCACTGTCTGAGAGATGAGAACAGGGAATGCAGATGGTCAGGATGCGCTATGGCAAGCACAGGCAGAAAAGGGCATAGGGAAAAACAAGGGGGATGAAAACAGTCCTCGTGCTGGAGCCCCAGAGATGGGCTGATGGTTGCAACATCTGACATGATGGAGGGATGCAGGAGGAAAAGCCGCCATGGACCTGAAGAACCGGAAATGGGAAAGGATTGGTTGGCACTGCCCTCATTCAACTGATGGAGGGGCTGAGAGGAACAGAGAGGGGAAGTGACTTGGACAACGTGGCACAGCTGGTGAATTTCAGTGCCAGAATGACAGCCCACATGCCCCACCACTGCCTTGGGCTGTGCTTTGTCTTGGGACAGATCCCAGGGATTATTAAAGGTTGAATCAGCAGATGGAGGGAAGCAGGAAGGTAACGAGCATGTAAGCAGAGCATGGCTGGAGCTGGAGCAGCTGCCTGGTCAGTGACAGTGGGGCAAAGTTATGGGTTTAGAGATGGAGGTGGAGTGGCTCTCCTATCCAGGCTCCAGAACGCTGGTACAGGAGGGTGGGGGCAGTCTGCTGGGAAATGGATTTTGTAGATGTATCTTGTAGGTGTGTTTCCAAAGAAAGCCATGTCTTCTCAGAGTTGGGGGAAGTACTGGTGAAGGTTACAGAGAAAGAGCTAAAGCCCACTCCCTGCTTCCAACAAACCACTCTACGGCACTGTCGTGTACGTGTGTATGGGTGCATGCTCAGTCAGTTGTGTCCGAATCTTTGCAACCCACCATGGACTGTAGCCCTCCAGGCTCTCCTATCCAAGGAATTTTCCAGGCAAGAATACTGGAGTGGGTTGCCGTTTCCTACTCCAGAGGATCTTCCCAATCCAGGGATCGAACCCATGTCGCCATCCCCATCCTTGGCAGGAGGATTCTTTAGCACTGTGCCACCTGGGGTGCTGTCATAGATCAAAATAATAGATGGGTCATCAACATGGACGTCATGGAGAAAATGATGGGTGGAGAAAATGTTTGTTTGGGGCAATGTAGCCCTAAGGAATGAGCAACTTGTTTGGTTTTGCTTTTGAGAACAAGCCTAAAGCCATAAGTCTTAAAAGCTGACTGCTCAGGCCCCCAGAAGCCCACGTGCCTTTTCTACAGCTTCTTGTGCTGTAAAGACATGACAAGGAGAGGCAAGTCTTACTCTCTAATGTGTTTGTCCCTTGCTTGGGGTTGGGGGAGGGCTCAGGGATGGGGCAAACTGAGAAACTACCCACAAGGGATCACACAACAGTCATGCTTAGAAAGGGTACCTCCATTCGGTCTGTGGGCTGCGGGCAGAGAGTTTCAGTCCCAGTCTCACCCTGCTGGTCTCCTGCTTAAGGCCTCTGTGATTTTAGGTGTGTGAGCAAGCTGCTAACCCAAGTTTAAAGGCTGCTGAAACTTATTGTCTGAGATCTTCAGGGGCCACATTTCATATTGGAAGGCATGGCTGGAGGGGATTGGCACTGGTCTGCATCAGCAATGGCCTCTGAAGTGAACAGCTGCAAAACAGGAAGAGTCTTCTAACAGAAGTAGGGGCGTGCACTGGACTGATGCTGTGATGTGACGAGGGTGCAAAGGTGGGAAAGGTGGGTGAGACTAGACATCAACAGAAGAGGTATTTAATATGGCAGTTGGTTTTCAACAAGCGTTCTAAAACCATTCAAGGAGGAAAGAACAATCTTTTCAACAAATGCTGCTGGGGAAACTGGACATCCACATGTAAAAGAATGAAGTGGGGTCCTGACTCTACACTATATACAAAAATTAACTCAAAATGAATAAAAGATCTAAGGGTAATAGCTAAACCTGTAAATCTCTTAGAAGAAAATATAGGGGAAAATCTACATAACACTGGATTTGGTGGTGATTTCTTGGATATGACCCTAAAAACACAGAAAACAAACGAATAACTAGATAAATTGAATTTCATCAAAATTAAAACCTTTTGTGCATCCAGAGAGTGAAAGGGCAACCCACAGAATGGGAGAAAATATTTGCAAATCACCATATCTGGTAAGGGATTATTCTCTACTTTATATAAAGAACCTCAGCAACTCAACAAAAACAACTCAATTAAAAATAGGCAGAGGTTTTGGAAGCTCTCTTTCATCACAGGAAAAAAAAAAAAAACCAACAATTTTTTGGTAACTATGATGGTGACAGATGTTAATCAGACTTACTGTTGTGAGCATTTCTTAATATATAAAAATATCGAATCATTGATATTCACCTGAAAAATAATGTAATATTATAAGTCAATTATTCCTCCATTAATAAAGGAAAGAAGTAGGCAAAATGGTTAATTCTTTTTTATTTAAAAATCTTTATTTTTATTTTCGACTACGCTGCGTGGGCTTTTCTCTAGTCGTGGCGAGCTAGAGCTACTCTCCAGTTGCAGTTTGCAGGCTTCTCACTGCGGTGGCCTCTCATTGCAGAGCACGGGCTCTAGAGCATGGGCTCAAGTAGTGTGGCACAGGGACTTAGTTTCTCTGTGGCACGTGNGAGCATTTCTTAATATATAAAAATATCGAATCATTGATATTCACCTGAAAAATAATGTAATATTATAAGTCAATTATTCCTCCATTAATAAAGGAAAGAAGTAGGCAAAATGGTTAATTCTTTTTTATTTAAAAATCTTTATTTTTATTTTCGACTACGCTGCGTGGGCTTTTCTCTAGTCGTGGCGAGCTAGAGCTACTCTCCAGTTGCAGTTTGCAGGCTTCTCACTGCGGTGGCCTCTCATTGCAGAGCACGGGCTCTAGAGCATGGGCTCAAGTAGTGTGGCACAGGGACTTAGTTTCTCTGTGGCACGTGGGATCTTCCCGGGCCAGGGATCGAACCCATGTCTCCTGCATTGGCAGGTGGATTTTTAACCACTGGGCCACCAGGGAAGCCCCCCAGATGGTGAGTTTCATGTTATATGTATTCTACCACAGCAAACAACAACTCAGAAAAAGTGTTTCATTGGTGGCAGCTGAATAATAATACAGAACTGAGAACACAGAGGAGCCATAAGCTAGCTGGCAGTCTTTCCCTCCTAAGAGAGAGAGGAAGTTAGGTCTTCAGGAGAAGCGCCTCTGAGACGTTTGTTTGGGGTTAGCTGTAGTGGAGATGAACTTGGGCATGCTTGGGAAAGGGTATCCGGTGCAGGAGAGTTTTTACTTAGAAAAGAAGAAAAACCAAACCCTCAGGGTGGTGTAATGGAAGGGATTCGAGAGGTGAAAGGACCACCCTAGGGAGCAGTGAAGAGCTAAGAGGCATAAGGTTGACGTGGGGAGGAGATGGCATGGAGGATGTTACCCAGAGATGCTTCTTTTTAAGCAAATAGTTCCCAGGCTGCACAATTAAGTGTAGTCTCCACTGTGCTGTGCAGAGTGTGACTGGAAGAAGCCCGTGGCACCTCCCAGGGGACGGCACCGTGTCTCACATGGACCGATGCTGTCCAACCTTGAGGACTTCCTGTCCCTCCCCATCTACCTGTGATCCACCTCCAAAGGGCACAAATAGGGTTCTAACTTGGCTCCTCGTGATCCCAGCGTTGGCTTTGGAAGTCGCCCAGAGGAAGGGGTGGGATTAAAGAGAGAGTTTGCTGTCCTGTGTTCCCCCAGAGTCACGATAAATGGCCAGGGCTTCAACATATTTTGAGCCGTGGGATTTAGAGTAAAAGTTAAGTTAGGAGAAAGAGGCTTTTGTCCTCAAGGACTTTGCCGCTCAAGGAGAGAGTGTCATATTTTTCAGCCGTGACAAATTGGGGAAAAAAGCAGGGGGCTTTTCAAAGATGGGGTTAATTTACACACTAAGCCGAAAACTGAGATGCATCTCAGGAAAATGAAAAAAAAAAAAGAAAATGAGGAAAGCCAGCTGTGGCCCAGACAGAAGTCAAGTTAATCTCTGGAACTTGGTTTGGCTTGACAAAAATTGAACTCTGATGGGCTCCACCTCAGTGGAGGTAAAAGGACATGGGGAAAGTTCCTTCTCTCTCCCTTGTGGGGACATAAGAGTCCTGNAGACAGAAGTCAAGTTAATCTCTGGAACTTGGTTTGGCTTGACAAAAATTGAACTCTGATGGGCTCCACCTCAGTGGAGGTAAAAGGACATGGGGAAAGTTCCTTCTCTCTCCCTTGTGGGGACATAAGAGTCCTGCTAATCAATGAGCTTCCCCCAGACAGAAGCATCGTGTTCCATCCTCTGGGGGTCTCCGAGATGTCTGGCCCTCAGCAGGGTCTCATCCACTGTGAGTAGAATGAATGATGGAGTCAATAAGAGAATAAGCTCAAAGAATGACTGAAGAAACCACATTCCAGCCCATGCTTCACCGATAATGGTCATAAAAGGAGGGACAAAGTGGGCTGGATTGTTATAGTATTTTGACTTTGTTTAACTTTGTGCAAACGCTTTCTGTTTAGCTGGGATAATGGGAGGACTTGGATTGGTAATAAACAAATAAATGAGCAGAGAATGCTGTCTTACATTTGAAGTGATTTACAGTGTACAAGGCTATTATGCACACATTTTTTCCATAGAGCCTGTTAACCACCTTGGGCGCAGGCATGACAAAGAATACTTTCTCCTTTGACGAAACTGCAATTTAAACCCCTTCAATAACTGCAATCACAGAGCTGAGATGGCAGAGGACAGATGTGAACCCAGAGCTGACTCTCAAAGCTCCTTCTGACCTGGGGTCCTTGCTTCCAGGGGACCTACGCTCTGGAAAAATCATTCCACCACGTGTTCAGCCTGGTGGACTCCTCAGAGTCTTCTTTTGCAGTCCAGGTGTTGTTGGGTAACATTTGGTCTTGTTTTGTGCGGGTTGTTAATTTGTTACAAATTGTGCAATTAAATGATGAAATGTGTAACTCAGGCACTCCCGTCTTCTCCCACACAGAAAACCATCCGTTTATCACATCTCTCCTGAGCATCAGAAATGCCTGTTTTCATTTTTGCCCTTTCTGTGGCTGCCCTCTTACCCACTGTATGCGTCACTTCTCTGCATGTCTCCCCTGACGCTGGTCTTCCTTTCAAACTGAAGCATTTTGCCATGATGCCCTTTGCTGCCTCACTTCAAATGTCTGCCCCCCTCCTCCATCTTTACTTCTCCCCAAGGCCCTGGACTTGCTTTCTTTGGAGGCAGTGCCTACCCACTCTTTCTTTCCACAGCTTTGGCCAGCTGGCCCCAGAAATCAATCAGTGGCCCATCAGAGACCAGGCTAGCAGCTGTCACTCCCACCATGGAATTTAGGTAAGTTCCCCGGAGACCTGTTAGTGCACACAGTTCATGAGTCAGCTGTGCTGTGCGGAACGCTCCCATTTCCTGCCGTCTCCTGAAGCCTGGTCCCTGTCTTCATCTGCTAAGCCATCAATTTCTACTCCACTAGTATGAACGTTCTTTGTTTTCTTTCCTTTTTCTTCTTTAATTTAAAGAAACTCACTGCGTGGTTTCCCATGAAGCGTTTACGGCCTCCACACACTGCCATCTTCACTCTGCCCTTTAACAGACCTCTCTTGCCCTTTTTTAAAGTTTTCCTTCTCAGTCTCATTTGGAACTCTAACATTTCAGCCAGCTGCCCACACCCTTGTACGTGCTAAGTCACTTCATTCGTGTCCGACTCTGTGCGACCCTATGGACTGTAGCCCACCAGGGTCCACTGTGCATCAGATTTTCCAGGCGAGAATACTGGAGTGGATTGCCACGCCCTCCTCCAAGGGATCCTCCCAAAACAAGGATGAAACCTGCGTCTCATGGTCTGCTGCATTGGCAAGCGGGCTCTTTACCACTTGTACCGCCACCTGGGAAGCCGTAAGATCTTAGGTGATGAGTTCCTTACTGCCTAGTTTGGAGGCTGGAGGAAGCCTCAGAGAACTTTTAGTTGAGAAATTCCTAACCCAGAGCACTTGTGGGCCATCCACGAAGTCCTTAGGAAGCTGTGATGCTCTGAAGTTTCATGTAAAATGTCAAGGGTCTGGGCACTTCTCTGGGGAGAGAGTCCATAGATTTCCACGCTATCCTCAGAGATGGGATGATGGCTCAGGCCCTGCTCCCAGTCCAGCCTCCTCATTTTACAAATGCATACACAGAGGCCCCTCATGAGTTAATACCTATGAGAGAGGAGTCGGGTTTTGGGCCCGTTTCATCTGTGCTTTGCCGTATCTGTGTGGACCTACCTGCCCCTTGCCATTACGTGCTTAGTCGCTCAGTTCAGTTCAGTTCAATCGCTTGGTCATGTCCAACTCTTTTCAACCCCGTGGACCACAGCACGCCAGGCCTCCCTGTCCATCACCAAATCCTGGAGTCTACCCAAACCCATGTCCATTGAGTTGGTGATGCCATCCAACCATCTCATCCTCTGTCATCCCCTTCTCCTCCTGCCCTCAATCTTTCCCAGCATCAGAGTCTTTTCAAATAAGTCAGCTTTTCATCAGGTGGCCAAAGTATTGGAGTTTCAGCTTCAGCATCAGTCCTTCCAATGAACACCCAGGACTGATCTCCTTTAGGATGGACTGGTTGGATCTCCTTGCAGTCCAAGGGACTCTCAAGAGTCTTCTCCAACACCACAGTTCAAAAGCATCAATTCTTCAGTGCTCAGCTTTCTTTATAGTCCAACTCTCACATCCATACATGACTACTGGAAAAACCATAGCCTTGACTAGATGGACCTTTGTTGGCAAAGTAATGTCTCTGCTTTTTAATATGCTATCTAGGTTGGTCATAACTTTTCTTCCAAGGAGTAAGCAAGCGTCTTTTAATTTCATGGCTGCAGTCACCATCTGCAGTGATTTTGGAGCCCCCCAAAATAAAGTCAGCCACTGTTTCCACTGTTTCCCCATCTACTTGCCAGTCACTCAGTCATGTCCAATTCTTTGCAACCCCATGGATTGTAGCCCGCCAGACTCCTCTGTCCATGGGGATTCTCCAGGCAAGAATACTGGTTGCCATGCCCTCCTCACCTGCCCCTTGAAGCCTCCCTAAACACTATTTCTCCCTCCTAGATTTTCTTCTTGGGTTTTGCTTTTCTGCATGTACACACACTCATGTGTGTGTGCTCCCTTGTACTTATTCAGTACTCAAGACTGGCTATTTAATTTGTGGGACCCAGAGGAAAATGAAGAGTGGGTCCTGGCAGGGAGTGGGGATGTCTATCTCCCCTTCCTTTGGGCCAGCTGTCCCAGAGATTTTGACTTTGGCATCAGGGTACCCTGGGTCCTGAAGGCAGGGTGGCCAAGACGCCCATGCTCAGGTGTGCCCTGAACAAATTGAGGGAGGGCCACCACACCTCCCCACATGTGAGACACCATGGGCACAGGCCTGCCAGACTCTCACTGTCCCTGCGCCAGTACCCAGGCCAGAGCGGATGAACAGTGGAGCTTGGCCATCCAACATGCTGGGGTGGGGAGGCTAGAAGGGCCCTGGAGCCAGGACGTGGAGAAAGGGGGACAGTCCCTCTCACCCAAGGGAGGCAGGGAGGCTAACCCCGCGTGAGCAGAGGCTCCAGGCCTCCTGGGCCTGCCGTGCTGTCCCACTGGCCTTCACTTCCAAGATAAAAGCGTTAGGAATCTCAGGAAAACAGCAGCAAAGTCTTAAGCCAAGTGTGGCTCCTTCTGCACCAGCCACAAGTCCAAGAAACACCCGGACAGCATTTCAAAACACATTCACATCCTTGCCTGTATTCCAACCTTTCAATAGCCCTTTGAATTCATCAGATTCGGTGTCTTTAAGCCCCATTTTACCAAAGACAAGACTCTAAGGTTGTAGACAGAGCTTAACACGAGTGTTGGTATCAGTTCAACTTCATCCCTCTGGGTCTTAGTTTCCTCACTTACAAAGGGAGCCTATCACCCCTTCTTCAGGATGGGTGTAGG
Source organism: Neotragus pygmaeus (assembly GCA_006410875.1). Lineage (NCBI taxonomy): Eukaryota > Metazoa > Chordata > Mammalia > Artiodactyla > Bovidae > Neotragus > Neotragus pygmaeus. The sequence continues at coordinate 3,798,820 of SJYV01055728.1, forward strand.
ACTGCAACGGTCACTGTAGAAAATGCATTCCAGCTGAAATGCGTTCCAGATACGGCCATTGCTCCAAAAGTGGAAATATCAGTGTGCCTGTGTACCTATCTGACTTTCCCCCAAACCCTGTTCACAAGCAGTCTTCACTAATTTTCAGTATATACAAGCCATCCGTACTGTTTTGGCATACCAATTTTATTTAAATCTGTCTGCATCTTTACACTTTATTTTATGGGCTAGCTTTATCCTGGTGTCATAAGTGAAAGACCAAATAACCCTCACCTTAAATAGAAGGCAATCATAAAAATAAATTTATGGAAAATGCTGATGGTTTGAGAATTTCACCTGATATTTTGCCTGCTGAAAATTTAGAACCCGTATTTTTTCTTTGTTCAAAAAGGGAAATTAGCAAGCATTAAAGCTTTCACCCCACCCCACGACTTCTCTTCCTTATCTACAAGGCATGATTTTGTCAGTGTTCCATTCAATGGTATTAGGTGTCCTGCACATGACAGAGGCTGAGCCAGGGTTCACCAGCCATGTAGCATGATTGCAAAAGATGAAAAAACCACACAGACCAATTCCAAATGTTTTTTATGGACACATGGGTTGAAAAGAATTCACATCACATTAATAGTGATTGCCTCTGAGGAGGGAGAGGAGAGGAAAAGGTTGTGGTCAAATGATCTTTATATTTGTAATGTTTTCATTATTTTATCAAAAACCCTTGAAATAAACAGGAAAATACTTTTACGGTTGCTAATTCTGCATAATGAGAGCATGCATATTTAGTAATCTTCAGGTTATTATGTATTTTTAAATTTTTTTTTTAATTTAAAAGGAAAAACAGAGAGAAAAAGAAATGTTTGGTCAGGCAAAATGCTCCCAAACAAGGTTGCTGGAAGGATTGAAAATTCTTTGTTAAATAAGGGACCGCCATAATAAAATGGCCACGTACCAGGTGACTTACACAGCAGAAATTAGGTTTCTCACAGTCCTGGAGGCTGGAGGTCTAAAATCAGGGTGCTGGCAGGTTTGGTTTCCTCTGAGGTCTCTCTCCTTGAGAGATGGCTTGAAGGTGGCTGCCGCCTCAAGTGTCTCCATATGGTCTTGCTTCGATGCATGCCTGAGTCCTCTTCTTATAATGACACCAGGCAGTTAGGATTAGGGTTCACTCTAATGACCTCATTTCACCTTGTGTGTTAGTTGCTTAGTTGTGTCTGACTCTTTGCAACTCCATGGATTGCAGTCCATCAGGCTCTTCTGTCCATGGGATTTCTCAAGCAAGAATACTGGAGTGGGTTTCTGTTTCCTTCTCCAGGGGATTTTCCCGACCCAGGGATCAAACTCTGGATGCCTGCATTGCAGGCTGATTCCCTACTGTCTGAACCATCAAGGAAGCCCTCATTTGACGTTAACTACCTCTTTAAAGACTCTCCAAATAGAGTCACATTCTGGGTAGTAGGGGTTCTGACTTCAACACATGAATTTGGAGGATATAGTTCAGCCCATATCAGGGACCTTAACTGATGACCTGTGCCAACCTACCATATCATCCAAGAATCTCTTGTCCCTCTCTTCATGGACTGCTGCCCTTCCTGCCTCTTTCCAACATCCTGGACATCCAGAGCCTGGATTTCCTGACAGCCTCACTGCTTGTACCTTATTTTTTCAATTGAGGTATTGCTGATGTACAATATTATGTCAGTTTCAGGTGTACAACAAAGTGATTCACAATTTTTTTGTTATGTTCCATTTATAGTTATTGTAAAATGCCGGCTATGCCTGAACCTCCTTGAGCCTTCCTGGCACTGACTCCTGCTTTCTGCAGGCAGAACCAACTGTCCTCCTCACCCTAGCTCAACCCCTTTGAGTCCACACCCATCTTTGGATTTTCCACTCCGGAACCCACAGCATCCCAGACTGAAACTCTGCTGCTTCACCCAGCTTAAATTAACTCTTCATGGACAATACATGCAAGATATTTTCTCCATCTCAGCTCGTCACTGAATGCCCACACCCCTCTGTCCTGTCTGCCTTCTAGAAATGTGTCTGCAGTGAGTATGTTTGTCGCATTCTCTTGCCCATCCCCCCTCTGTAGTTATCATTTTCAGGTCACAGATGGTATCCAATCAAGAAAACCAAAACCTCTCTAAACACTTAGCTGCTGTTGCTGCTAAGTCGCTTCAGTCGTGTCCGACTCTGTGCAACCCCATAGACAGCAGCCCACCAGGCTCTCCCGTCCCTGGGATCGTCCAGGCAAGAATACTGGAGTGGGTTGCCATTTCCTTCTCCAGTGCAAGAANGCTGCTAAGTCGCTTCAGTCGTGTCCGACTCTGTGCAACCCCATAGACAGCAGCCCACCAGGCTCTCCCGTCCCTGGGATCGTCCAGGCAAGAATACTGGAGTGGGTTGCCATTTCCTTCTCCAGTGCAAGAAAGTGAAAAGTGAAGGTGAAGTCACTCAGTCATGTTCGACTCCTAGCGACCCCATGGACTGCAGCCTACCAGGCTCCTCCATCCATTGGATTTGCCAGGCAAGAGTACTGGAGTGGGGTACCATTGCCTTTTCCAAACACTTAGCTAGAGGGAATTTAACATAAGGAATTGTTTACACAGGGTTTGAGAGAGAGCTGAGGAGCCAGGCCGGGCATGATGAGGGATGTGAACGCGGTGGCCCATGTGAGTAAGGGTGACACCCTAGTGATGGTAGAGCAGCAAGATAGAAAGCATTGTGTCCACTGCTCCATGGAGCACACTGGCTCTGAACTATGTGCGCCCAGGCTGTTAAATGGAAGAAACGTCTATTATGTTGAAGCCACTGCTGCTTAGTTTCTATCAGGGTAGCCAAGTTCAAGTCCAACAAATGCATCTCTTTTTGTATTGCCTCTTTGGGGGCAGTTTGCAGAGCCCTATTCCTTCACCAAGTAGATAGAGCTGTAGCCTTGGGGTGAATGGTTACAGTCATCTGAAATACATTCAGATGCATTCCTTATACTTAAATGACTGCTGGAACTTGGGTGACCAGCTGTCTCTGTTTGCCCAGGAATGAGGGCTATTGTAGAGGCTGAACTCTGAAATGGGGACAGTCCCAGACAAACTGGGGTGAGTCGGTCATCTTATCTTCTCCTTTGTGCTTGTAGCTCCTGCCAGAGCCCCAACCCCATTCTCCCCTCCCATGCCCAGGTTCAAACCACAGTGCAGGCCGCCACCCTCACAGAGCCTGGTTGCCTTCCAGTGTCTCTTTGAACAAGGCCCAGCAAGGCCTTCCATGTCCACTGCTTCATTCCCGAAGAGAATAAACACCTCTCCAACCTCAGCCTGCCGAGCGGAGTCACTAGAGTTCTTCCAGCAGCCTTGGCCTTTTGTATCTGAGGGATTTTCCAAGATAAATTCAGTTTCTCTGGATCTGAAGCTCATGTTGCATTCCTTGCTTCTAGGAAATTTTCCTGACCATAAGGAGAATCTCTGGTCTCACCCCAAGGAGATGATAGTGGGGTTCTCCTACCACACAGGCCTGGTTGGTCTGTTCCACATGGTCTGTCTGAAGGGGGACCTCCTGGTGAGGGTGTCCTCCTTGGCAGGGCTCTTCTCTCATCCTGCTTTCATCTGAGGCACAGCTCACTGGACTGGAAAGAGCAGTGGATTGAGTTCAGACCCTTGTGTTTGGAAGCCTGCCTCTGCCCCTGTTCTCTCTAGAATATTGGGCAAGTTGCTTGCAGGGCCTCAGCTTTCCCATCTGCATAATGGAGTGAAATTGTAGGCTGAAAAATTACCCCCAAAATGATATTCATATCCATATCCACCCTGGAACTTGCAAATATTACTTCATTTGGAAAAAGGTCTTTGCAAATGTGATTAAGGACCTGAAAATAAGGAAGTTTTCCTGGATCTTCCAGGTAGGTCCTAAATCCCATCATAAGGGTCCTTAGGAGAGGGATGTAGAGGGAAATTTCACAGACACAAGAGGAGGGCAATGTGACCATGGAGGCAAAGATGCAAGTGATGCAGCCACAAGTCAAGGGATGCTGGCAGCCACCGAAATGTGAAAAAGTCAAGGAGTAGATTCTCTCCCAGGGTTCCCACAGAGCACACCCTGCTGTTATGGGCTGAACTGTGTCCCCTCAAAATTCATGTGTTCAAGTCTCAACCCCAGAAACTCAGAATATAACCATATTTGGAAGTTAGGTTTTTAAAGAGGCTGAGTCAAAAAGAGGCTGTTAGAATGGGGTCCTAGTTCAGTAGGCCTGCATGCTCAGTCACTTGAGTCATGTCTGCTGACTCTTTGAGACCCCATGGACAGTAGTGCGCCAGACTCCTTTGTCCACAGGATTCTCCAGGCAAGAATACTGGAGTGGACTGCCATACCCTCCTCCAGAGGATCTCCCAGACCCAGGGATCGAATCCACATCTCCTATAGCTCCTGCGCTGCAGGCAGATTCTTTACCACTGAGCCCCCAGGGAAGTCCAATCCAGTAGGACCTGTGTCCTTTTATTATAATAAAAGGACACTTTATAATCAAAAGACACCAAAGACTCACACATGCACAGAGGGAGGTCCATGTGAGGACCCAGAAAGAGGGCCACCATCACCAAGTCAAAGAGAGAGGCCTTGGGAAAGACTTCCCCTTCCTGCATCTTGATCTGGACTTCCAGTCTCCAGACTGTGAGAAAGTAAGCCATCCACTGTGTAGTCCTTTCCATGGCAGCCCCAGGAAGTTAATCCAGCTGGTGATACCTAACTTGTAGGCTTGTTCTAAGATCAAGGCGATCATGAGGTATCCCACTGGTCTATGGGTAAGCAGTCATCGCACTCTAGTGGTGTCTGAGATCTCCTCTTATGGAGACTTGTTTGCATATTTGTTCCTCTGCCCAGACAGAAGTTAAAAGAGAAACAACAACAATAGCCATAGTCATTTTTTTTCTTTTCTCCTCTGTTTCCCACCTTACCACTCCATCTTCCTTCTGTGAACCCCATCACCTACCAGAACTCCAGAACAGATGATAATTGCACGTATACATCTATGTCCTATGCATGTGTGCATGCTAAGTTGCTTCAGTCATATCTGACTCTCTGTGACCCCAACAACTGTAGCCCGCCAGGCTCCTCTGTCCATGGGATTCTCCAGGCAAGAAGACTGGAGTGGGTTGCCATTCCCTTCTCCAGGGGATCTTTCCAACCCAGGGATTGAACCCATGTTTCCTGCAGCTCCTGCATTGCAGGCGGATTCTTTACCACTGAGCCAGTGGGGAAGCCCACGTATCNCCTCTGTCCATGGGATTCTCCAGGCAAGAAGACTGGAGTGGGTTGCCATTCCCTTCTCCAGGGGATCTTTCCAACCCAGGGATTGAACCCATGTTTCCTGCAGCTCCTGCATTGCAGGCGGATTCTTTACCACTGAGCCAGTGGGGAAGCCCACGTATCTGCCTCATCGCCACTTAATAGCAATGACAATGGCTCACATTTATAGAATTCTGTTTATAGTCAGACATCCTTCTAAGTGCTTTTTAAAAAATATATCGTTTAATGCTCTAACTGTCCCTTTAACTTGGGTACTATTAGTATTCCAACTTGATAGATAGGGAAACCAAGATAGAATGGTAAAGAGCTTGCGCAAGGAATTGGCAGAGCTGGGAGGCCCAAGCCTGCGTCCTCATCCCCTGTTAAACCGCAGGAGGGCAGGGATCCACCGTGTTGCCGCTAACGTTAATTCTCCACCAAGTGCTTGGCACAGAGTGTGGACTCAGCAAAGGCTACCTGGCTGACCGACTAGCTGAATGAGTGAATGAATGAATGATTCTTTCCCTGGACCAAGAAGGTGTTCTCCAAAACTCTGCTCAGTCAATTTCTTTTCAGCTTGACTCTGCTGCTATTACTGCTACAGGCCCTGACCATCAGCAGTTCCACGTAGCCTGTGCCCACATCACCCTCCCTCTGCCTCTTTCACCCGGGAGCTGAGAACCTGAGTTGAAGCATCAGCCACTGCTGCCTCTCTCCCTCCATCCCTCAGGAGTGTCCTTGTCTCCTCCTCCCAGTGACTGACTCTCACCTATATGAACAGACAGACTAGAATTCCCAAAAGCGTAGTGAGAGAAGTCTCAGTTCAGCGGGATTATGGAAATTGCAGGGGCCCTTTATACTTGCCCAAAGCCACAGAAAACTGGGTGTTATTTTTGACTTCAAATCTGCTCTTCCTTCCAACATACCAAGTCAGTAAGAAAAAAAAGAGAGAAGATGGGGTGTCAGAGCCTGGTTTCAATTCTTACCAGCTGTGTAATGTTAGGTAAATTATATGAATTCCCTAAACCTGAGTTGGCCAACAAAATGGGCGATGAGGCTGTTTTCTCTCTGCCTTTCCAGTTCCTACAGTCTGTAGGACTCACCTAGCCAGGTTCTCCTGGGCCCAGGTCACTGTCCTGGGAGAAAGGACTCGACTCCAGAAGTGCATATTTCAGTAATGGTCAGTCTAGACCTTGATAAGTCTCATTCCAGCTGCTGATCCAGGCCCTTCAGGCTGCCTGTGTGTGTGGTTGCTAAGTCACTTCAGTCATATCCGACTCTTTGTGACCCCGTGGACTGTAGCATGCCAGGCTCCTCTGTCCATGGAATTCTCCAGGCTAGAATGCTGGAGTGGGTTGCCATTTCCTTCTGCAGGGGATCTTCCTGACCCAGGGATCAAACCCAAGTCTCCTGCTTTGCAGGTGGATTCTTTACCATCTGAGCCACCAGGGAAACCCTCAGGGGAACAGGCTGGTTCCTTATTAGTAATGGGGAAGGGCCCTCAAAAACCTTGATTCTGCATCAGTGGTTGCTGCATCTGCCTCTGGCTGAGAATCAGAAAAAGGAAGGGAAAGTAGCAACTCACCTGAATAATTGCATCCCTGAGTAAAACCCCAGAACATCTCTTTGGAGTCAGGAAAATATTTACCTGGCAATTTTGTTCGAACTCATTCAGTCATCTCTCCTTTGTGATGAGTGCCTGATCACTATGGAAAATAATCTCTTCTCTAAACTATGTATTTCATGACTAAACCCCTACCAGAAGTATACTCCCAGGTCTCATCTCTTCTAAATATTTAAAAACACATTTGAGTGAAAGAAAACAATGCTTGCAACAGAGATCTGCAATAAAGTTTTCATTGAACACAAGACAGGCCAGCCCTGATGTCATCATTATAAATCCCTAGAGCAGAGTTTCTCAACAGCAGCACTATTGACATTTTGGACCAGATAAGTCTTTCCCTGGGAGGGGTGGGGGGCTGTCCTGTGCCTCATAGCATCCCTGGCCTCTCTACCCAGGAGATGCTAGTGATACTCCTTTCCATCATGACAATAGAAAAGACTGCAGATGTTGACAAATGTGCCCTCAGGAATAAGATCATCCCCAGTTCAGAACCTCTGTTCTGGAGAAAGAGACCAGGCCTGGGAACCCTCTTATCCCTGCCCCACCTGAAATCAAGTACTTTATAGGAATGCTTTTTGACAATGCTGATGAATTAAATGTAGGAATAAAAGTTGAGTGAGCACTGCAGTAGATCTAAAGAGACATTTCTCCAAAGACATACAGATGGCCAACAGACACAAGAAAAAATGCTCAACCTCGTTTGAGGCTGAGAGAAATGCAAATCAAAGCTACAATGAGGTATCACCTCACACCAGTCAGAATGGCCATCATCAAAAAAATCTACAAACAAATGCTGGAGAGGATGTGGTGAAAAGGGAACCCTCTTGCACTGTTGGTGGAATGTAAATTGATACAGCCACTATGAAGAACTGTATACAGATTCCTTAAAAAACTAAAAATAGGGCTACCACATGACCCAGCAATCCCAATCCTGGGCAAACACCCTGAGAAAACCATAATTCCAAAAGACACACATTCCCCAATGTTCATTGCAGTACTATTTACAATAGCCAAGACATGGAAGCAACCTAAGTGTCTATCAGTGGATGAACAGATAAAGAAGACATGGTATATATATACAATGCAATATTACTTGGCCATAAAGAGGAATGAAATTGGGTCATTTCTAGTTATTTGGGTAGACCTAAAGTCTGTCATACAGAGTGAAATAAGTCAGAAAGAGAAAAACAAGTATCTTATAGCTTCCCTGTGAGCTCAAATGATAAAGAATCTGTCTTCAATGCCGGAAACCTGGGTTCGATCCCTGGGTTGGGAAGATTCCCTGGAGGAGGGCATGGCATGCCACTCCAGTATACCTGCTTGGAGAATCCCCATGGACAGGGGTGCCTGGTGAGCTACAGTCCATGGGGTCACAAAGAGTCAGACACTGAGCAACGAAGCAGACACAATGAATATGCATGGAATCTAGAAAGATGGTACAGATGAGCCTGTTTGCAGAGCAGGACTAGGGATGCAGAAGTAGACAACAGGCATGTGGACACGGGGAGGGAGAAACTGGAGGGTGAGACAAACTGGGAGAATAGGATTGACACAGACACACTCCCACATGTGAAATACGTAGCTAGTGGGAAGCAGCTGCATAGCATGGGGAGCTCAGCTCAGTGCTCTGTGATGACCTAGAGGGGTGGAGGGAGGGAAGTTCAGGAGCGAAGGGATGTCTGTACACATATAGCTGATTCACTTTGTTGTACAGCAGAAACAAACACAACACTGTAATGTAATTATAGTCTAGTTTTAAAAAGGAACAAAATAAATCAATAAAATCAGAAAGAAAAAAGAAGACCACAGTGGTGGCACACAAGCCTTCTTTTGCCCAGTGTAATCTACTGGCACTGCAAGTGTCGGCTACAACAGCATTTCCAGCTAATAGAAAGCTAATGTGTGGTGAGTACTTGGTTCCCATCCCCTGACACCATGCACACACACTCACACACATCCAGCCTTCTCCAAATTCAGTTCTGAACATGTTTAAATATCTGTTACTCAACTGAGGAGGGGATGCAGAGTAGGAAGGGGGATATGCAGGACAGGAGTTCTGGAGAGAAGACTGGGCTAGACATAAAGATCAAGGGATGTAACAAGAATGTGTGCTAAGTCGCTTCAGTCGTGTCCGACTCTTTGCAACCTGTGGACTGTAGCCCCCTCTATCCATGGGATTCTCCAGCCAAGAATACTAGAGTGGGTTGCCATTCCTTTCATCAGGGGATCTTCCCAACCCAGGGATCGAACCCTCGTCTCTCACATCTCCTGCATTGGCAGGCGGGTTCTTTACCACTATCGCCACCTGGGAAGCCCATAGTGAGAATATTGTAGTAGAAATGAATGCATTAGCTTTACCACACCTCACAGTTTTTGCTATGTCACTAAACATGCTGCCTTGTTTCAGTTAACATTTTTTTTCTCATTACCAGATTTTCTTGATGAAGAAATTAGTGTGTTACAGGGAACTACATTCAATATCCTATAAGAAACAAGAATGGAAAAGAATATTAAAAAGTAATATATATATAAAATATATAACTGAATCACCTTGCTCTGCAGTCCATGGGGTCTCAAAGAGTTGAACATGACTGAGCTACTGAACAACAACAATACTGCAGAAATTTACAACATTGTAAATCAACTAGACTTCTAGGAAATAAATCTTATAAAAAATCAAGGGATGGGTTGTCAGCAGACTGAGTGACTCCTGAGACCAGATCCAGAGCTGGCTCACTCTGTGTAACTGGTAGCCGTGAACAGGACCCTTTCCCTGTCTGAGCCTCATCTCCCCATCTGTAGAATAAAGAGATGAGATGAGATGATTTTTAAGGTTCCTTCTAGCAAAATATGTTTGTGATTTGAAAGATTCTTTAAAAAAAAAATATATTTATTTGGCTGTGCCAGGCCTTAGGGCTTCCCAAGTGACAGTGAAAGTGATGTTGCTCAGTCGTGTCCGACCCACCAGGCTCCTGAGCCCACCAGGCTCCTCTGTCCATGGGATTTTCCAGGCAAGAGTACTGGAGTGGGGTGCCAGGGCTCCCCAGGTGACACTAGTTGTAAAGAATCCACCTACCAGTGCAGGAGACACAAGATCCCTGGGTCAGGAAGATCCCCCGGGGGAAGAAATGGCACCCCACTCCAGTATTCTTGGATGGAGAATCTCATGGACAGAGGAGCCTGGCAGGCTAAGTCCACAGGGTGCAAAGAGCTGGACACGACTGACTGAGTGACTGAGCACGGAAACCAGGTCTTGGTTGCAGCACATGGGATCTCTGATCGGTGCTGCGGCTTGAGGGGTCTTTCGTTGCGGCAGGCAAACTCTTAGCTGTAGCATATGGGATCTGGTTCCCCAACCAGGGATCGAGCCCAGGCCTTCTGTCTTGGGAGCTAGAAGTCTTAGCCCCTGGACCACCAGGGAAGTCCCTGTGAGTTTAGAATTCTAATCACTAAAGTGTTCCCCACCCTTTAAGAGCTTACTCCCTGGCCAAGATGAGCAAAGTGACAAGGCAGCCGGTCATGGAATCACAAGGACAACACAGCAGGAGGCTTCTGCTCGGAAGTCAGCCTGGGAGTGGGAACAACAGCATTACACGCTATGGGAATAGTTGGGAAGACTTCTTGAAGGATGGGATGGGAGCTCGGGAAGGTCTGAACTGGAGGAAAGGAAGAAGATTCTGTTGCATATTTTGGAAATGGAATAGATGAAGCACAGAGAGGAAGGGCATGTCATTTAAAAGTGTTTAACTGAAGAGAGTTGAATAAACTATTTACAAGAGATATGGACAAAGTCCTGGGAACCATGAAGGATCGGGTGAAGCCCCCAGGGCTCAGCCACAGTGAGGAAGCAAGGGCACACTGTGAGGTCAGGGGAGAGAATGCTTTTACCAGAACTTGGGCAGGGCTGGAGAGGGGCTGTCTGACAAGAGGTACAGCCGTGGAGGAATAGAAGGCGGCAGAAAGGGAGCAAGGTAGTAAATGCTCCATCTTCTCTCTCTCCTCCTGCTTTGGGATCTCCAACCAGTGCCTCCCATTGGACAAACCAAACAGAAGGCCAGGGCAATGAAGTCTTGGTGATGCAGTTCACAGAGGTCATATCGCAGGTCATGGAGAAAAACAGAGAAGGTAAATGATGAATCTGGTGGGAGATGGGGCAAACGAAGAATAACCAGCACATATCTAGAGAAGAAGAGTTCAGTATGCATTCTTTCCAAGAAGATTTGCTTTCCCTCTGTCCAAACGTGAAAGTTGCTCTGAGTCTCAGGATTCTGAGACTGTGTCTTAGGGTGCTCATGAAGAAGGGCCAGCCACAGGGCCTGGTCCGTGTTGGAGGCTCCATGTATGTCACTCACCTTCTTCTTTCCTGCACGTGCCTACGTGGCCCTTTAACCGCATTACCCCTCCAGGTTTGATTCTCCAAGTGATCTAATAAGCTGCATACCTGTCTCCTTCCATTGTTCTATTCATCCATTCATTCATAAGTGTGTATTTACTGGGCATCAGGTGTGAATGCGGTGGACACCACAGTGAGCAATACCGACGTGTTCCTTGCCGGTTTTCTTCCCTTCTTTACAAAGCTGTCTCCATTTCTCTGATTTGGCTCCTCAGTTCCTCTCTCCTGATCCGCACTGATTTTATATCTTCAACATCTCTCTATCATCCACTCTGACAGAATTGTGAGAATGGCCCTGGAAGGAAAGCTGCTACTTACTTTTCTGAGGGCCACTGAGCCCAATGCGCACAAGAAAAGAAAGGAGTCGCTGGCTTTATTCTGACCATGCGTCGTGTGGGAACCAGCTACACAGCCATGCAGGCAAGACAGAAGGCTCCATCAAAAGAGGCAGAGATGTCAAGACACTAAGAACCCAGAGCCTTTCTGAGCTGTCATCAGAACACCGTGAACATGGGCATGGTCAGACGTCACCAGATCCAAAAGAAAGAAAGAAAGTGAAGTCACTGTGTCATGTCTGACTCTTTGCGAGCCTAGGGAGTATAGCTCCTCTGTCCATGGGATTTTACAGGCAAGAGTACTGGAATGGGTTTCTTCTCCAGAGGATCTTCATAACCCAGGGATCAAACCTGGGTTTCCTGCATTGCAGCCAGATGCTTTACCATCTGAGCCACCATGGAACCAGATCCAAAGAACCTCTTAACTCAGTTTCATTCCAGCCTTTTGTGATGCTGCTCCTTGTCTTGCCAGTCTATTCAAAGTTCCACCCTTGCTCCAGGACTCAGTATTTTAATCTGTAACATGAAGAAGTTGGACAAGATGACTTTTAAGTTCTCATAAAAGAATCTGGCTCAGATATTTTGCATCTATAGATGTGGAAGACCAATGAGAACTTTAGAGCTGATTTTATGGTTTTGTATATTCTGGCAACTTCAACCCTTTTCAAGAAGGTTGAAGACTGTGCAGTCTGGGGAATTCTTCTTCTGAGTTTCCACCCAATCTATCCTAGAAAAGAGCCAACACAATTATTTTTCTACCAGGGGGCTTCCAGGAGGCCTCCAAATTTGTAAACACTGCAAAAAGAGTGTGAATCAAAGAGCAACGGCTAGCTGGCACATTAGCATCTGAGCCCAAGGACCAGAGTAGTCCCTAAAGTATTTAAGCAGCATGTGTGCGTGCATGCTAAGGCACTTCAGCTGTGTCCAACTCTTTGTGACCTTATGGACTATAGCCCACTAGGCTCTTCTGTCGTTGGGATTCTCCAGGAAAGAATACCGGAGTGGGTTGCCATTCCCTCCTCCAGGAGATCTTCTAGACCCCGGGGTCAAACCTGCATCTCCTGTGGCTCCACCATTGGAGGCAGATTCTTTACTACTGAGCCACTGGGCAAGGCCCCAGTCCCTAAAGGGTCTGGCTAAACTGAAGGTTTAGTCATACTGGCTATCAAAAGAATCAAACTGAACTTGGTGAGAAGCTGAACCTGGAGAATATTAATAAATACTTGCAATAATAATAGCTCTTCTTTGAATGCTTACAACATGCCAGACACTGTATTAAGCAGTCAACAAGAACCTCATTTAATCTTTACAAGCCTCTGGGGTAGGTATTATTATTATTATTATTCCCAAGATACAGATGACAAGCTGAAATTTAAAGGCTTAAGTAACTCGCCCCAAGTCCCTCAGCTATTAAGTGAAGGATCTGGATGGGGGATAGAAATCCAGGTCTGTCTGACTCTGAGATCCCTGAGTAAGCACCAGCTATGCTCTCTGAGCCCCAGTGGACTTGGGAAAGTTTCAGTTCATCATGTCTGCCTCTGAGGGATGGCTCAGTAGGATCACAGTGTTCCCGATTTAAAGACCTCTGGGATAAACTCTGCAGATTTTCTGTGTTCATTACCCCATCTCGACTGCACTAATGCCTCAGCCACCCCTCCTTCCCCTGTTTCCAGAGGTCTCTGGGCCATGTTAATATGTCTATTTACTAACTCGCTGGCTCCACACTCTCTAGCTGTTTCATTTGGTGTCGTGTCTAAATTCTTTAGGAGTCTGCAGGAGGGGATGACAGCCAGAAGGGCAAAGGCCAGGCAAAGGATATCCAAAAATATGATACACAAATTCTTTTTGCAACCCACAGGATTCTTCAAAAAGCATCTTGATATGGAGATGATCAACATGGGCTTTGGAGTCAGTTAAACCTGGATTCTAAAGGTGGTTCTGAAGCTTCATCTGAGTTACATCTCTCTCTCTCTGCGTCTTAGCTCCCTCATATGCATAAGGGAAGAAGACATTCATCCAAGTTTAGTTTTAGCACTCCTGTAGATCATGCATCTGCTGGGTTTAGCACATTGCCTAAACAGTAAACAATCTGCCTGCAATGCAGGAGACCCAGGTTCGATCCCTGGGTCAGGAAGATTCCCCTGGAGAAAGAAACAGCTACCCAGTATTCTTGCCCAGGGAATCCCATGGACATAGGAGGCTGGTGGCCTACAGTCTATGGGGTCACAAAGAGTTGGATACGACTGAGCAACTAACACTTTCACTTTTTTTTCACTACCACACACAGTAAATGCTCCAAAGTGGTAGCTTCTATTCGGAGAAGGCACTCACTGGCTGCCAGCTCAGCTCCTTCTCACTTACACTGTGCTGGGTGAGTGGTGCCTCGTTGTTTCTGATAGGTTCAAAAGTGTGCCTGCTACCAGAACTCTCTTCAGACGTTGCTCCCTTTCCCACCTCGTGAGCAGGAATAGTCCAATGTCCTTACCAAGCACTATGAATTAAGCACAACGATGCTTTGGTATTGCACAGCACTAAACTAATCATGGAGGAACACTCTGATTGTGGAGAAGAGCATCTAGTTGAAGAGATAAGACCAATATCCCTAAAGCGCAGTAAGTCAGAAAGGGAAAAGCAAATATCATGCATTAACATATTTGTGTGGAATCTAGAAAAATGATATTGATGAACCTGTTTGCAGGGCAGGAATCGAGATGCAGACATAGAATGGATTTGCGGACACAGCGGGGGAAGGAAAGGGTGGGAAGATCTGAGAGAGCAGCATGGAATACATTCGCTAC
>SJYV01055728.1:3816343-3853681 GCA_006410875.1 Neotragus pygmaeus
TGGGTGGGAGGGAGGCTTTAGAGGGAGGCGATATATATGCATACACATAGCTGATTCACGTACTGGTATAGCAGAAACTAACACAACATTGTAAAGTAATTATCCTCCAATTAAAAAACAAAACAAAAAAAGACCAATACCCATGAAAGAACTAGGCTACGAGAATGCAAGACTGCGTAACTCACGGCTCTGCTGGTACAGGGAACAAATGCTGAAGTTAAGACTCAACTTAGTGGCTCTTCCAAATCCCTGACAGATCTTTATCAGAGGTTTTAGAGAACTCAGGAACGTCATACTTGGTTAAAACACAAATACCCTGTCAGGATCGTATTGCTGGCACTCTGTGTGGGTGTCCTCATATGGGCAGTGGCAGTGATTTGTGTGTGGGCTGTGGTTTCCATTTCCAGAGGGCAGAGCTCATGTTTGGGCTAGTAGGGTGTTTCCCACTCAATAAACAAAAGGTGGCCACAACAGTATGGGGGCAAAATGGTGAAGGGAAAGATCACTGAACTAGGGGTCAGAGGACCTGGCTCCTAACTCCATCATGACCACTAACTCCTTGTATGACCTTGAACAAGTCTCTTGCCCTTCTGTTTATAAAAATAAGAGAGATGGCCAGAGAGGGATATTTGAACTGTGTTCCCTGTTACCCTAGGGTTTCTAGAAGTTCCGGAACTTCGCAGACACCGGTGCGTCAAGAGGATGAGTGAGTGGTGGTTGGGATTCTATGTTGTCCTCATCTTATTTTTCCTTACCTTCAATCAGAACAGCCCCCACTTACATCTTTTTACACACTAAAGTTCCTCAGTAGCTTTCTTGGAAAATCATCTAACTTGTCTCTCTCTGTCATTTTCCTTTTCCATAGAGGTCAGCTGAGTCCCAGAGAAATAAAGCAACTTGACCAAGGTCATCCCATAAGTGGCAGAGATGGTACTAAGGTCTCTTTTCTGATGACACTGATAATCATTTGGTTGTCCAGGGATAAATGTCACTTCCTATATCCTGATGATTTGAAACATATATGGCTCCTAAATTCTGAAAAGGGACAAGTTGAAGGTAGGGCAATGAGTATGGGCTCCAAATCCATCAGCAAAGACAGCTGAATGCCAGCTCTGCAAAGTCCACCTGAAGTCCAGGCAGCACCCAATGGAGAAGCTGACACAGGTTTGGGTCCTTGATGACTCCACTCCCCGTTGACAAAGAAGGGGACCCAAGCCAAAGCAGAGACCCATTGGTCGGTCACTGGGAGCCTTCTAGAGTACTTGTCAATTTCTCTACCCTGTACCTCTTTAGCCTCATCCCCAAAGTCAGTATGACAGCAAAGTTTCTTTACCCTTATTTTTAAAATTAATAGACATTAATTTTTAAAGAAAAAATCAGCAGAAGGTACAGAATACCCCACTTCTACTCTTGGATTTGTGTGATACATTTTTTACAATCAATGAACCAATATCGATATATTATTATTAACTAAAGTCCAAAGTTTTCATTAGAGGCCCTCTTTGGGTTGTACGCTCTCTGAGTTTTGACAAATGCTTAATATCAGGCATCCATCATTACAGTATCATACAGAACACTGCCCCCCAAATCCCCCTCTCTTCTCTCCATGCCCCAGACTCTCGACAACCACTGGTTTTTTACTGACTCCATAGTTTTCCTTTTCCAGAAGTCATACTGTTGGAATTATACAATATATAGCCTTTTCAGACTGGTTTCTTTCACTAAGCAATATGCATTTAAGTTTCCTCTGTCAACCAAAATAATAATAATAACGTAAGAGGCTGCAAATAAGAAAATAGCTTATTTGGAGGTTTTAAGATTTGCAGTTTGGGAGACAGAGATTGACTCCAAAGGAGTGTTCCAGGGAAGAGAGAGAGTCAGGGGTTTATACAGACAAAATCCATGAGGTTGTTAAAAGTTGCCTGATGAGAACTGTGATTGACTCTGATGAGTCAGAAAATATTTGTCCTTAAGGACTCAAGAGTTGTTTTAAGGTGGAGGTCTCATAAACAGACAGACTGTCACACGCTATTTTAGAGTAAGTGTCCGATAAGGATCTTGAGTTTCTGGCAGAGGTTCTGCATGACTTCATTAGGTCAAAGTGTCAGATTCCATTCAGACTGAGACGTGCATAAATCACACTTTTTACTGGCTCGCCAACTCCATTTAGAGAGCTCTCCTAGCAACACCAACTCCATTTTGATTTTCCTTTCACACCTCCATCTTATAGTGGTTTGATAGCTCTTAAAAAAAAATACTGTCATATCTCATTGTATGGATGTACAGTATAACACAGTTTATCTGTTTATCTACTGAAGGACATCTTGTTTACTTTAAATTTTGACCATATGAATAAAGCTGTTATAAACATTCATGTGCTTTTGTGTGGACATAACTTTTCTACTCATTTGGGTAAATACCCAGGAGTGTGACTGCTGGAAAACATGCTAAGAGACTGTTTATTTTTATAAGAAACTACCAAACTGTCTTCCAAAGTGGCTGTCCCATTTTGCATTCTCACTGTCATAGTATTTTAATGGCTATTAAATGTTGTTCCAAGTCAAGAAAAAATTTAAACTCTAAATTATTAACATGAGTTGTACTGTTCATTTTTATATTGTGCAATGCCAGTGTTAAGTGCAACTATAAAAACATTCGCTCATGTGCAGAACACCGAAATTACACAATTTGTATTTTGTAGCTTGTACATGTATATGTTGGAGAAGGGAATGGCACTCACTCCAGCACTCTTGCTTGGAGAATTCAATGAACAGAGAAGCCTGGTGGACTACAGTCCGTGGGATCGCAGAGTCAGACACGACTGAATGACGAACACACACATGCATATCTTTCCTTCTCACCCAAAGAGTGGAAGCACGGCACAAAACTAACTCAAGCGGTTTTGATATGTGCACATTCTACCAAAACTCTCTTCCTTCAATTTAACAAGCGAGAAAAGACCCAAAAGACGCAGAACCTGTCCATTGCCCTGCTAGAGCATAAACGGTTGACTGATATAGAGATGTGATAGGAGTTAAGAAAGAGCCCCCTGTCGTTCTGTTCCTGAGAATGCCATTGCTTTCTTTCTGCCTTTAAGGCAAGTTGATTTGAATGGAGAGCAGTTTTTCAACTTAGTCAGTGGTAGTCCTATTAATATGAAACAGGAGTAGGGAATTCTGGTGTTCAAAGAGAGTCAAAGCCCCCAGCTTTCATGACACACTTCTCTTGCACTCATTTCGAGTCTCACTGAACTACCACGCTTGGTGCACATTGGAATTCAGAGCTCCCAGGGCATTCCAAACACTCCGTGTGAATGGGACAGTGCAGAATGGAGGACACACACGTTGCACAGGCCTGCTCTGTTCATGAGCAGGCTCCAAGACCTAAGTTCACAGATAAAATTATTGTACATTTCAAGATGGCCAGCAGAGCACTGGATCAAGCCCAGAGCCCTTCTGCGTGTGGGGCTTGATGAGACTGCACAGGTTGAGCATCCATGAAGCTGGCCCTGAGTTTCCTTGAGGACACTCTGCTCCATTCAGGTCATAGCTCTGTCCTGCCTCTCTGTTGGGTCACTCCATTCCCTCTTTCACCTCCAGGAGGTCACGGGAACAGAGCTCTTCCTCCTGTCATCTATCTGCCTGATGATCAAACCAGAAACCTGAATATTGCCTTGCATCCTCTCTCTCCCTCTAAGTCCGTATTCGCCCACCAACCCCATCAATGCTGCTCTGGAAGCATCACTTGACTCCTCTCTCCTCCCGTCTCCACTGCTGTCACCTGGTTCTGCTTACAAACCTTGCAAATAGCTGCCTGATGGATTTCCCTGTTCCCACTTCCTCCTTTGGGTGGAACCCCAGACAGCAGTCAGGGCCATCTAGCTAAGAATAAAACTGAATCAGGTTGCTTTCCTGCATAAGGTCCTTTGATGGCCCCCAGAGTTCTCAAGAGCAAGGCTTACTCTGACCGTGACTTCGAGACTCTGGTCTGGCTCCTACCTCTCTTTTCAGCAACACTTTCTCACTGTTCGTCTCTTGTTTCTGGTGAAACATGCTGAACAATGAACATTTCTCTGAACTTATCTCGTTTTACTTTCCTTCCGCTAGTTTTACTCATTCCTCTCAAGCCTCAGTTATATCTCCCCCTGCCATGTCTATATCACCCCCATCATATGACACTTTCAGTGCTACATCACCAGGAGTTATCTGCATCTCTCACCAGACTAAGCTCCTGAGAGCACAAGGATCTTGTCTGAATCACTATAGAGTCTCCAGCACATCGAGTGCAGTGACTTTCACAGAGTCATCACTCCATAAAAATGTGTCCAAAGAATAAGCTCTTTCTGGGCCAGCTGTGGCCGCATGTCACAAGTGAGATAAAAGCTCCTTAGCAGGTGATGGGGTGAGTTGAGTGGTACTCACCCCATCTCCTCATGTTCCTGGGGCCAGCCTTGGCTAATTCATTCACATTCCTTGGCAGGCTGTGCATGATTCTTTATGAGGGTTTTCTGGGCAAATGCTTAGCAACTTTCCATTTGTCAACAAGCAGCCAAGAGGCTAAAGGCCAGAGAGAACTACCAACCTGTCTGTGAAATCAAGATTTTCAAGGATATCCCTTTGTTTGACCCAATCCAGAGCTTTTCCAAGTGGGGTCCACTTAATCTGACAGAGCAATAGAGCGGGAAAGGAAGGAGGGTAATTTATGTCATTTCCATGAGAAAAATGCACCCAGAATGGTTAATCCAGAATGAAAGAGCAAGCAGTTACTCAGAATCAATTTAACACTTTGCTCAAAGCACCTCACATTGTTGCAAAACCTCTCTGTGCTATTTTTAAAAAGGGGGGGAGAAAAAAACAAAAAAAACCCCAGCAGTTTGGAGTTGGGAACAAAGAGTCCCAGAATAATTGCATTTCCACACCAGAGTCACAGCAAAACAATCCTTTGGAAATGCTTTTTAGTTAACGAGTCCATTTGTTTTCTTGTCTCTTTGGGTCCTTGTGATAAGGCGAGAGTTCCTTACAGACTTTGATACCAAGTCCAAATCCTCTGCCTGCTTTCGAGGTCATCCTTGATCTCAGAGTTTGTCTCTGCCCTGTCTGTCTCACATTCCCAAGTTAGGCAGGCTCCACTACTTGGATACACATTCTACAAACACACGCGCACACGGTCTTCATGGCTTCTCACGGGCACTCTCTACTACAATAGCTCTTGCTAGGTCTTTGCTGTTGTGTTTTTTTTTTTTTTTTAATATGCATATATAAAATTTGCCTTTGGTGTTCTGCAGTTTTGCTATTGTGTGTCTTAAAGAATAGTTGGTTTTCTTTCTCAGGTTTGGGGTTTATTGTGATTCCTGAAGCTAAACATTTTCGTGTGCTGCATACTCAGTTGTGTCCAACTCTTTGAGGCTCTTTGAACTGTAGCCCACCAGGCTCCCCTGTCCATGGGATTTTTCCAGGCACTTGCCACTTCCAGGAGGTTGCCACTTCCTCCTTCAGGGGATCTTTTCAACCCAAGGATTCAACCCATTTCTCTGTGTTTTCCGGCATTGGCAGGGAGGTTCTTTACCATTGAGATAGCTGCTGCTGCTAAGTCACTTCAGTCATGTCCAACTCTGTGCGACCCCATAGATGGCAGCCCACCAGGCTCCCCTGTCCCTAAGATTCTCCAGGCAAGAATACTGGAGTTGGTTGCTATTTCCTTCTCCAATGCATGAAAGAGAAAAGTGAAAGTGAAGTCGCTTGGTCTTGTCCGACTCCTATGGGCTACAGCCTACCAGGCTCCTCTGTCCATGGGATTTTCCAGGCAAGAGTACTGGAGTGGGGTGCCATTGCCTTCTCGAAGATGGCTGAGAATTGATGAAAGATAAGAATGTTTAGGGGGCAGCCCCCTAAACATTCTTATCTTTCATCAGTTCTCAGGCATCTTCCCTTCACACATGGCCTTACCCCATTCTCTCAATTTATCTTCTGGAACTTGTATTAGATATATGGGAGACTCTCATTTTCTTCTCTGTATCTCCTAAAATCCATTACATAGTTTCCATCTCTGGGCTCCCTCTGGACAATTTCCTAGGTTTACCTCTAAGTTAGTCCTTCTTTCTTCAGCTATGTCTAATCTACTACTTAGTTTGTTCACTGTTTTTAATTTTAAGAAAAGTACTATTTAATTTTAATTTTTTAAGTACTATTTGTTTTATTTTTTAATTAATGGTTTAATGCTTTTATTTTTAACTGAACAAGAGATATATAATTTTTTCTTGTTGTAAATAATTTAAAAGCTACAGAAATCTAGTCTCTTCTCACATCCTGTTACTGACCCACCTGTCATTAACAGTCATTCTTTCTAGATGTTTACTGTTTGCAATTTTATACCTATCCTAATATATACATATGATATCTTAATATAAATGTATGTATATTTGCTTTATTTTTTAGGTCTGCCTTATTTTGTTTACTTTCTAGATATGTATTATGATTGTGAAACCTTACTTTATGCTATTAGTCATTTTAATAGCATGTTAGCTTGTGATCTCCTAGGATGATTCTATAATCTAAGGTTCTGGGAAGTCGAGCCCTATTGTTTGCTGGATCTGTGGATTTTGGTTCATGGTTTTTCCTTCTGTGTTGTGTAATTTCAGATTGTGAGCTCATCTTCAGTAGGGATTTAATCTAGAGAAACTGGTATCATCAAAGTGTTTACTTCTAACATATTATCATTGGCCCAAACCAAATTTTATGTTATTTCCTAGCCCAGGGGTTTCTAGGTTGTACAGGAACTATTTATTCAAACCCCAAATCCACTAAAGACTCATGCCAGTGGTTTTGAATTCTTAAGGGAGACATTTCCCCCTCCTGACCTAGAGCTCAGCTCAACATAAACAAGCTTTCTCCCCATTTTTTTAAATGCTAGAGATTGACTATTTCTGTTCTACAGTTGGTTAAAGGATAGTGTCCTTTCTACGATCTTGGCTTTGAATGTGGAAGTCTTGCCAACACTTCACTTCCCAGAGGCTCAAGATCTTGTTTCTTGTCCCTGAACAGTATGAAAACCCAAACCCTTGTGTAAATAAAACTGGCTGTCATACCAGCATCACTCCTTCACCCCCATGGGACTGCAAAGGACAGCCCATGCTTACTTTCTAACTTTCAGTTCCCTCTTGGTTTCTGGCTCCTGGAGACTTCATACACTCAGCCTTGTTAATTAACAGGTAGTATTTCTTGTATGTAGGCACCACACACCATGCTAAGTGCTTACACATGTTAACTTATTTAACTGCAGTACTGCCTCTTGAGGTAGGTACTGTTTTATCAGCTTCACTTTCATATAAGAAAATTGAGGCCCAGAGAAGATGAGTAACACGCCCAAGGTCTCATGGCTAGTAAGTGAGGAAGCTCAGAGCTGAAACTTAGGTAACCTGCTTCAGAGCCTGTGTTCTTCGTCAATAACTCTACACCACTTTCTGATTTAGGACGTGTCGGTGTTTTTGTAATGGGAAAATTGACTCCATATTTTATTTTCACACTTTCTCCCCAGACTAAGTGAAGAATAACTGCATGAATTGNTGGCTGGATGGCATCACTGACTCGATGGACGTGAGTATGAGTGAACTCCAGGAGTTGGTGATGGACAGGCAGGCCTGGCATGCTGTGATTTATAGGCTCACAAAGAGTCAGATACGACTGAGTGACTGAACTGAACTGAGACCATTCTCAAATCCAAAGTCCAGTTCTTGAACCTGAAGTTTCATCTATATAGATCACTCTCCCCTTCTCACCTCGAACGGACTCCAGAATTAGGTCCTGCTCATTTGCGCTGTGTCTCTATCTCACTTCCCCAAATCAGAAATCACTGTGATATCCTTACTATTTCTTCATCTCTTGTTCTCTTTCCTAATCATTTTTTCTTATCCAGTCAATTCAACTCTACAATATTTTCAGAATGACAATAAGAGCAATAGGTATGTGAATACTTTTTTACTCACTAATGATCTTAAATTTACCCATTATTGTAGAAATTATTATGCGGTAGTATAACTGTTCATTGGTCCCTTTCACTCAAGAAAGTGTAAATTCCTTAGTGGTAAGATTGTTCTCTTTTATATTCCCAGCTTCTCACACCTGGTCTGGAAGTTGTGTAGTTAAAAACATTTGTTGGAAGGATAAGAGATTCTAGATAAATTATTCAGTTCAGTTCAGTCACTCAGTCGTGTCTGACTCTTTGTGACCCCATGAATCGCAGCACACGAGGCCTCCCTGTCCATCACCAACTCCTGGAGTTCACTCAAACTCACGTCCATCAAGTTGGTGATGCCATCCAGCCATCTCATCCTGTGTTGNCTCAGTCGTGTCTGACTCTTTGTGACCCCATGAATCGCAGCACACGAGGCCTCCCTGTCCATCACCAACTCCTGGAGTTCACTCAAACTCACGTCCATCAAGTTGGTGATGCCATCCAGCCATCTCATCCTGTGTTGTCCCCTTCTCCTCCTGCCCCCAATCCCTCCCAGCATCAGAGTCTTTTTCAAAGAGTCAACTCTTCGCATGAGGTGGTCAAAGTATTGGAGTTTCAGCTTTAGCATCATTCCTTTCGAAGAATATCCAGGACTGATCTCCTTTAGAATGGACTGGTTGGATCTCCTTGCAGTCCAAGGGACTCTCAAGAGTCTTCTCCACCACAGTTCAAAATCATCAATTCTTCAGCTCTCAGCTTTCTTCACAGTCCAACTCTCACATCCATACATGACCACTGGAAAATTATAATCCTATTTAATTGTTTCAGTATTTTTGAGCTTAATAGTATGGAGTACACAACAGCTGAAAGTGTAGATGGGACAGATTTTAAAGATTTATTTTGATAGAGGAAATAGTTTCAGCACTATAGATTTGAGTCTATATATATATATATATACACACACACACACACACACACTATTTCAGGGGCTTCCCTGATGGCTCAGTGATAAAGAATCCACCTGCCAATGCAGGAGACATGGGTTCAAACCCTGGTCCAGGAACATCCCACATTCGCAGATCAACTAAGCTTGTGTGCCACAACTATAGAGCCTCTGCTCTAAATCCCAGGAGCCTAAACTACTGAGCCCATGTGCTGCAACTCCTGAAGTCCGAGTGCCCCAGAGCTGATGCTCCACACAAGAGAAGCCATTTCAATGAAAGGCCCATGCACGGCAATAGAGATGAGAAAACTCGCACTCACCCGCAGCCCCCAGCTCACTGCAACTAGAGGAAGAGCCCATGCAGCAACAGAGATCCAGCACAGTCAAAAATAAATAAATATAGGCATACATATCATTTGAATATAATCTATTAGTATAATACATTCATTATACAGGTTATTAAAAAGTTCACATAGAATCCTCAAACAAATACTGCTACAACTAAACATAGAACTCTTCCCTTGCAAAAACATCTACTGTGAACATTAGCAGGCTGCTGACAGGCAGAAAAGCATGTTCAGAAGTAGGGAAGTTTCCCTAAGGAGAGACTTGCTTTGCCAAGTAATGATTATTGGCAGTGTGTCAGAAATGTAAAGAATCTGAGATAGTCAAAATATAGCTTGGCCAAATTGATCTTAATATGCTGACCCTAGAGTTTTTAAATATTCTGATGGCAGCCATAAAGTTTAAGAAAAAAATTTAACACAATTAAGGATGTGAAACAAAATCGTGACCCCCTACGCATTCTATTTTTCAGGACATCTTCTAAGTGAGTAGATTTTAATTTTTAGAGCACTTTCAGGTTTGCAGAAAAACTGAACAGGAAGTAGAATTCCCAAGCAGCACAATGGAAACAAATTATCTGAAGAGGTGGATAAGTGGAGGGTAGTTCAGTGTTTCCCAGAGGAAATGATTTTTAAGCTGGGTTCTGAGAGGATGGGGTTTTGCCAGAATGAAAGAGTCATCCATCTCTTCTACTCTGACAATTCCAGGAGCCATTTATACTATGTTTCACACACACCCTGACTTGTATGTCCACACCCCTTCTGTATATCCTTGATGCAATCTGGGATTATAGTGACAGTGTAACCTGGACAAATGACAAATTGAAAGAAGAGAGCAGAATTTAAAAGTCTTGCAGTACATATGCAAATCATGATGTTATTGGCCCATCTGCGTGTACTTTGACTTGTTTTTCTGTCGCTGATGATATATTTGTGACAAATACAGCTGGAATCCTTTAAGGACGTCAGAGATTATAAAAGAAAGTCATCTGTCACACAAAGAGGCTAAGCATATGACCTTCAGCCCTATGCCAGAATAAACTGTTAAATGGCTTAAGGGTTGTTTGTTCAAACATAAGTATATGTACAATATATGTCCAAAAATATTCCTGATTTTTCCTCTAGTCAACTTCTTACAAATTTACAAAAGTCTACAATTTCTCACAAAATTAATCCAATAAATCATGATAAACTATTTTAAGTATTTTTATTAATTTCCATGCCCCTTTAGTATGCTTTGAGTATCTATAATTATAAATGTGAATTGGGTTAAAAAAACTCATAAATATATGTTGGATGAAAACATAAATACAAGGTTTATAATCCAGAGAATAAAAAATGAGAAAGTAAATATCACATTGAGATTTTAACTTTTTTTTTTACATATTTCCTCCAATTCCTTATTCATACCTTCTAACTTGGACCATATAGTCTGGATCATTGCAAATAACTCTGAAAACATGGGGGTGGGGGTCTTAGCATTGACTTATTACTTGAGGTAATTGAAGTAAATAACTCTCTGGGTTATTGGGCACAGCAATCTCATGGAGAAATTTGCAGGTGATGGCCATGGCTTTAATTGGCTATTTGCCTCAGATCTGGAAGACTCAACATTTAATCATGCTTTAAATAAAAAGAAATACAGAGTGGCTCCAGTCATTTCCTGTACTTAAAAAATTTGGCAAAATTGAGTTCCAGGGTTGTTACAGCTGGCCTGTTCTATTTTGGCAGCTTCTTTTGTCCTTAGGGTACGTTGTAACATCTGCTATTCCATAGGGCATATGCTAATCACGAGATGTCTTGCTTTATTACTGGTTTTTTCAATCCTTAAACATAAGGGAAAATAAAACTTACAAAAGCCTTCTAGGGTAATGATATGGTAAAATTAATGTATTTGTAGACAAAGTAGGGAAAAATTTTTTTTTCTTCATTTAAGTCTAAAATGTATGAATTGAACATCTACAAAATAAAATTTCTTTTTTTCATGCAAAAAAAACCACCCTTAATAAAATGAAGAAACGCATTTCCTGAATTACATTATTGAAGACAGTTTGTGATGACTGCCAAAGGTAGAAGATGCTATCCCAAAATATGTCCCTTTGTCATAGTGATTGTTTTGATATGAAGGTAAATGAGAAGTAGACATAAGAAAAGCTCTCTGCTCTCTCATTATTTGCCCAACATCAGGATATAAATTTGTGTAGATGTCTCCTCTCTCCTACCAGGAAGACCAGATGATAATTACCTGAGACAATCTTAGACCTGCGTCAGCCCAGAGGCAACACTAGAAGAATCTATAAAACAAACATTGCTGAAAGTAGCTCTGATCTACCATCAAGTTCCCCTATATATTAAGTCCCCTACATATGAACTTAGCAAACTGTCAAAGATGCGAATGTTCATTGATCTGTCCAATCCGGTAAGTTAGTTCACGTGTCCGGTGTACATTGTTAAGTGCATGAATCCTGTACAAGTGGTTGTGCTTTTCTGTACTTCACTGTATAGTCCTATATAGAGTACAGTAGTGCAGTATCTTTATTTCAAGCCCAGGATGTCTGGAAGCAAGGGTAAAAGCAGTGATTACGTGGCTAGTACAGCTATGCTTTTCAAGGTACTGTACCGTAAGGGTAAAAATGTTTTCCTTATTTTCTGTTTGTTGTGTATTATTTGTGCAAAAAGTATTACAGACCTATTAAATACAGTGTTATATAGCTGATTAAGTTAGTTGGGTATATAGCTGATTGTGTTAGTTGGGTATCTAGGCTAACTTTATTGGACTTAAGAACAAATTGGACTCACAAGCATGCTCTCAAAATAGAACTTGTTCCTATGGAGGGGACTTCCTGTGTTTGCCTTCCCAAAATTCACTTCTCTTAGAAGCTCAAAGGGGGACTTCCCTTGTAGCTCAATTGGTACAGAATCTGCCTGCAATGCAGAAGACCCCAGTCCTATTCCTGAGTCAGGAAGATCCCCTGTACTTCCATGGTTGCTCAGATGGTAAAGAATCTGCCTGCAATACAGGAGACCTGGCTTTGGTCTCTGGGTTGGGAAGATCCCCTGGAAGAGGAGGAAGTGGTAACCCACTTCAATATTCTTGCCCAGACAATCCCCATGGATAGAGGAGCGTGCCAGGCTACAGTTCAGGGGTTGCGAAGAGTTGGACATGACTAAGCACTGCCCAGAAGCTCAAAGTCTTTCTTCTGGTTTTCCATTTCTCTATAACATCATTCTTTTCTTTCTTTTCTTTTTAAGATGCTATATAAACCCAAATTCTAACCACCTTTTAAAGTTACTCATCATCACTGGGTGTTTCCATTTGTATGTGCAATAAACATGGTCATAAACTTCTGCTTGTTTTTTTCTTGTTAGTTTTTTGTCAATCTGACTTACAGAGCCCTAGCCAGATAACCTAAAATGGGTAGAAGGAAAAGACATGTTTGCTTCCCCTACAACCTGAACTCCCATTGATATGCTCTGAGTATTGATTCTTAATGGGGCTTCCCAAGTGGTGAAGAATCTGCCTGCTAATGCAAGAGACACGAGTTTAATCCCTGGGACAGGAAGATTCCCTGGAGTAGGAAATGGCAACCCATACCAATATTCTTGCCTGGGAAGAAATGTTATGACCAACCTAGATAGTAAGCAGATTACTTTACCGACGAAGGTCCGTCTAGTCAAGGCTATAGTTTTCCTGTGGTCATGTATGGATGTGAGAGTTGGACTGTGAAGAAGGCTGAGCGCTGAAGAATTGATGCTTTTGAAGTGTGGTGTTGGAGAAGACTCTTGAGAGTCCCTTGGACTGCAAGGAGATCCAACCCATCCATTCTAAAGGAGATCAGTCCTGGGTATTCTTTGGAAGGAATGATGCTAAAGCTGAAACTCCAGTACTTTGGCCACTTCATCCGAAGAGTTGACTCACTGGAAAAGACTCTGATGCTGGGAGGGATTGGGGGCAGGAGGAGAAGGGGATGACCGAGGATGAGATGCCTGGATGGCAAGATGTGTATAAGAGACAGTGCTAATCACGAGATGTCTTGCTTTATTACTGGTTTTTTCAATCCTTAAACATAAGGGAAAATAAAACTTACAAAAGCCTTCTAGGGTAATGATATGGTAAAATTAATGTATTTGTAGACAAAGTAGGGAAAATTTTTTTTTTCTTCATTTAAGTCTAAAATGTATGAATTGAACATCTACAAAATAAAATTTCTTTTTTTCATGCAAAAAAAACCACCCTTAATAAAATGAAGAAACGCATTTCCTGAATTACATTATTGAAGACAGTTTGTGATGACTGCCAAAGGTAGAAGATGCTATCCCAAAATATGTCCCTTTGTCATAGTGATTGTTTTGATATGAAGGTAAATGAGAAGTAGACATAAGAAAAGCTCTCTGCTCTCTCATTATTTGCCCAACATCAGGATATAAATTTGTGTAGATGTCTCCTCTCTCCTACCAGGAAGACCAGATGATAATTACCTGAGACAATCTTAGACCTGCGTCAGCCCAGAGGCAACACTAGAAGAATCTATAAAACAAACATTGCTGAAAGTAGCTCTGATCTACCATCAAGTTCCCCTATATATTAAGTCCCCTACATATGAACTTAGCAAACTGTCAAAGATGCGAATGTTCATTGATCTGTCCAATCCGGTAAGTTAGTTCACGTGTCCGGTGTACATTGTTAAGTGCATGAATCCTGTACAAGTGGTTGTGCTTTTCTGTACTTCACTGTATAGTCCTATATAGAGTACAGTAGTGCAGTATCTTTATTTCAAGCCCAGGATGTCTGGAAGCAAGGGTAAAAGCAGTGATTACGTGGCTAGTACAGCTATGCTTTTCAAGGTACTGTACCGTAAGGGTAAAAATGTTTTCCTTATTTTCTGTTTGTTGTGTATTATTTGTGCAAAAAGTATTACAGACCTATTAAATACAGTGTTATATAGCTGATTAAGTTAGTTGGGTATATAGCTGATTGTGTTAGTTGGGTATCTAGGCTAACTTTATTGGACTTAAGAACAAATTGGACTCACAATCATGCTCTCAAAATAGAACTTGTTCCTATGGAGGGGACTTCCTGTGTTTGCCTTCCCAAAATTCACTTCTCTTAGAAGCTCAAAGGGGGACTTCCCTTGTAGCTCAATTGGTACAGAATCTGCCTGCAATGCAGAAGACCCCAGTCCTATTCCTGAGTCAGGAAGATCCCCTGTACTTCCATGGTTGCTCAGATGGTAAAGAATCTGCCTGCAATACAGGAGACCTGGCTTTGGTCTCTGGGTTGGGAAGATCCCCTGGAAGAGGAGGAAGTGGTAACCCACTTCAATATTCTTGCCCAGACAATCCCCATGGATAGAGGAGCGTGCCAGGCTACAGTTCAGGGGTTGCGAAGAGTTGGACATGACTAAGCACTGCCCAGAAGCTCAAAGTCTTTCTTCTGGTTTTCCATTTCTCTATAACATCATTCTTTTCTTTCTTTTNATGGTTTGCCTTG
The DNA here is from genome assembly GCA_006410875.1 of Neotragus pygmaeus. NCBI lineage: Eukaryota > Metazoa > Chordata > Mammalia > Artiodactyla > Bovidae > Neotragus > Neotragus pygmaeus. The sequence continues at coordinate 3,831,072 of SJYV01055728.1, forward strand.
GAAACGAACAGAGATCATTCTGTCGTTTTTGAGATTGCATCCAAGTGCTGCATTTTGAACTCGTCTGTTGACCATGATGGCTACTCCATTTCTTCCAAGGTATTCCTGTCTGCAGTAGTAGATATAATGGTCATCTGAGTTACATTTACCATTCCAGTCCATTTTAGTTCGCTGATTCCTAGAATGTCGATGTTTACTCTTGCCATCTCCTGTTAGACCACTTCCAATTTGCCTTGATTCATGGACCTGACATTGCAGGTTCCTATGCAATATTGCTCTTTAATTGCTTCTATCACCAGTCACATGCACAACTGGGTATTTTTTTTGCTTGGCTCCATCCCTTCATTCTTTCTGGAGTTATTTCTCCAGTGATCTCCAGTAGCATATGGGGCACCTACCAACCTGTGGGGTTCCTCTTTCAGTATCTTAATGATATTAGTGTAAGAAATACATGCCATGTGGATTTAATGATAGTTTAGGGCAAAGGTTTGAGGGGTCTTATGAAAATCATACAAATATATTATTGGGAGTAAAAAAATAACCTAACTTATGTATCTGTGTATCATTTAATTTATTTTGTCCTGTAAAGATGTTGATTTGTAAATGGTGGTTTACAAATGTATGCACTGAAATTTATAAGAGAAACAACCTTAAATAGTATTTTATTCAATAAAGGTATCCTGACTGAAGCATAAAAAGAGATAGGCAAATAGGGAGATAGATGGTAGGAAGGATGATGGAGCAAATGTGAAAAAAATGTTAACCACTGGCAGATTTAGGTGAGTAATACGTAGGGTTTTTTTGAACTGGCCAAGGAATTTTTCTCTAAGTTTGAAGTTATTTCAAAGTAAAAGTTTCTTATATTAAGATTCAAAACAGAAGAAGGCCTTCATTGACCTTCAGCCAGTTCTCTATGACTGGTGTGAATGACATGAAATGGAAAACAGTGAGCTCTGAAGGAGAAAGTCAAACTGAAGCAAGTTCTTGAGGAGACTTGTTCCTGCTGAGAAATTTGAATGTCCCCCTGAAAGCCACGCCAGGGAAAGGAGTGCCGGAACTCAGTGGGAATGTTGAGAGTCCTTCGGCAGCTTTGAGGAGGTGAGCTCGCCCTGGGACCAAGTGATGGGCAGGGGACCAGCTGGGAGGTGAGCACAGTGCATCAGACAAGAGAAGGCCTGGGGAGGCAAGAGCTGAGAAATGGAAAAACGATACGGCAATCATGTTAGGACGCTGCCTGACCCGGAAAGCGGAGGCTGTGGGAGGATTCTGGCTTGGCAAACTGGTTAGATGTTGAGTCAAGCCACCAAAGCAGAGAGTGGAGATGGAGTGGAAAGCTCCAGAAGAGAGGATGAGTTCTGGGCTGGCCAGGAGGAGTTTGACGTACACACGGAAAATTCAAGGGGAGGCTCACAGAAACCAGCAATCTGGGCATGAGACACCAGCTTTAATGTCATCTGCATGGAGATGCTTTGGGCTCCAATAAAGGACTGGTCCTTAAAGCTTTTTCTCTATTTCACCACTGTCAAGCCCACTGAGGGGATTTTATTTTCAAAAGGAAGTTAAAAGTCGGGAAGTTGTTAGCCTACAATACCTATAATGTCTTCTTCCCAGAACCTGTGGAAACAGACCCATCTAAAAATTTCACGAACAACTGCTCTACATTGAAAGGAGATGATGTGTCAGAGCCCAGCAACATTTCCATTAAGTGCAGCAGTGGTGAGCTGTCATACAAAACACGGTCAGGGTTCATTGCACCATCGGGGCCAGAAGAGTGTGTGAGATCTGAACGAGGGGGCAGACCTGACTCATCTCCATCTCTCCCCCTTAGCTCAGTCAGGGGCTTTGCAGACACAAGAACCATCCAGACACGCCCCCAGAACCTCCACCACCGCCACCCAAGCAACACTGGTTTCTGAAACTGTGTTACATCACATTGTCTGATGAGATTGGGGGGGAAAGTGGGAACCAGGAAGCTTGCTACAAATGCAAATCCTTGGTCCCTACACCAGACCTACTGAATCAAAACCGGGAGGTGGGCCCAGCCATCTGTGTTATCAGCTGCACTTTGGTGTTGGAGAAGACTCTTGAGAGTCCCTTGGGCAGCAAAAGACCCAACCAGTCCAACCTCAAGGAAATCAGTCCTGAATGTTCATTGGAAGGACTGATGCTGAAGCTAAAACTCCAATACGCTGGCCACCTGATGCGAAGAACTGACTCATTTGAAAAGACCCTGATGCTGGGAAAGATTGAAGGTGGGANGAATGTTCATTGGAAGGACTGATGCTGAAGCTAAAACTCCAATACGCTGGCCACCTGATGCGAAGAACTGACTCATTTGAAAAGACCCTGATGCTGGGAAAGATTGAAGGTGGGAGGAGAAGGGGATGACATAGGATGAAATGGTTAGGTGGCATCACTGACTCAATGGACATGAGTTTGAGTAAGCTCCGGGAATTGGTGATGGACAGGGAGGCCTGGTGTGCCAGTCCATGGGGTCGCAAAGAGTCAGATACAACTGAGCGGTTGAACTGACTGATTGAGATAAGTGGGTGAACATTTGGGGCCGGGGGGCAGGGAGATAAAATTCCATTAATTCCTCAAACCAAATACAAATTCCAAACGAATCTGAGTCTTTGTGACCCCATAGACTGTAGCTGGCAAGCTCCTCTGTCCATGGAATTTTCCAGGCAAGAATACTGGTGTGGGTTGCCATTTCCTTTTCTAGAGGATCTTTCCCACCCAGTGATCAAACCCTCATGTCCTGCATTGCAGATTATTTACCACTGAGCCACCTGGAAATCCCCATCTATTAGACTGCCAAACATTAAAAAGCTTGACAACATGATCTATGATTGGTGCGGCTCTGGGGATTGTGAGGCGAGATCCTCGACTGCTGGTAGGAAAGCACAATGCAGGCAAATTCCGCGAAAGAGGCAAATTCGACCACATTCAATGAAAGTCTGCAAGCAATTCAGCTTGTAGGAATTCGTCATACAACAAGATGAAAAGACCACCTACTCAAGGTTAATCAGTGCAACATTAGTTGTAATTGCAAAACATCAGAAACTATATACAATCCCAAGCATAGAAGATTGGTTTATTATCACAACCAAGTCCTATGGAGCTGTGAAAAGAAGAATGATCTCTGTGAAAAGATGCAGATTTATCTCCAGGAGATATTAATAAGATGAAAAAAACTTTAAAAAGTAAAATGCAATAAAGTATATAGGTAGGAAGAGAGTGCTCCCTTTAAGAAAAGAAGAAGAATTAAAATAGCATACATTTATCTGTTATCTTTAAACCTCCTCACAAAAAAAGCACAGGAAGAATATAAGAGTGCAAATAAAAGGGAGGAGGGAGCAAGATGAAAGGGATACGGGACAGAAGGGTGCTTCTGACTGTATCTTTCTATATGGCTTTGAGTTTTGAAACCATGTTACTCCTCTAGTAAATTAAAATCAACAAATCAAAAATTAAATCAACAACTGTGGGAAGGGAGAAGATGTTTAAACCTAAACCTGAAAGCAGAACACAGTGATGAATCCAATTGTATAATTTCAGGTGAATACCGTGCTCATAGTAACTGGGAAAGAAAAGGGAGGAAACCGGTTTGAGGAACATTTGAACAGAGTTTTTGACTTCAAATACACACATCCAGGACTCGAGTCTCGCACAGGACGGTGGAGAGGGCGACTGCGCGCAAAGGCTGAGCTGGCTCTTTGTCCGTTTGTCGCTGTCGTGGTGTGAGTGCAGTCACTCTGAAACCGCCGTGGGTGCCCTGGGGCGCTAAAGGGGCTAGCGTCACCGTCACTAGGGGCGTGGCTCTCCGCGTGGAAGCAGCGGCATCCAAGCCCAGAACGGCTCAGGGTGGGAAAGAGCCCTCTGGAGATGGATTGGATTCGGAGCCACTGCTGCCGCCGCCAAGTCGCTTCAGTGTCCGACCCTGTGCGACCCCATAGGCTGCAGCCCACCAGGCTCCTCTGTCCATGGGATTTTCCAGGCAAGAGTACTGGAGTGGGGTGCCATTGCCTTCTCTGTTGGAGACACTGGTGAGCTGTGATTTTAAAAGTATGTGTGTGTCTTTTCATGAATAGGCACATATATATATACACAGGTGTGTATACGTGTGCATGAGTCCCCAACCTTCAGGCCACAGACCCGTATCTACTGTCAGATCAGCAGCAACATTAGAGTACAAATGAAGTGCACAGTAAAAGAAATGCGCTTGAATCACCCCAAAACCATCCCTCCGTTCCTTGTCCATGGAAGAATTATCTTCCACGAAATAGGTCCCTGGTGCCAAAAAGGCTAGGGACCACTGCATGTATGTGCGTATATGTGAGTTTGTGTTTGTATATGTGTACATACATGCATATATTCTATTAACTTTGTCTGCTGAAAGGCCCTAGGAGCAAAGGCCTCAGTAGCAATGAACACATGGATCTGTGCTTTTTAATACCATTCCCACTAAAAGGAGACGACAGGGCTCCTGAAAAATGGCCAGTTCTGAAGCCAGTGAAGAATAGATTCAAGATGAGCTTGGAAGATATCATAAGGACATGCTCACAAAATTCGTGAGGCCAAGTCACAAAGACATGAGAATCAGCTTGAAGGGGTTCCCCTGGCCAAATCTGGGTTAAGTGAGTACCAAACATTTAAGGACAGTAATGAACAATAAACTATTGAGAGAAAAAAGGAATCTATAAGCTCTTACTTTTAATAAGCACATAAAGAAATGAGGGGAAAAGGAGAGATCTATTTACAGCAGAATGTCAAGTGCCAACTGGTAACGGCAGAATATTGGAGTTTTGTACATTTTGCAAGCATCACAGAGAAAATGAGTTCAAGCAAGAATCAGCAACAGATGCTCAATCTAGGAGAAAGTTCAAGGAGGGGCAGAATACTTGCATGATCTCAATGTGTTTCCCAGATTGCTTATTAGTTGTAAGGAAAAAAAAATAGTAACTCTGCAGTGAAGACATAGGACAACACTTGACAGGGTGATGGAAATTAACATCATTACTGTGAGCAAATCAGCATCACTTATGTGATATTCCAGCCAGGGATGCATCACCTAAATCTAATTACTAGGAAACATCAGGCGACCCCCAAAGAAAGGCTATGAAATGAGATGAAAGAGACACCAGCACACAATGCAACACCCCACCCTAGACCGGATCCCGGGCCGAAACCAGGCTGAGGAGCAAGAAGGGGGCCAAACAGGGTGAAACCGGGTCCACAGACAAGACGAGAATCCAGAGGAAATGCACTGTGTATTCGGGCTTTGCCTGCTAAGGGGGCCATGACGCATGATACTGACTTCTAAATAAGTCACAAAATATATGTGCTCATGTCCACACACACACATATAGGCTTCCCTGGTGGTTCAGTTGGTAAAGAATCCGCCTGCAACGCAGGAGACCCAGCCTCAGTCCCAAGGTGGGGAAGGCCGCCTGGAGAAGGAAGTGGCAACCCTCTCCAGTATTGTTATCTAGAAAATCCTTGGACAGGGGAGCCTGGCAGGCTACAGTCCATGGGGTCGCAAAGAGTCAGACACGACTTAGCAACTAAGCCACCACACGTATATACCCTTGCACACACCATCTACACACACAGAGGGTGCACAAGGAACAAAGCAAATGCCGTAAAATGTGAGTAACCGGTGAAACGGAGCGGGAAGCTCTCATCTGCACCGCCCTCACTCTTTATTTGGCCGCACCGCGTCTTCCTTGCTGAGGGCAGGCTCTCTCCAGTGCAGTGAGTGGGGGCTGCTCTTGTGCATGGCTTCCCATCCCGCTGGTGTCTCCTGTTGCAAAGCCCGGACTTCAGAGCATGCGGGCTTCAGTACTTGTGGTGCGAGAGCTGAGCTACTCTGCAGCACGTGGGATCTTCGTTTCGCGACCAGGGATAGAACCTACGTCCCCTGCACTGGCAAGCGGATTCCTAACCACCGACGGAAGTCCCACTATTCTTATTCCTTAAACTTTGCAGCGCACTTAAAATTATTTCCAAACGAAAATCATTTTTTTTACAAAAGAGCATGCCATCAACACAATTTGAGAAAGACAAAACCCGTTAGGCTAGCCCCCAGGAGTGTAAGTTAGTATCTAAATAAGCCAGAAACTCACTTTCATCTAGATCTAAAAAATGTCGCAGGCCAATCTTAATTAAATGACTTCGCAATTTAATATTTATAAGGCGATTTGCTGATGTGGTTTTCATACACTGGCTTACAAATCATAGTATAACCAGTAGAGTGGAAGATACTTAATAAATAGTGGTGACTGAGCAACTTGCCATGGATTAGCTGGGCACCTTCCTGAGAGATTTGAGAGGAAGACCGGCTGAATGATCGGAAAACACTGGGATTCCTGACCAACCGCCTTTATAGATTTGAAATAGATGCTTCAGTTATATTAGTCTTAAAATTAGATCACATTTCTCTTTTGTATTTCAGAATGATGTCTTGGGATTTCCCTGGCAGTCCAGTGGGTAGGAATCTGCCTTCCCAAGCAGGGGACAGGGTTCAATCCCCAGTCAGGGGACCCCTGGTCAGGGGACTAGGCAGAGAAGGCAATGGCACCCCACTCCAGTACTCTTGCCTGGAAATTCCATGGATGGAGGAGCCTGGTGGGCTGCAGTCCATGGGGTCACTAAGAGTCGGACACGACTGAGTGACTTCACTTTCACGCATTGGAGAAGGAAATGGCAACCCACTCCAGTATTCTTGCCTGGAGAATCCCAGGGACGGGGGAGCCTGGTGGGCTACTGTGTATGGGGTTGCACAGAGTCGGACACGACTGAAGCGACTTAGCAGCAGCAGCAGGGGCCTAGGATCCCACATGCGGAGCAGCCGGGCCTGGGCGCTCTGGAGCTGGTGCAGGGCCACAGAAGGCTGCAGACTAAACCCAGAGAAACCCGTGTGCCTCAATGAAGACCTAGCACAGACAGAGTCTAAATAAAATAATGCCTTAAAACCCAAAGGTAGTACTTTGCAAATTTCTCGTTTTTAGTGCCTGCCATTATCTAGATATTAATGTTTGGATTTCTAGGGAAAAGAAGACAGAAGTAAATATTTTGGGCCCTGTAGAAACTTAGCATCTTTTAGTTCACAGGGAGATACAGAGGCTGGCATCAGAACTTCTCTATTTCAATATTTGCTTCCTAAGGACTAATGTAAACAGAATATAGCCTTTTGCTTTCTCTGTATTCAGACAGCTTGCATCTGCTGGCCAGCTCTGCCTTTCTCAAGGAGCTGAGGCTGGATCCCAGAGGGCTCCCAGGGGTCAGTTCGCATAACACGACTCCAGGCTTTGTTTTACTGCATTTGTTTTGTTTCAGTGGAACCTAATTTGTTCTAGATCTGAGATAGTGTTACTCTAAAAGCTTCCTGTTAATATACTGGAACAAGAAAGTATAATTTATGAATTATCTGCTACTTATAGCTGAATGAAATGAGCTAATTCTTTGCTTGTTTACTTAACAGGCTAAGTCTATATAGTTGTTAGTGGCTATTAGTGAATGAAATAGTATTTGCTTTTTTTAAAAAGTGTTCATGATTCCACCCTGCATTTCACATGTATTGGTTTTACATAATACATTTCTGATTAGGATAGGAGTTTGAAAAGCCAACATTTCACTTTTCATAATTGCCTGCAGAAACACAAGGAAAATTTGGTATCAGTATTCTGTGGTAGCCATCAGATCACGTCTCGCCAATGCAATGTACTTGGCTGTATTAGCCTGTGGTGATTTCAACACTGGAAGGCAGACAAGAAGCCGAATTGGAAGCACAGAGGGAAGAAGTACATGCAGGGAGAGAGGAAAAGAACAGGAGGGAGAAAGAGAAGAGGAAACGGCAGGGGCAGGAAAAATCGAAGGTCAGTGCGAAAGAAGGTAGAAGAGCGGGAGGATAAGAACACGGGAGAAGGGCTCGGAGGTCAAGAACCCGCCTGCCAACGCGGGGGACCCGGGTCCGATCCCTGGACAGAGGAAGGCCCGCCCGCCCAGGAGCAGTTAGCGCGTGGGCCCCAGCTGTGAGGCTGAGCTCCAGAACCCAGGAGCCCCCGCTACTGAATCTGCTGTGGCCTAGAGCCCGCGCTCTGCAACCAGAGACGCCCCCACAGGGAGAAGCCACCCGCCCGACCAGAGAGCGCTCCTGAGCAGCCCAGCGGGAGAAAAGCCTGCCCAGCAACTGACCCAGCACAGCCAAAAGTAACCTCATAAAAATAATGCAAAAATGCATAAAATTACAAATAAATATTATATCTGCAAAAAAGAAAACAGAAGAAGATAAAACCCTAATTCAAATCAATACACTCACCCCTGTGTTCACAGCAGCACATTCACAGCAGTTAAGACATGGGAGCAGTCTAAGTGTCCATCCACCGCCAAAAGGATAAAAAAGATGTGGGGAGAATGCAGACTGCACAGCCACTGTGGAAACAGAGCAGCGGCCCTCAGAAAGCTACAGCTAGAGCTGCCGCAGGGTCCGGGGGCCCCACTCCTGGACACACATCCAGACAAAACTGAACTTGAAAAGACACATCCCGATGCTCACAGCAGCACTCTTCACAACGGCCAAGACAGGCCAATAGGCGTCCATCAACAGAGGGATGAACAGAGAAGATGCAGGGGGTATGTGTTCATGCACGTGCGNAGAGCAGCGGCCCTCAGAAAGCTACAGCTAGAGCTGCTGCAGGGTCCGGGGGCCCCACTCCTGGACACACATCCAGACAAAACTGAACTTGAAAAGACACCCACATCCCGATGCTCACAGCAGCACTCTTCACAACGGCCAAGACAGGCCAATAGGCGTCCATCAACAAAGGGATGAACAGAGAAGATGCAGGGGGTATGTGTTCATGCACGTGCGTGTGTGCACGCGCAATGGAGTACCACTCGGCCATAAAAAAGAATGAAATAATGCCATTCGCGCAACATGGATGGACCTTGAGATGATCGTGCTGAGTGAGGTCAGGTAGAAAGAGACACACAAACACCGCACAATATCACCTTCATGTGAAATCTAAAATAGAACACAGACGAGCATATCTACAAAACAAAAAGAGACTCACAGACATAGAGAACAAACTGGTGGTTCCCAAGGCAGAGGCAAGGTATGGGAGGGATGGATTGGGAGTCTGGGATTAGCTGATGCAACCTATGCTATACAGAATGGGTAAACAACAAGATACAACTGTGTAGCTCAGGGACCTATCTATATTCAGTACCCTATGATAAGCCGTAAAAGAACACCCCAAAAAAGAATTGTGTGTGTGCATATATGCACACACACATTTATATAACTGAATCAGTTCACTGTACAGCAGAAATTAACACAACATTATACATCAACTACACTTCAATAAGCTTTCTTTAGGGGAAGAAAGGGAAAAGGAAAACAGGGCAGAGAAGGAAAAGTGGGAAATGGGAATTTCTCTCTCAGTTGGGGTTTATTAAAAAGACCCTGAACTGGAACCTCTTTATTTACATTTTGGTAAAAGGGAATACAGTATGAGATCTGCGGGGAGAGAGAGTGGTTTCCTATTTGCTTCTGTTTGTTTAATACATATTTATTTTGTATAAGCTAGAACTTAGCTTGCACGAAGGTATTCCCTTATACTTGTACAAAATGTAAACTGATTTTTTAGAGCTAGACGGTGACAACAGTAGATGCTGAACAGAGGCGCTGCAGCCTGCCTGGAGTGGGTAAGAACTGGCGGTTGTTAACGAAGCAGCTTTCTTCCAGTTGTTACTTGGCGCCATGCTTTGAAGCATCCTCTATGGAACGGTTTTAAACAAGCGCAGACAGAACTCATCACAGTATCACATAACTGCTATTGAACAGTTCTGAGCTTTGAATCAGCCGTGTATCCTCCGTATAAAAAAAAGAAAACCAATCTGTCGTGAAAGTGCATGAAAGTTGACAAGACTTCCTCTAATAGCTATATCTTGGGAATACATATTTATGAACATTTTTTGAAACACAAGCTTGGAAAACACATACTACCATGCTCAGATTGTTTAAAATGTGAACCCCTGACCTTAACAATCATAACAGCTTACTTCAGAGCTAAACCTGTGGTTTATTCTGACCCTCAAGCAGCCTGTAATGTCCTCCATTAAAGAAAGAGGCTGTGTTTGTATTTCCTTTCAGGGTTTTAAGTTATGATTAAGTATAGACATTATTCAAAATAACTGTCTCAACTTGTCTTAATGTTTATATAATTTCTTTTCAGTATTTTAATTTATGAGTAGATACAGACATTAGTCAAAATAACTGTCTCAATATGTCTTCTTGTTTGTAAAAATTATATCAATTATCCTCTAATATTCTATCATTAGGGGGTTCCTAGTGCCTCAGATGGTAACGAATCTGTCTGCAATGCAGGAGACCCAGGTTCGATCCCTAGGTCAGGAAGATCTCCAGCAGAAGGTAATGGCTTTCCACGCCAGTATTCTTGCTTGGAGAATTCCATGGACAGAGGATCCTGGGGGGCTGCAATTCATGGGGTCACAAAGAGTCGACACAACTACGTGAGTAACACTTTCACTTTCTAGAATACAGTATATCTTTGTTTTTCATTTATGACAGGGTTTATTTCAGGATTCCCAATATGAGAACACACAGACATCTAGAAAAACACTCCACTATGTAATACCCTTAGCAAATGGTCCTACAATTTCAAGAGTTGCTTTCACATAAAAGACAGCCATCAGTGACGCCACCGTCCTTGTTTATTTGCATAGCGTTCACAGTTACATCTACAGTCTTCTTTGTTTGCCCTCCAAATAATATTATTGCCTTTTAAACAGGGGTCATCTGAGGCTGCCCAGGTGGGTCAGTGGTAAAGAATCCATGTGCAGATGTAGCAGACACAAGTTTCATCCCTGGGTCGGGAAGATTTCTTAGAGGAGGAAATGGCAACCCACTCCAGTATTCTTCCGTGGAGAATCCCATGGACAGAGGAGCCTGGCAGGTCACATGGGGTCACAGAGAATCAGACATGACTTAGTAACTAAACAATAACAACATCTGAGGCAAATGATCTGAAGATGACTTTGCCATCAATTAAAGTTTCACTTCTCTGGCAACTCAGCTGGTAAAGAATCTGCCTGCAATGTGGGAAACCCCCAGTTCAATTCTTGGGTTGGGAAGATCCTCTGGAGAAAGGATAGACTATCCACTCCAGTATTCTTCGGCTTCCCTGGTGGCTCAGATGATAAAGAATCCGCCTGCAACGCGGGAGACTTGGGTTTGATCTCTGGTTTGGGAAAATCCCCTGGAGGAGGGCATGGCAACCCACTCCAGTATTCTTGCCTGGAGAATCCCATGGACAGAGGAGCCTGGCGGGCTATGGTGCATGGGGTCAGACGTGACTGAGTGACTAAGCATACAATCTAAACTTCGCTGTAATTCATGAGTTTCTAATTCTTGTACTTAAGACATTATTTCCTCCCATCTCTGCTTGTGACATTTATTTCAAATGAAACCTAAATACCAAGANCTGCTTTAATAGAGGCTAAAATCTTAATTCTAGTTCCCATCCAGTTATGTCTTATGTACCTCTTAAAGGTACCATATCTAAATCATAGTAAGGTTTCAAATAATAAGGAATTTGGCAGTTCCTTCTGAGTTGATACAGCAGTTCCCTCTGAGTGGATACAGCAGTTCCCTCTGAGTGGATACAGATGAACACTGGGTCTCTGTTCACTGTATCTGGTAATAGAGCTCCCATCCTAGGAGGTCCTGCAATGATCCTAATAATTCCATTTAACTTGACAACTTAATATATGGTGTATGCAATCAGACAATCATATACAGCTGGTTTTGACCTCTGGCTCTGAAGTCACTGTCCGAAAAAAAATTTTGATATATTTTTGTTTATATGAAAAGGTTATGCTCTTTCTGAATTTCTGTCTTATTGTTTGTAAAATGGGAATGATGCCATCTTCACCATTGGCTTGCTATGGAATTATTATATTTTATGTGCCTACTCTAAAAACTGGCATTGCCAATTGCTATAGTACTATTCCTGGGAAGTTATTGGCCAAAGTAGATTATTGGGCTTCACTTCAATCTTGAAGTACAGTTAGTCCTAGAAATTGTTGAAAATACATCCGGGTTTACCATGATAGGCTTGTCTATTTGTCAGAAAATACCCGTCTCTTAAGACACAAGCGAAATGAGGTAAATTATTTGAGAAGTGATGAATATCCCAGTTTCATTCTTTCAATTCTATTCCTCTATCTCTAGCATAGTTGATTTTACTGACTTTTTTCAAAAATTTAATTGCTATCATTATTTTGACATCACTCTGCTCCCTCATATATTTTTAGAAAGTTAATACATATATTATGCTTATATATATGCATACATAATGCATGTATACACACACACATATATATACATACATATGTACATATAGATATAGATACTAATAAATTTTCCTTTGGAATTTTTTTGTGAAAAAATAATTAAAAAAACTTAAAAAGAGTATAGCATATTATAGAAATGGCTTCCCAAGTGACTCAACAGTAAAGAATCTGCCTCCCAGTTTAGGAGACATAGGTTCAATCTCTGGGTAAAGATTTTCTTGGAGAAAAACATGACAACCCACTCCTTTATTTTGCCTGGCAAATTTCCTGGACAGAGGAGCCTGGAAGGGTGTGTCCCTGGGGTCTCAAAGAGTCAGACATAAATTAGCAGCTTAACAACAACTTAAAGACTTCAGCTTTTTTTTTTTTGAGCTTTTTTTTTAAATTTTATTTTTACTTTACTTTACTTTACAATACCATATTGGTTTTGCCATACATTGATATGAATCCACCACGGGTGTATACAAGCTCCCAATCCTGCCCCCTCCCCCTTCCCACCCCACATCATCTCTCTGGATCAAAAGGCAAAATGGCTGTCTAGGGAGGCCTTACAAATAGCTGTGAAAAGAAGAGAGGTGAAAAGCAAAGGAGAAAAGGAAAGATATAAGCATCTGAATGCAGAGTTCCAAAGAATAACAAGAAGAGATAAGAAAGCCTTCTTCAACAATCAATGCAAAGAAATAGAGGAAAACAACAGAATGGGAAAAACTAGAGATCTCTTCAAGAAAATTAGAGATACCAAGGGAACATTTCATNCATTGTAAACCAGCTATACTTCAATGAAACACATTTTTAAAATAGAGCCAATGAGGAGAGGTTGAGAGTAGGGCTCTAAAGAGAGGAATTAAAGCTCCTTGATTGGGGCCTAACTCTCGGCCAGGAGATGACTTAATTCAATTTCCTTGCACCTGGAGGAACACACACACACACACACACACCTGTCTCTTATACACATCTGACGAGAAACTAGAGAAATTTTGAGCTGATGAAAATGTTAAAAATAATGTATCCAACATTTTAAAAGAAACAGAAGTCCAGGGATGTGAAAAGACTTTCCAAATCTTGCATAGCTAGTTGGGGCCCTGAAGCTAGTTGTGAGAACAAGTAGAAAGCAGGCGAGGTATACTTGATAAGGAAATTAACACAGTCTCGGCTGAAGCCGAAGCTCCAATACTTTGGCCACCTGATGCGAAGACAGGATGCAAATGAGACGGACTCATTTGAAAAGACCCTGATGCTGGGAAAGACTGAAGGCGGGAGGAGAGGGGACGACAGAGGATGAGATGGTGGGATGGCATCACCAACTCAATGGGCATGAGTTTGAACAATCTCCGGGAGATAGTGAAGGACAGGGAAGCCTGGCGTGCTGCAGTCCACGGGGTCACAAAGAGTGGGACATGACTGAGCGACCGAACAGCATTTCATAACCCAGGGGTAGCCTTGTCCAGGGAGCACTGCGCATGAGGCCTCCCAGCGCCGCTGTGAGCTATAACACCCGCTCAACTGCCAAGGCTGCCCCTTCATCACAAGCCAGAGCCCATGGGTTTTTGTTTTTTAATTTCAGCATCACTTTGAATATATGATCTGTCCCCAGACTCCACAAGCAGCATCTACACAGAACTACTAGAGTTAGAACTACTGGACTCCTAAATGTTTTGTCAACAGAGAAGACCAGGCTTCCATCAAACGAGTGAAGAAAATGTTTTCATCAGAAGTTCACTCCCTGGTGTTTTTTTTTATGACTCAGGAAGCAGAAGGGGGAGGAAGGGCGCCGGAGAGAGCAGCACCTCTGTGACTAAGAGGGGAAACCCTGCCGGTCCTCAAAGCGAAAATCCCCTTCTATTTTAAGGAACACTCCCTCACTTGACCCAATCTCTCCAACGAGTAATTCGGGTTGGATCATATACTCTTGGGACAGCTAAGTTTCCAAAGAATAAGCCTTTAATGCATCGATTAAAAAGAGAAAATGTACTCTGACAGCAGAGGAGATCATCCGTGTCCAAATGGCCTGTGCGCTCCGTTCCCGCGGTGCCGGGTGCAGAGGGCCCGGCGCTCAGGCCGCTCCCGGCTCAGCGCGGGCAGAAAGCCCCCAGCGCAGCTCTCAGCCCGGGGACCTCCGCGGGGACTTTTCCCCCGCTNTCCGTGTCCAAATGGCCTGTGCGCTCCGTTCCCGCGGTGCCGGGTGCAGAGTGCCCGGCGCTCAGGCCGCTCCCGGCTCAGCGCGGGCAGAAAGCCCCCAGCGCAGCTCTCAGCCCGGGGCCCTCCGCGGGGACTTTTCCCCCCCGCTGGGCGCGCGAGGCCTCGTCACGGCGTGTCTCAGGGGCAGGGGAGTGGAGCTGATGGTCCTCTGAGCCTTTGTCAGCTTTCAGGGTGCAACCAGGACGGTGCTCTGAAGTCAGGCTGGACCGAGACATTCGTGAGTAGTTGCTGTTTGTCAGCTCACCCATCACAAGTGCAAACGACCAAAGTCTACACTGCAGACGTCCTTGTTATCCACTCTGCTGCTATTTTTTGCTACGCTTATCCTCTCCTCCACGTCTCTGAATTTATTCTACCACCTAACATGATCTGCCTCTTGAGAAACCTGTATGCAGGTCAGGAAGCCACAGTTAGAACTGGACATGGAACAACAGACTGGTTCCAAATAGGAAAAGGAGTACATCAAGGCTGTATATTGTCACCCTGCTTATTTAACTTAGATGCAACATACATCATGAGAAACGCTGGGCTGGAAGAAGCACAAGCTGGAATCAAGATTGCCAGGAGAAATGTCAATAACCTCAGATATGCAGATAACACCACCCTTATGGCAGAAAGTGAAGAGGAACTAAAAAGCCTCTTGATGAAAGTGAAAGAGGAGAGTGAAAAAGTTGGCTTAAAGCTCAACATTCAGAAAAAGAAGATCATGGCATCAGTCCCATCACTTCATGGGAAATAGATGGGGTATAATGGGTGCATTTGTTCTATTGCTTTTCTGTATTATAGAATAATTTTGTCTCAGTTATAATTTTAANCAGGCAAGAGTACTGGAGTGGGGTGCCATTGCCTTCTCGAAGATGGCTGAGAATTGATGAAAGATAAGAATGTTTAGGGGGCAGCCCCCTAAACATTCTTATCTTTCATCAGTTCTCAGGCATCTTCCCTTCACACATGGCCTTACCTCATTCTCTCAATTTATCTTCTGGAACTTGTATTAGATATATGGGAGACTCTCATTTTCTTCTCTGTATCTCCTAAAATCCATTACATAGTTTCCATCTCTGGGCTCCCTCTGGACAATTTCCTAGGTTTACCTCTAAGTTAGTCCTTCTTTCTTCAGCTATGTCTAATCTACTACTTAGTTTGTTCACTGTTTTTAATTTTAAGAAAAGTACTATTTAATTTTAATTTTTTAAGTACTATTTGTTTTATTTTTTAATTAATGGTTTAATGCTTTTATTTTTAACTGAACAAGAGATATATAATTTTTTCTTGTTGTAAATAATTTAAAAGCTACAGAAATCTAGTCTCTTCTCACATCCTGTTACTGACCCACCTGTCATTAACAGTCATTCTTTCTAGATGTTTACTGTTTGCAATTTTATACCTATCCTAATATATACATATGATATCTTAATATAAATGTATGTATATTTGCTTTATTTTTTAGGTCTGCCTTATTTTGTTTACTTTCTAGATATGTATTATGATTGTGAAACCTTACTTTATGCTATTAGTCATTTTAATAGCATGTTAGCTTGTGATCTCCTAGGATGATTCTATAATCTAAGGTTCTGGGAAGTCGAGCCCTATTGTTTGCTGGATCTGTGGATTTTGGTTCATGGTTTTTCCTTCTGTGTTGTGTAATTTCAAATTGTGAGCTCATCTTCAGTAGGGATTTAATCTAGAGAAACTGGTATCATCAAAGTGTTTACTTCTAACATATTATCATTGGCCCAAACCAAATTTTATGTTATTTCCTAGCCCAGGGGTTTCTAGGTTGTACAGGAACTATTTATTCAAACCCCAAATCCACTAAAGACTCATGCCAGTGGTTTTGAATTCTTAAGGGAGACATTTCCCCCTCCTGACCTAGAGCTCAGCTCAACATAAACAAGCTTTCTCCCCATTTTTTTAAATGCTAGAGATTGACTATTTCTGTTCTACAGTTGTTTAAATGATAGTGTCCTTTCTACGATCTTGGCTTTGAATGTGGAAGTCTTGCCAACACTTCACTTCCCAGAGGCTCAAGATCTTGTTTCTTGTCCCTGAACAGTATGAAAACCCAAACCCTTGTGTAAATAAAACTGGCTGTCATACCAGCATCACTCCTTCACCCCCATGGGACTGCAAAGGACAGCCCATGCTTACTTTCTAACTTTCAGTTCCCTCTTGGTTTCTGGCTCCTGGAGACTTCATACACTCAGCCTTGTTAATTAACAGGTAGTATTTCTTGTATGTAGGCACCACACACCATGCTAAGTGCTTACACATGTTAACTTATTTAACTGCAGTACTGCCTCTTGAGGTAGGTACTGTTTTATCAGCTTCACTTTCATATAAGAAAATTGAGGCCCAGAGAAGATGAGTAACACGCCCAAGGTCTCATGGCTAGTAAGTGAGGAAGCTCAGAGCTGAAACTTAGGTAACCTGCTTCAGAGCCTGTGTTCTTCGTCAATAACTCTACACCACTTTCTGATTTAGGACGTGTCGGTGTTTTTGTAATGGGAAAATTGACTCCATATTTTATTTTCACACTTTCTCCCCAGACTAAGTGAAGAATAACTGCATGAATTGACGTGCTTTCTGTCAAGCAGACAGGCAGCTTGGCAATTTTTACCAGCTAGTCTCATAAAGTTGAAGCCTATATCTTGAGGGAGAAGCTAAAATCCAAGTTCTGTCATGGGCACTTCTGCTCGCACAAAGTAAATGACTCAGATTTGGGGAAATTTTAGTCCATCGGAGTCATCACAGACTTTAGAGACAAGACTTGGACCATAGGTGATCTGCATCAGAATAAATCCTAGATACTTCTTAAAGATGCAGACTTTGAGATCCTACCGCAAACCTACTGAGTCAGAACTCCTAGGGTTGGGCCTAAGAATCTGCCTTTTAAAAATAATCTCTCTCTCTCTCAAAAAAAATCAATCTCTCCATCAGGCTCTCATTCTAATGATCACTGGAGTTTGAGATACTGTTCAGAATTTGCACTGGGTCTATACTCCTTCTCAAGATGAGACCATGACAGGCCCATCAAAGTCCCCTTCCCTTCCTTTTATGATGTAGGATCACATACTGAACATACAGATGACAAAGCAAGCCCACAGAAGGTGACCTTCTGCTGGGCTCCGTGGCATCTGGGTCTCCCCCACCCCGCAAGCACCACCTTGTGATATAATTAATTGTCGTGATGACTGCTCTATCTTCCCACATAGTCTGTACAGGTAGAAGATATTCCACAGTCAGCTTTATGTCCCCAGTGCAAACCATGGGACTTGATACAGGGCCATCACTCAGTGTTCAATGGATGGATACATTGATTTGAATTGCTCAAGAGACACCTGCTAATCAGTGATAATGTGAGGGATAGAGTGCAGGAGTTAATTTTCCCTGGAAGACTTTAAATCTTCCCACCTTGATATCCCAGCAGCCATTTTTCTCCCATTCTTTCAGAAGGAAATGAGATTTCCTTTTTTTTTTTTTTTTTTGCCCAAAGTAGGTCTGAGGTGTGCGACAGCCACTCATTCCTGCTCACCCCGCATATCCCACTGTGATACAAAGATTGCTGTCCAGGCCCCGCACTGGGAGGGTAGTGAGGGCAGACCATAAAAAAACCTTCATGCTTGTTGGTGCTGGAAGGCAACCAACAAGCTGGGTGGAAGTGCCAGTAAGGTCTCACTATGTTCCTCCTCCAAATATGACCCTTTGACCTGTAGGCTTGCTCCCTTGTGTCTGCAGTTCTAGTGAAAGCTGGCAAGAGACCCTGCATCAGAGAAACTAACCCCTAGTCCCTGTCAGCACTCCCAGCCCACTGACATTTCTCCAAAGGACCTCCACACACTGTTCTTTATACCAGGACTTGCCCCAGGAACTCAGCCCCAGTTTTACCTTCTTGCTTAGCTCCTCCTCTGGCAAGAGGTTGTTGTTGTTATTGTTTAGTCACTAAGTCGTGTCCGGGTCATTTGCAACCCCATGGACTGTAGCCCACCAGGCTCCTCTGTCCATGGGAATTTCCCAGGCAAGAATACTAGGGTTGGTTGTCATTTCCTCCTCCAGGGTATCTTCCCGACCCAGGGATTGAACCTGCATCTTGTGCATTGGCAGGCAGATTCTTTACCACTGAGCCACCTGAGAAGACGGGGTTTACTGAAGTCTCGTGGTTTGTTTCTGCGTGGAATGCCTATACACCCGGCACTATCTGGGTTCCTCTGCAGGTTACTGAGATAAACAGAAGGTGGACTCCACCCTAACTGTTCAGATGGAAGACAGGCATTCACACCCACTTAACACACCCTTACCCAGGTTATCACTCAGGGGACATTTCAGGCCTCACCTTCTCCTGCCTCTACCCTTTGATTTCTCTCTGAGGGAGTCATATCTTGGGCGGTATCATCTTAGCCCTCACAGGGCCTACGTGACAAGGGGCATGGACGCTGCAGAGGTGATCTGCATGCTTCAGGCCCAGAGAATCCCAGGCCTCCCCTCAGAGCATCCCTGCACAGGAATCTAGAAAGAGCAAGACTGCTCTTGCCTCCCTCTCATGTCTCACTCTCGCTCTGTCTGTCTGTCTGCCCTCTCTTCACCTCCCTTGTGTCACCTCTGACTCACAGTTGACTGTGTGTCTCAGTTTTCACTAATCTGCAAGCCTCTTGTGATGCTGTTGCTGGTGTGTTGGCAAGAATGGAGACTCTCAGCAGTCATCAACTGCTCCCACTCTCTGCAACAGACCTCCTGGGAATTAGGAGGCCAGTGGATTCCAAGACACTATGACATCAAATGTCAAGAGGTCTGCCTAGCAGCTTCCTGTCTCTGTACATGGACATTTGTATTTGTTTATTTGTTTGTTCAGATGTATTTATTTAAGACAAAAAAGGAAAGTGTTGGTTCAGGTGTGGGCTGAAAACTGCTGCATGGAGCTGAGGCGTGATGAGGAGACATAAAACATTTCCCCAGGCCCCAGCCTCTCTCTCCTCATCCATCTCTCAGCTCTGCTAACTCTGTTTGGCTCCTGTTCTCCTCCGGGGTCGCAAGACAGTCAAGCCGTCAAACCCTCACCTCACCTCCAGTCCGGTTCCAATGGAAGTGCCAGGACTGATTCTCGCTGGCTCTCACTGGCCTGGATTTGATCATGTGACCACCCTGAAATTACCACCACTGTCAACAGAGGGCAGTTCACTCATCGTTCTCAGACCTGATCTTCCTATGCCACCCTCTTGGGCTCCACCAGGCCCACACAGACCTTCCAGAAGGTCTGAGAAAATGAAGGCAACTGTGTGTAACAACTAATATTTTGCGCACCATAAGCAGTTCACATGAGTTTTGTTACTTAGTATCCACCTCTAAGTTATCCATGTTTAATGATTTAAAAAACCCCAAATTTTACGCCAAATGGTGGAGAAGGGATCAGAACCCAGCTCTCCCTGATTTCAGAGTCATTCTTCCTCCATTTAACCTACATATCACTCCACTTTACAAACTACACGAGCTTGAAAATCGTGTAGAGGTGGCAAGGTCTCTTGCCACCTCTCTTTCTCCCTTGTTCCCAGGGCCAGCTGTCAGCAGATCATGTCGCCTTTCCCTCCCCCACCCCCACACGTTTGGGCTCTACTCCATCTGCCCCTGCTCTGCCGACCCGCTGCCCCTGTCCTGGGCAGCCCTCATCACCTCTCTCCCAAATAAAGACAAGAGCTTCCCAAGGGATCCTGGAGTCCCTACCCCAGGACCCCACACTGAAGGGCTCAGGCTGGACACTGGTCATAGACCGGGCTCACTTAACATGTTGTTGTTGTTTTTCTTTCTGTAAACCAACATTTCTTAGCTGGTGGAGGGGTTTCTCGGGTGGCACTAGAGGTAAAGAATTTACCTGCCAATGCAGCAGATGCAAGAGACCTGGGTTCAATCCCTGGGTTGGGAAGATCCCCTGGAGGAGTAAATGACAACCCACTCCAGTATTCTTGCCTGGAAAAATCCCATGGACAGAGGATCCTGGAGGGCTATAGACCATGGGGTCATGAAGAATCAGACACAATTGAACCCTTGTTCTTGTTTTGCTTTTTTAAATTGGTGGGAGATTCCTCAAATTCAATTATTATTTCCAGTTTATCTTACAAATTGGAAGAACTGGAAAGGTTTTTTGCAAGTTTAAATTTTTCTGAGTTCAGTTTCCCACCTAAACAGGAGATAGTAATACCCACCTAAGAGGGTTGCTGAGATGATCATGTGGGGACTTGTACAGAGAAGGTACACTCAAATGGACTCTTTCAGTTCAGTTCAGTTGCTGAGTCGTGTCCAACTCTGCGACCCCATGAACCACAGCACTCCAGGCCTCCCTGTCCATCACCAACTCCCAGAGTCCACCCAAACCCATGTCCCTTGAGTCAGTGATGCCATCCAACCATCTCATCCTCTGTCGTCCCCTTCTCCTCCTGCCCTCAATCTTTCCCAGCATCAGGGTCTTTTCAATGAGTCAGCTCTTTGCATCAGGTGGCCAAAGGATTGGAGCTTCAGCTTCAGCATCAGTCNCGATGCTGGGAGGGATTGGGGGTAGGAGGAGAAGGGGACGACAGAGGATGAGATGGCTGGATGGCATCAGCAAATCAATGGACATGAGTTTGAGTGAACTCCGGGAGTTGGTGATAGACAGGGAGGCCTGGGGTGCTGTGGTTCATGGGGTCACAAAGAGTCGGACATGACTGAGTGACTGAACTGAACTGAACTTCTCCCCAAACTGGCTGTGTGACTTTTGACACCTTACTTAACATCTCTGGCTCTCTCTCGTCCTCCATGAAATGATGATAATTATCATTGTACTTGCACTGGAGATCTGTGGTGAGGATTCAAATGGTTCAGTAAATGTAAAAAGCGTACTCAGTAGCACATGGTAATCACTTAAAGTGTAAACTGTCACCTCATCACCCTTGTTTTAGTAGCTTAAATTACTAAATTAGTTTAAGCTATCAGATTAACAAATATAGTCAAGGTTTTTCAAGTACAGTGATGATTAAGTGTAGCAAAAGGACTCTTTTCAATGCAGTTGGAGGGAGCATGACCTGATACAAGCCTCCTAGAGGAGACTTTGGATTAAAATTTAATAGACATATCTTTATGCACTTATGTACCAGATATCTATTTTAGAGAGGTAACTGGGGCTTGGAGAAATACAGTAATTAGCCACAGTCACACAGATGCTAAATGCTAGAAATGGGAATTGAATTGGTTTCACGGTCCTACCATGGCCCACTGTTAATAAACATATGACAGAAAATGTTCAGTTTCATTAGTTATAAAAAAGCACATATTAAAACAACCTGAGGACATTTTATTCCTATGAAATTGCTGTATATTAGATAAAAATGCCTGTGGTTGGCAAAGTTGCAAAGAAGTGGACAGGCTCACTCACTGGAGCCAGGAGAGTAGAAGTTAACACAATATTTTAGAGAGCAAGTTGGCAGTACTTGCTGAAACTGTAAAAATAGGTGTACCCTGTTANCGTGACTGGCTGGTCTTAGGGAGCTTCTGTCGGTGGAGGCGGTCATGCAGACACACAGAATTTGCATTTGCCCTTGTGATATCACGTCTATCTGGCCTTTGCCTTATTAAGTGTGCTCTTCTAACCAAAGAGCTGGCTCTGGTTCCCAGTGTTGAAGGGCACGTGGACAGATGGTAGTATCATGTTCAGCTCTCTGGGATCGTCCTGGTTTCTGGCAGTCAGTTCGGACAATCCCCACTGCCTGGGACTGGGCCTCTTCTCTTGCGAGAGATTAGAGATTCAATTTAGATCACATTCTCAGACAGCGTCCTGAGCAAATTGCTTGGCCAGGGGATTTCTGACAGTCAGCCTGTATGCTTTGATGTATTTTCAAAACCTTTAAAACCAGTCCACACAAGGAAACTAGTGGGAGCCACAGGGCTTAAGGACCAAATGTCATACTGTGTTAGTCACTTGCCTGGCCCCTCCCTGATTCCCTTTCCAGGGTGTGTTCTGAATCCTGCTGGCTGTGCTGAGTGGGCAGTGGCAGAGGGTGTGATCA
>SJYV01055728.1:3854635-3881286 GCA_006410875.1 Neotragus pygmaeus
TGAAGCTGAAGCTCCAATCCTTTGGCCACCTGATGCAAAGAGCTGACTCATTGGAAAAGACCCTGATGCTGGGAAAGATTGAGGGCAGGAGGAGAAGGGGACGACAGAGGATGAGATGGTTGGATGGCATCACCGACTCAAGGGACATGGGTTTGGGTGGACTCCGGGAGTTGGTGATGGACAGGGAGGCCTGACGTGCTGTGGTTCATGGGGTCGCAAAGAGTCGGACACGACTGAGCGACTGAACTAAACTGAACTATGGAAACAACTTCCTGGATTCCGGTAGTGTCTTTCTCTAGGTACCCAAATGGCTCTCACCTGGGGTTCTCCCCTTGCGATAGTCCTGAGAGGGACTTAAGAGCAGCTCTGGACGCCATTATGAGAAAAGAAACAGTGCAATCCTGGAAAACGAAGAGGTTTTTTTTTGTTTTTCCCCTAAAATCACACCATCAGGTAGAACCAGGATGAACTGTTCCATCCAATACATTATATCAGGAAAGTCTGCCAACTAGTATTTTATAAACATTCTTACAGTGTTTACAAGATGTAAACACCTTACAATGTTTACAGAAGAGATTCAGATGAGATGGAAGGAGGAAGAGCTGTCTGTTCTATCTGTGACCAGCCACCAAGGGGAGTTACACAATCCTCTGTGAGGCTGAAGGATCTAGGGATGCTCATCACGCCAAGAGTGCTCCCACTGGAACAATAATATGTCTACTGCCACACCATAACTCTAATCAAATGATGTAATCAATTTCACTGTTAGACTCATCAGATATGATTATTGGCAAGGACAGCATTATGAAATATTTACAGTGAAGCTGTTAAAAACTAGGGGGCAGATCTAAATACATGTCCTGAAATACAGTTTACTAAAAAAGTGCAGAACACTGAAAAATGGGCAGATCTGGCGATATTAAACCTGCATGTGTCTCCTCATGCCAATAACGCACAAAGCATGATGCCTGCCTTAGAAAGCCATCCATGCTTCAGTGACCGGGAGGGAACGAATCCACCTACCAATGCAGCAAACACGGGAGAATTCGATCCCTGGGCCAGGAAGATCCCCTGGAGACGAAAACGACAAACCCCAGCCCCACCCAGTACTCTTGCCTGGAAAATCCCATGGACAGAGGAGCCTGGCGGGCTGCAGCCCACGGGGTCGCCAAGAATCGGACACGACTGGGTGACTGAGCACACACAATGCTTCTGTTTGCCCTTCTGTTTGCTACTGTATCCACAGATTTTAAAGTCTGGAAGTACCAACAGGGATACAGTGAAAAGTCTCCTTAAAGTTCTATCCCACAGCCAAATAGCTCCCCTCTCTTAGAGCCTTCCAGAGATATTCTGAACACAGACAGCCAAGCACACACACATATGTACTCATAGTCTGTTTTCCCTTTCTTTATGATAACTCACTAAATGTCCTTTGATAACTCAAGGAAGTTATCTAGACTTCTGTGAAGATAACTAAACTTCTATGATAACTCAAGAAACTTCCTTTCTTTATGATAACTCACTAAAAATGATAACTCACTGAACTTCCTGCTGTTTACCTTGCATTTTCTCTTAACATTGTCTCTTGGAGATTAGTTAATATCTGTATAAAAAAGCTTTCTCATTGCCTTTTCTGTTGTTTTTGTTTGTTTGGTTTGGTTGGAGGTAGGCTTGTTTTTTTTTTTAATTGCTGGATAGAATGCCTTTCTATGGATATGTCATAGCGTATTTAACCAACACTCTCCTGATGAACTTCAGGGATATTTCTAATTATTTGCTATTATAAACAATTCCATAGCAAATAATCATATGCAAGTGGAATCTCACACATAAATAAGAATAAATTCTAGCAGTAGAATTGCAGGGTCAAAAGTCTGATGTTAAAACGATGCTTTTATAATTTTTTATTTATTTGGCTGCACTGGGTCTTAGTTGCAGATGTGACCTCTTAGTTGTAGCATGCAATATCTATTTCCCTGACCAGGGGTCAAACCTGGGTACCCTGCATTGGGAGTGTGGAGTCTTAGCTACTGGATCACAAAGGAAGTCCCTAAAATGAATCTTTTCATTGCAGGGGACAAAACATGGTATCAGAAAGATTAAAGATGGCTCTTGCTATACTTGCTACACTACACTAACTAGCCGTACTGATGTCTTGTGTTATCTCTTCCACCAGACCATAAGTTCAGGCAAGACAAGAATCTGTCTTACTTATCACTGTGTCTTAGAACATAGTATCAGCAAATAGTTGCTAAAGGAAGGAAGAGGGGAAGGAAGAGTTATTCTAAATAGAGGCTAGTCCTTGGGTATGGTGGCCTCAGAAAGGTCCTGCTTACCCAAAGGCCCTGATTTTTATGACCTAATCAAGTAAGAAGCCACCTCTCCAAAGTACACTAGAGGGAAAAATAAGAGAAACTCAACACCAGGATCAGACTGAAGGAGAGTGAACATATTTTCTTCTGAGACAAGGAGCTGGTTAGATGCCGCTCTCCTCGCTGGCTGGAGTGAGAACAATATTGTGGACGCCAGACTCTCTATTCCAGGAAGGGAAAAGTTAAGACGAAGACAGAAAGATGGTCCACCAGGGGAAAAGATAACCAACTCTCTGGCCTCATTTTAGTTTTAACTAGATCCACATTTGTTCCCCAGCTTGGCAGACTGATGTTGACAAATGCCTTCTGTTTTCATTCAGATATTCCCCAGATGGTTTCAGAAGCCCCTGAGTGGTATGTGTTGGCACAAATCTACCCATAGGATCTTCAAGAAATCTCATCCCTAAGCAAATTCAATACAGTAAGTCCCCTACATATGAGCCTACAAGTTGTAAACTTTCATAGATGCATACGTGCATTCACATTTCCAATCATGTAAGTTAGTCCACATGTCTGACATACACTGTCACGTGCATGCATTCTCTACACGTGGTTGTGCTTTTGTGTACCTCGCTGTATAGTACTGTATAAAGTACAATAGTACAGGATCTTTATTTCAAGCCCAGCATGTCCAGAAGCAAAACGGCAGATAGAATTGAACCCAGCAGGGAACCAGAACCCATGATCAATGTAATCAGGTATGAGTGAAACTGCATCCTGCCCTCCATCTTCTGTTGCTGACGATCCTTCAGCACTACCATCTCCCACCTCTTCTCCCTCCTGCAGTCAGTAACTCATGTTGCCTGTTCCCGTGATGTCAGCCCCTGTATGGCAGCTGTTGTATTGGACTACTTACTCTTCAAGGTACTGGACTGTATGATTAAAAAATGTTTCCTATTTTGTGTGTTTGTTTTTTACGTATCATTTGTGTGAAGACTATTATAAACCTGTCACAGTACAGTACTGTATCACCAACTCTGTTAGTTGTATACCTAGGCTAATGTTATTGGACTTATCAGCGCACTCTCAGAATGGAACTCATTTGTATGTAGGGGATTTACTATAAAAGAAAATTAACAAATCCACGGTGCTAGCTAGAATTTTCTCCAAACCTCATGTTGAGGTCTGATGCATTTTTCAAAAACAGAAGTCATCAGTAGGCCCGCAGTAAGATTTGTTGAATCCTATGAAAGGATGAAGGCAGAATATTGAAGGTGTCAGAAGATGACTAAGGGTTTGAGAACCTCCTCCCTCCAAACCCAACAAAACCAAGCTTGGGAGGAGGAAGGAAAAGAAGGAGGACCAGGGGAAGAGTGGGCAGGAGAGAGATGGTTCTGCCTGGAAAAGGTGGATGAGCCTGGAAGGGAAGCAGGAGAGCCGTGAGGCAGAAGCTTTCCACACTGTGGTTCAGAGAGTGAGAGAGAGGATGGGAAGAGAGGAGATGGGAGAAGATGAGAGAAGAAGAGGGCAGAAGACGAGGAAAAGACACGATAAAGGGAGAGGAGAGGAGAGCTTGGGACACATGAAGACCTGCTGGGCTCCCTAGTACCATCTCTCCAAGCTGAGACTAGCAAACACCTAAATCTTCATGGAGTCCGTGAGAGGCTGCCTCCTGGGAGGTTATGGAAACAGGGGCTGCGGGCAGGCCAACTAGAGAGGCGTTTCGGCAACGGTTTGCCCTGGTATGTGAAAAATTTTTCCTGCTTAGATAGTTGGCAAACATTTTAGAGGCAAAATGGAATTTATTAACAGAAAATATTTGTCGAGGATTGTTCTGATTGTTCCCTCCCACCTCCCTCTGTTCTTTTCTTTCTTTCCTTTCTCTCTCTCTCTCTTTCTTGCTCTTCTCAGGCTGGAGGACTTCAACTAGATTCTTCCATCTTCCTTGGCAGTTTTGATCTTTCAGCCTGGCTTGTGGGGAGATGGCTTTAGGGGAAATGCTCACCTCCCCACCCCCCACCCCTAACAAGACAGCTTTCTTCTCTATAGGCAAGTGTTCAGCTTTCTGCCTCAGAAGAGCTTGGGCTGATGCGGAACTGTCTTTCCAGAGGAGTTCCTTCTGTTTCCCCTGACATGGGCTTGGAGCCCCCCAAGAACTGGGTCTGAATCTATAATTGTTATTAGTGCTGTAGCTTTTATCTTTTTGAGCCTCCATTTCCTTAGAAATAAAATGGGATGGGGGGAAATAATCCTTAGCTCTCGCCACTGTTGAGAAGACAAAATGGGAAAGGGTTTATTTTATTAAGTGTCTGGTACAGGGTCTGGCCCAGAGTAAAACCTCAGTACGTGTTAGTTCTGCTCCTTTGATACAGGACAGACATCCTGGTAGTAAACTGCTCACAGGGTTAATCAATTTCTGCTTAGAATATGGCACTTTGGGTATCAGTTAATAAAGGAGAGGTGAGACCCAGCCGTGATGAAAGGTACATTTAACCAGAGGCAGCAAATATGGACAATGTTTATTGACAGTTTACTAAGAACCAAGTATTCTAAAAACTTTATGGTGTTATTCCACCCACCCAAGTACCCTCCTATTTTACCAAGGCTTATGGTATAAAAGCGACTGAACCAGCATTGAACTCAGACCATCTGCTTCCCCAGCCTACTTCCTTAACCATAATGGATGCTCCATTGCTACAGCAAAAGAAAGGGAAACATGGAGTCATAGTCTTGTGGATTGTACAGGCTTGGAGATCAGCTTTTCCAGATCTGTTTTGAGGAGGAGAGTAACAAAGCCCAGAGACAGGAAATTCTCTCTCAGGGGCCATGGAGCTGAGCTTGTGATGCTGGAGCTGGGACCAGAAGCCTGGCTTCTGGAATTTCAGGTCAGTGCCTGCCACCTAGAAAGAGAGGACCAGCTGAATCTGCTGTGGGGGAGAGCCAGCTGGTTGGTCACATTGTCCCTGAGGACTGTGGGTCTTGACTTAGAGCCCCAGATGGGAATTTAACACTTATTTAACCCACCCCAAACCAAATATTTTCCCAAGCACCTTGGTTGGGTGCTTGCCATGAGGGAGGCCCCTGGGAGTGCAGACACCGTGGGGGAGACCAGGGTGGAGGAATCCTCACTTGCGGAGCTTTGGTCCACATTACGCTCACCTCTGATGAGCTGGAAAGTTGCGACTGCAGGAGCATGACTCCAGAAACCACTGTTGGGCTCTGGGTGAAGATGCACAGGAGGAGGAACCTATGGGGAAGAGGGGTCAGGAAAGACTCATTTGCAGTGACCCTAAGGAACCATGGGCAGGGTTTCATTGTCTCCTATCTAAGCCATACCTGTACACACAGGTACAGCCATACCAACTCTCAAAATATCGAAAACATCATGTACCACTTGGTAAATAGCCCATGCCCTGAGCCCCACTAGTGTCTCAGGCCACAGTACACTCTCTCCCAGCAACTTCATACCTCCCTCAGGTCCAGTAACAAAAGACTTTATGTTTGCCCCACCAGAGGTCCTCGGATGCTTTTGGAGCTGGCCATCTGTGACTAAACTGGTCACAGGACCAGTCAATAAACTGGTATAGGACTAAACTCATTCTTGGTGGTGGTTTAGTCACTAGGCCTTGCGACCCCATGGACTGTAGCCCGCCAGGCTCCTCTGTCTATGGACTTTTCCAGGCAAAAATACTGGAGCAGGTAGCCATTTCCTTCTCCAGAGGATCATCCATACCCAGGAATTGAACTCGGGTCTCCTTCATTGCAGACAGTCTTGCATAGCAGGCAGATTCTTTACTGCCTGAACTCATTCTTACTGTTTTTAAATAGTTTAAATGTCCTTCTCCAGATGAAATTACCCAAATGGAATGAGGCATCTAAACAGAGTCACATGGGGTCCATCTGGGGTGGCTCCCTGGAAGACAAATCTTGCAAAGGAAATCTGAAGGGGTAAGAGGTGCAGTTTACTGGCGGGGAGAGTGAGGGTTTGGACAAAAACTCTGATTAAGCGGCAACCCTTCTGCATATGCCGGGATTTAAACACAGGGTTCAGGTGCCCCACACACTCTTCTACCCTCAGCTACCCTCTGGGCCCCTCCCCTGCGACAGACCCTGTGGGCAGGCCGAGCAGCTGGTGGCCACATTATTAATACTCCTTGATCTGCCCGACTCCCCGTGGCTTCCCTGCCAGCGGCGCCCTCCCTCCCATCTTTGCTCCTAGACAACATGTGCTGAAAGAATGCAGGTCAGAAGAGCCACAGAGGGCACCCCAGCAACTCCTGAAATTCCCTGCCTGGCAGGGTCCTCCAGAGGTTGTCCAGGCAGGGCTGTGGGTAGGAGGCTTTCACCAGGATGCAGAGAATTTGCAGGGAAAGAGGTTCAGTAACTTCTGGGCGATGGTGTCCTATATCTGTTACAGTTGGAAAGGGTTCCTTAAGGCTTCATCTCAGTCCCTTCTATTCAGAGGGAGAAAGACTGAATTGGAACAGGGAAGAAGGGAGAGGAGGGGAGGGCCAAACCATGGCCTCTCCCTATCTTGCTATGATGGGCCAGGTGGGCAGTTCAGTTGCCTGGCTCTGGAGCTGGACAGCCCTGGGCTCATATCCAGGCTGTCCCCTGCCAGCTGTCTGATTCCCACAGGTTATCTAATCTCCCAGAGCCCAGCTCCTTTTTTGTTGTTGTGCTGGGTCTTTGTTCCTGCACGGGCTTTTCTCTAGTTGCAGCAAGCAGGGCTTAATCTCTGATTGTGGTGTGCAGGCTTCTTTCTCATTGCAGTGGCCTCTCTTGTTGTAGAGTATGAGTTCCAGGGCGTGCAGCCTTCAGTAGTCATGGGATGTGGGCTCAGTAGTTTTGGCTCCAGAGCTCAGTAGTTGTGGTGCTCGGGCTTAGTTGCTCCACAGCATGTGGGGTCTTCCTGGACCAAGGACTGAACTGCATTGGTGGGGAGTGTCTCCTGCATTGGCAGGCAGGTTCTTTACCAATGAGCCACCAGGGAAGCCCCCCAGAGCCCAGTTTCTTAATCCATGAAATTGGAATAATAATCAGGATCCTCGTAAGGATGAAATGAGGTAACGGATGGGAGCCATCTACCCATGTGACTGTTGTTAGTTCCCTTTTCTTCCTTCCTAATATCAAGTTGGACAAGAAAACTCTCTTCCAAGCCATTCAAATATTCATAAAATATGCTAAGGGGGTTTTCCTGCTATACTTTAGAACAGAGATCCAAAACTCTGTAGTTTTTTCTACATACTTTCTTGCATATCTTCACCTGGTCTTTTCTTTCCTTGGGTTCACCCTCCCTGGTCCTCTCTTGGGAATAAAAGAATAAGAGATGCCCAACAGTGGGAAGACAGTTCCTGAAGCCAAGCAGAAATTTCAGAAGGGATGGTTTCTACCTTTTTGTACTGCATATCAGAAGCCTCGCCAATGTTTATAGTGTTCTACCTGGAACCAGGAACCAGGGATCAAATTGCCAACATCTGCTGGATCATCGAAAAAGCAAGAGAGTTCCAGAAAAACATCTATTTCTGCTTTATTGACTATACCAAAGCCTTTGACTGTGTGGGTCACAATCAACTGTGGAAAATTCTGAAAGAGATGGGAATACCAGACCACCTGACCTGCCTCTTGAGAAATCTGTATGCAGGTCAGGAAGCAACAGTTAGAACTGGACATGGAACAACAGACTGGTTCCAAATAGGAAAAGGAGTACGTCAAGGCTGTATATTGTCACCCTGCTTATTTAACTTCTATGCAGAGTACATCATGAGAAACGCTGGACTAGAAGAAACACAAGCTGGAATCAAGATTGCCAGGAGAAATNATTCATCATATGGCATATCCTCTTGCCAATCAGCTCTCTCCTCCCGCACACTCCTCCTTTGATCGACTTCGGGATGTAACTGTAGATGACCAGCCACACCCCTACTCAAGGATCCTCTGCAGTCCTCACTGCCTGAGTGAAGCCCACAGGTCTCCACTTGGTGTCCAAGGACTTCAAAGACCTATTCTATATTTCCAGCCCTGTCTTCTGGACATTTTCTTGTGCAATTTTCTTTGCCTGGAATATCCATTTGCTCTAAATCTTATCCATCCTTCAGAAGAGTCTCTTCCCTGAGGGTTTTTCCAGCCCACAATAAGAAGTTGTTTTACTTGGGACAGTTGAGCTACAGGCAATAGTTTGAGAAACACTCAAGGATATTTGCTAGCTCTCCTCAAAGGAAATCTATGGGCAGAGTCGCCAACAGAGTCGACAGTAGCAAACACTGTTGCTAACCACCATCTATTTTTTCTTCCTCTGTCTTAACTGAACTTCAGTATTATTCAAGTCCCCATGTCTCCTTCACTCAGCCTTGTGCTCTAGGGAGGTCGACCTCATTTCTTTTTTTTTTAAACACCAAAAATATTTTTGTATTGGGGTATAGCCAATTAACAATGTTGTGATAGGTTCAAGTGAAAAGTGAAGGGACTCAGCCATACATATACATGTATCCATTCTCTCCCAAACCCACCCACCTCTCTGACCTCATTTATTAACTGGAGGAAGTAGTGATTAAGGACACAGGCCTTGGGGCCTGAGTTCAAAGCTTAGTTCTGCCACTTACTAGCTGCGAGGCCCCTGGGTAAATTATTTTAAATCTGTCTTTCAATGCCCTCAGGTATAAAATGAAGATACTAATATTACTTCTCCTAGAGCATAATTTTTTTATGTTTTGACCATGTGGCACAGCTTACAGGATCTTAGTTCCTCAACCAGGGATCAAACCAGGCCCAGGCGGTGAAAGCACTGAGTCCTAACCACTGGACCATCAAGGAATCCCCTCTTGCTGCTGCTAAGTCGCTTCTGTCGTGTCCGACTCTGTGCGACCCCACAGACGGCAGCCCACTAGGCTCCTCTGTCCCTGGGATTCTCAAGGCAAGAACACTGGAGTGGGTTTCCATTTCCTTCTCCAATGCATGAAAGTGAAAAGTGAAAGTGAAGTCGCTCAGTCGTGTCTGACTCTTCGCGACCCCATGGACGACAGCCTACCAGGCTCCTCTATCCATGGGATTTTCCAGGCAAGAGTACTGGAGTNAAGAACACTGGAGTGGGTTTCCATTTCCTTCTCCAATGCATGAAAGTGAAAAGTGAAAGTGAAGTCGCTCAGTCGTGTCTGACTCTTCGCGACCCCATGGACGACAGCCTACCAGGCTCCTCTATCCATGGGATTTTCCAGGCAAGAGTACTGGAGTGGGGTGCCACTGCCTTCTCCATGGGGTAGCCATGGAATCCCAAAAAGTGTTGGCCAAAAAGTCATGAGGGTGTCTGCTGGAGATCTTCTGGGGGAGATTATCCTAACTCTTAAGAAGGAGACACAAGATTTTCTAACCCTTTATCCCCTGCACTACAGCCATGTCTGAAGTCTAGGATGAACAGTCTCAGGAGGGTGGGCCTCTGTTGATTGATGTCCTCAGGGATCCAGACTCTTCTCCTTTCTCTGTGCATCCTCTTCCATACTCTGGTTTCTTCCAAAGAGCCAATTAGTCGTAGCAGTCCACTCACCACGTTCCAGGCACAGTGATAACCAGAAAACTAGTGAGATTTCCCTTTTTCCTGGCTCATTAGGAGAAACAGATGCTTTCCCGTGGGCTGCCCAGCAGCGCCCCTTGCCCGCCCGGGCCCCGGTTCCTGCCTCATTAGCTGGAATTTTGTCACGTGGCCTTTCTTGAAATAACCAATGGCAAAAGAAAGAAGGCTTTTTGTTGTCCAATCAGGGCAAGCCTAGGCCTGGGGGCCTAGGTCATCATCCAGAGACCACAGTGCCGCTTCTGGCAGCATCTCTACTGGCTCCTTTTTATCCACTCGCAGTGGTGTCAGGGTGACGGACTTCCGGGTAAGTTTCAGGAGACCTGACTTCTGGCCTTGGCACTGTTGCTAGCTAGCTGGTTGACTTTGAATACATCACTTCACTTCTTTGGGGCAGTGTGCTCAATGGTAAAGCCTAACCCTGCCTTCTTGTTCTAAGAATCCAAGAAGAATTTGAAGACAGCACTTTGTGAGCCTAAAGCTGTTCTATAAATGTAAATAAAGTGTGAATTTTAAGGGGCGGTTTTCCTTCTTCATGAATCCATTCCCTTAGGTAACAGATCTCTACAGCCTGCAGCCAGCTCAGGGAGTGAGTCAGGAATCTGTCTCCCTTCTCATCTTGGCTGCTCTCTAGGAGACCCCACTGTTGTATCAGCAGCCCCACCACAGGTCATCTGTCCATCTCCACCACCATAACCACAGGTCTTCTTTGGACTGAAGGGTCTATTTTTTGGCCATGCCACTCAGTATGTAGGATCTTAGTTCCCTGATCAAAGATTGAAATCATGTCCTCTGCGGTAGAAACGTGCAGTCTTAACCACTGGACCCACAGGGAAGTCCCTGGACTGGAAAGTGTTTAGGGAAGAAAACTCTTGCCTCTTTCAGATATCCAGGTCTGTGTGCTGCAAATCTATGTGCTGGGGTGTTGCATTTCCATCTAGAAGCTCTAGGCCGTCTTCCTCTAAACTAGTCTCCTGAGACCTGAGAAAGCCAGACAGGAAGGTTTTAGAAAGTAGCTGTTAAAAGCATGGGGTCCAGGGACTTCATTGGTGGTCCAATGGCTAAGACTCCTCGCTTCCAGCACAGGGTGCCTGGGTTTGATCCCTGGTCAGAGAACTGTACCCCACATACTGCAACTAAGAGTTTGCATGCTGCAACGGAAAGATCCCACATGCTGCCTTGAAGATGAAGGATTCCGTGTGCGGAACTGGAACTAGTGTAGCCAAATGAATTTTTTAAGCATGGGTTCCAGAATCAGGCAGTTTCTCACTTAGAAACTAGATCTCGATGCTCAGTAACTGGTTGATCTAAGCAAATCCTTTAGCCTCTGAACTTCAGTTTCTCCATCTTTCAAATGAATGTCTGCTTCATAAGGCTGCTCTTAGATAAGATGAAATATGTAAACCACTTAGCACTGGTTTGTGCCTGGCATGTAGCAAGGAATCAACAAGCAGCACTCAGGCTTTCTAGTCTATTTATAACAATTGTTGGGGAAAACGAATCCTAGATTCTCTCCGGTCCTTGAGAAGGTGAGAGCCTTGGGAAGAGGAGAAGGAGATGCAGGTTCCAGTCCTGGTGCTACCACTGTGAACGGTGTGGCCTAGGTCACCCCATTTCTCTCTCAGCTTCTATTTCCTGATCCCTAAAGTGTTGGGAGTTGATTGGAGCAACTGTCAGACTCTGCCTGAGAGATTATTTCTGTGACTTCTGAGTTTTTCCATGACAAGACTTTTAAAGTCTTCTGTCCATCTGACTTTCAGAATTGGCTCCTATGATGGTGTCCAGACACTGGTTCCTGGGGCTCCTCACCATTTTCAGACATGGACACTGCATCTCCAGATCAGTGCTGCTGCTGCCCTTTCACCTTCATCCAGGGCTCCACTTGGGTTTCTTGCAGGAGAAGCTATCCTCACCCGCCACCCCCACCCCAGGCCACTGTGTCCTTTCACTTTCTCGTCTCCTGCCAAAATTCCTGGCTCCCTAAGCTAGGTAGGAAAGCGGTTTAGTTCGACCCAATCTGGCATTTTCTCAGAACCTCCCCTGCCTCTGGCACATTCCTTGTGTTTGGGCAGAACCCAGAGAGCTAGAGAATTCCTCTCCCTCCTTAGCGTGGGTCCCCGTGTTGGCATGCCAACAGCCCCAAATATTTAAAGCAATCATGAAAATGAGCTCAGAGTCCCATGCCAGAGCCTTGAAAGGAATTAGGCTAAAAACAGGACAAAGGAAGAGGTGAGGCCAGACGGAAAATGCCATGAAAGGCACTGCCCAGTGTGGCCAGGGCCCAGAGCCCTCCTCACTGGTTTCATTCATCTGCAGCCAGACCCTGTGCTGGGCACCAGTTAAATGCATCATCACGCCTGCCCTCGAGGAGCAACTAGTTCAGCCAGGGAAGATGTTCAAACAGAGTGCAGAGTGGTGAGTAGAGGCAAGATGCTATGAAAGGCACAGTAGAGCCACCAAGGAGGAGGGCATTGTCTCAACCAGGGAGGTCAGCAAGGCATCCGACGCAGGCCTGACTTAGGACAGGCGTTCTCCAGGAGACAAGGCAGAAGATGTACTTTCAGACAGAGGGGAAACGTGCTGGAGCCTGAGACAGGGTGGAGGAGAGAGAGAAAGTGCTCATGCGTAACTGCTTTGTAAAGACCGGGTGTCTCCAGCAGGCATGTTTATGTACAGGCAATGTGCAGGACAGAGAACAAAAGTAGCCTTACTATTTAAGATTTTTTTTTTAACTGTTGACAGAGATGGACACTTGGACACACACAAACAGAAGGAAAGTCTTGAGCAGAAAGTCTGTATCAGAAGGGCCTTTGAGTGCGAGCCAAGCATGGTGCCTGTGTAGAGCCCTCAGATCAGCACCTTTCCTGTGATCAGTCCAGGGAGACTGAGCTCCTGCTGGAGGGGAGTGGGGTTTCCCAGGTCATTCGTGTGATGGAAGAGAGGCAGCTTGGCAGACAGGAAGAGCTGGCGTTCCTCCAGATGCCAGGCACCGCCGTGCAGGGAAGGCACCGAGGTCAAAAGCAGATGCCCGAGTGAGCTGTGGTGAAGAGAGCTCCAGCAGGGGATGGGAGAGATGGGGCAGGCCCAGTGCCTCCTCCTGCCGGAGTGCTTCCAAGTCCTCACAGCAGGGGTTGAGAGTAGCTTTGATCTGAATCTTGGGCAGCCAGTGTGCCGGCAGCCACGGGGAAGCCTCTTTCGGAAAGAAATGAGCAAAATGAAAACGACACACGTGAAATGACCACTAGCTGCTGTAAAAAAGGAATGTTATGACCATGCTGTCAGCATCACCATCATCTTTACTTATTTCCGTGGCTCTAACATTTACTCTGTGTGCGCTAAGTCACTCAGTCGCATTCTACTCTGTGATCCCGTGGACTATGGCCTGCCAGGCTTCTCTGTCCATGGAGTTCTTCAGGCAAGAATACTGGAGTATTGTGGGTTGCCATTCACTTCTCCAATGGATCTTCCCAACCCAGGGATCAAACTGGGGTCTCCTGCATTGTAGACAGATTCTTTTGCCATCTCAGCCACCAGGGAAGCCCAATGTTTACTAAGCATCTACTATAATGCTTCATGGCACTTAATCTTCACAGCAACTTCAAGATAATCAGTATCCTTACTAACCACATTTTACAAAGGAGGACATATCTCCTTGGAAACCTCAATGAAGGTCCAGGATGCCCTAAAACCAGGCAGTGTGCACTTAAAAAGTGGAAAGTGTTGGAGGCTGACTTATATCTTACCCTCTAAATTCATATGTTGAAGTCCTAGCCTGTAGTAGTTCAGAATGTAACTGTATTTGGAGACGGGGTCTTTAAGGAAGTAACTAAGTTCAAATGAGATCATTAAGATGGACTCATTCAATACAACTGATGCCTGATGAGAAGGGGAGATGAGGACACAGGCAGGCACAAAAGGGAAAACCATCTGAAGATACAGGGGAGCAGATGGCCATCTATACGCCCAAGAGAGAGGCCTCAGAAAAAAAACCAAACCTGTCAACACGTTGTTCTTGGACTTCCAGCCTCCAGAACTGCGAGAAAATAAATTTCCATTGTTTAAGCCTCCCAGGCTGTAGAGTTTATCAGGGCAGCCCAAGCAGACGAGTACAGGGAGCAGGAGCCCAGGGATGCCTTAGAAAACCCAGGCGGCTCAAGTCTGCAGGAGCACGTGGGGCCCACGCAGGGGAGCTGACCGCCACAAGCCTTTGCCTTGTCCTTGGCTGAAGGGAGCCTGAGGACCTCTTAACATCCTCAGTTGGGCACTGGGGGTCTGCAGCGGTGCAGCAACAGTGCACTGATGGGTGTCTTCCTTGACAATATCAGGGCTTGAAATCAATGGGGTGAGAACTGAGTTTAAAAGAGACTCAAATACTAGCTCTACAACAAAGCAAAGCCATCATAATCTTTCCTTTATACACCAGACCTCCATGAGAGGGTCAGGGGAACAGACCAATGTTTCCATTTGCTTGAAAAGCATAACCATGAAGGAATTCACGTTCTCACCTGCNGTGCAGCAACTGAGACCTGACGCAGCCAACTAAGTAAACAAACAAACAAACACACACCTGAGCAGTACCTTGGAGAGGTGTGTGTGTCCTGGGATTTTATTATTATTTTTTTTTTGCTGCACCGCATGGTATGTGGGATCTTAGTCCCCAGACCAGGGATCAAACCCATGTCCCCTGCAGTGGAAGAGGAGAGTCCGAACCACGGGACAGGAAAGTCCCTGTGTCTGGGGACTTTAACGGGGAGGATCACTTGGTCGAATGTCTCTGGTGAGAAGCGGCGCTAACAGAGCCAGAGCTGACGGTTGTGAGGTTTGCAGAGAGCTGAGCTAAGGGCGAGCGGAAATAAAGGATCGTGAAAGAGGCCTTCTGGATTTCCAATCAGACCTGGAGTGTCAAGTTGCAGCCCCAGTGATAGTCAAATGTCTCGTATTTCTATTTGATCATTTCCACACTTAACTTCCAGCGAGCTGAGCACGCCATCTGCACAATGTCAGGCCAAAGAAATGAAACCCAGGAGGAAATTGCACTCTGGTGCAGCATAATCGGCCCGATATGCCTGGGATATTAGTTGAGACATGTGTGTCTTCACTCATCTAAGTATTAACATCCTGACTGTTTCGAAGCAGGATGTTTCCCATTTGGTCTGGCCCAGAGGCGGCTCCAAAATCAGCCGTGAAGTGGTAGCTTTCCGGTGTCTCCGCACTCCTCTCTCCAGCTCCTAAATCGTATTTCTCCCTGGTCGTTGCTGACGATTCTCATGTGTTGACAGGTTATGCGATTTAAGACAAGACACCAGCAGGAGTCCAGGTCTGAGCAAGAACCAGGCATGCGGCAGGGAGGCAACGTGAAATGAATGTTAAGTGACCGGGGCAGGAGGTGACCTGCCCGTTCTTCCCAGCCAGCTGTCTTCTTGGCCCTGCTGACACGTCCTCTGCAGCCCGTAGGGGCAGTGGCCTGTCTCGAATAAATTATGTAAACTCTGCAAAACTTAGTTTCTTCCTAAAGCTTTCTCCAGTTGCAGCGTGAGGGCTCCTCACTGCGGTGGCTTGTCTTGCTGTGACTCATGGACTCTGGGCATCTGGGCTCAGTGACTGGGGCACCCGGGCTTAGCTGCCCCTCAGCATGTAGGATCTTGCCAGACTTGGGATTGAACCTGTGTCCCCCACATCAGCAAGTGATTCTTAACCACTGGACTACCAGGAAGGTCCCAGGAATAGTCTTCATTTACAAGACTGATTTAACCCTTTACGATACCCTATAAGGCAAATTCTATTTTTATCTCCACTTTACAGAGGAGGAGGCTAAGGCACAGAGAGGTTGTGTAATTTGCCTGTAGTCACAGGGCTAGTAGATCTGGGATTCCAACTCAGGCAGCCTGACTCCAGAGGCTAGGTGTGAATACATAAAGGAGTGAATTAAAAAGCTAGGCTACTGGTGTGTGGACGGACCAAGGACGTGGATCCCAACAAGCTTCAGGAAGGTGCAGGCATTGACGACTTGAGGGCTGGAAGTTCTCATCCCAGCCCCACGGTGCCCAGTAACCTCAGTTATAATCTAATAGTGCTGTGCAGTGGCCTAGCCACTCCGAGCTAGAGGTGAAAGCTGTCTCCCTTACTGAACGAGGCACAGTATAAGCTATAATTTGGAAAGTTAGAACTGGAAAGGACCCAGAGGTTGCCTAACCCCTAATTGTACATTTGCTGGAACTGAGGCAAGAGGCAGGAAGTGGTGGAAGCAGGGCCCGCAATACCTGCTGAGACAGAACCGCCTCCCTGCCATGTGGCCTCTGCTTCAGGCCAGGAGACAGTCCTATTTGAAAGTCAGAAGAGCAGTTACAGACAAAAAATGCAAGTTTTTTTTTGAGGAAGAGTTGAATACATGAATACCTGGCAGAGTGTTTTACAAAGGAAGGTCTTCCTTTTTTGCAAGAAGTTCTACAATACATGAGTCTGGTGAAGTCATCAGGCTTCGTGAGTCCTGCTGCCTGAAGCCTCAGGCTGATGCACGGATGCATAGAGTGGACAGGACCCTTGTTTGCACCCTCCTTGGCCAAATGGGCCACTTGCTGTTCCCCAACCATCACAGTCAAGAGTGAACTTTCTAGGCCAATGGGTCAAGTTCTGGCTCCCACATTAGTCAGACCTGAATGTGAGTCTCCATCCTCCTCTGATCAGGGTGTGACCTTTGGCAAGTCCCTTAACAGTTTCCCTGATTCCACTTTCCATTTATCAAGTCGGGAAATAATCTCCTCCTGGGGTGTTATATTCATGAGATTAACATATGTACAGAAAGAATGTAGTAGAGGGCCTGACACTCAGTAAATGGAAACAGGACTGCCTCCCTCGCAGGTCTGACTCTGCATGCTGATTTGATTTATGGTTGCTTGGGTTACTTCTTATCTCCGTCCTATCTTACTGGCAGGAACTAGGCCAAGTTCATCTCCAGGCCTACCTCACCCTGAGCCCCACAAAATTGGTGCTCAGTGAGCATGCATTCAATTGGAGTGAACTGGACACACAAATACGATGAGTTCATTGTAACCAGAACCAAGGGTTATAGCTTTTGTAAAAAGCCTGTGGTGACTGCCTTTATAAATAGGCTTCAAGAGGTTCTGGGTAGAAATGGAGAGTGGGGCATTGCTCATGCTGACAGAAAAAAATATGCACAACCTAAAAATTCAGTTGTGCTTTATTCATCGGGGCATTCTGAGGCCTTCAAGCCCAGAACACAGCATCTCAGATAATGCTGAGCAAACTGTTCCCAAGAGGCAAGGGCAGAGCCAGGATATACAGGAATTTTGCAACAAATGAGCAGGTAGTTGGAACATGGAAAACTTACTGCTAATCAAAGAAAACTATAGACATCTCCAGATGCAAAGAATCAGATGTCTAGTTTCAGACATTTAGAATGAGAAGATGCCAAGTCTGGGCTCACTGAAATCATTCCTTCGACTTGCACCTCAGCTACCTGGGGCCAGTATTCTGCGCTTTCTCATCCCGCGTTTCCTCGGGGCTCACCGTCAGGACAGCTGTAACGCAGTGGCTGGGTGGCTGCATCATCCTTGCTTTACTGATACGGCAGGCAATAGTTTAGTTCACACTCACAATTCTCGACACTAGTTTTCTAATGGGTGATGAACACGATAATGGTAACATCCGCCAACAGAGGGCTTTAAATCGTCCACATCAAGTTTCTCACCTCCTCAACCTCATGTCATACTCACTGAGCCAGACATCATTATCCCTATTTGAGGAAAAGGAAACTGAGGCTCCAAGAGATTATGTCATCTGCCAAAGGTCAGATGCCAAAGGTTAGAGCCAGGGTTTGACCCCAAGCCTGACTCCCAAGTCCACGTTCTAAGTCCAGAGCCTGAAAAACTCCCTCCCGTGTCTGCCTCTGTGCCCGTTTCTGCATGGCCATCAGGCAAAGAAGGGATTTTAGATTTTTAAGCCGTTGGGGGAAAAAAATCAAAAGGAGCCTAATATTTGTGACACATGAAAATTATATGCTATTCCAATTTCTGAGTCCATAAATACAACTTTATTAGAATACAGCCACATCTTTTCAGGTATGTATTGTCTGTCTGCCTTTGTTCTAAAACAGAAGTATTGGAATATTTTCAGGGGAGACTGTTGTTCCTTAAAGCCTAAAATATTTACTACCTGGCTCTTTACAGGAAGAGTTTGTTGACTCCTGCTCAAAGCCATGCTACCTCTTCAAGATAAACTTACTGCAAAGGAAGTGTCCCTTTCCATAATATCTCACTACAGAAAGAACACCGACCCTGTAGCTATTAATATTGGTCCTAGATCCTGCCTTTCCCTGTGCATGCCAAGCCAGCCCTGGATTCTCAAGGTCATCACCCAGCTCCTGGTGCAATTCGAAAGGCAGAGCTGGGGGCAGCCTCCGGACCCTGCCAGGCAGGGACAGGCTGGAGCAAGCCCAGAGGGAGAAAGAAAGGGATTTAGACCCAGAAGTCAGCCCGACTTCTTTAATACCTTCGTCCCCTTGATTCATGGTTTCCTGCCACATCTTGTTCACCTGTGAACGTGCCCGGGCCCCAAGCAGGGACAGGCAAGCCAGAACCGATGAAAGCACAGGGCCTGTACCCCACGACATTTCTTCGGATCCCACCCTGGAGCTGGATGGAGGCCTGGCTCAGAAGAGCCTGTCTCGGGGCGGGGCCTCAGGCTGTTCCCTCCCTGTCCTCATTTGTGAAATGAGAGCTTGGCTTGGCTGCTCTGTCCCCCACCTAACTGACGCACCTGCAAGAAGCAGGCCTGTCCTTCACGTTGCATAACCACTTTGGGAGAGTCCACAACACCCTCTGCCCTTCCATTGCACCCTGGGGGAGAGTTCCAAACAGCAGATTTTGCTCTCTGCAGCACTCCTTCATTTAGCAGGATTTTTGAGCACCGGCTGCATCCAGCTCTGTAGGGATAGGAAGGAAGTGAAAGTAATGGAGAAGCTTTCTGTTGGCTTCAGGACACAAGATGTACCAGATGGAGAAGCTACATGACAATCCCAGCAAATTCAGATGCCTCATATAAAAGCTGAGGGCCAGTTTCATATTTGGCATGCTCCGGGTACTTTCACATCCATGCTTTCACTTAAACCACAAAACACCCCTGTGGGCCAGGCATCCTTAGACCCATATTAGAGATGAGGAAACTGAGGTCAAATCTCTGCTAAGAGGTGAAGCTAGGCTTTCCATACAGGTCTCACTGCTTCCCTGAGCATCTTTGATAAACGGAACTACCCCCACAGGGTGCAGTTGGGTGTCTGAGTGAGTACAGCATGGCAATGTTAAGACAAATTCCTTAGAGAAAAAAGTCTTAATTGAGCCCTTATAGAGCGGCGAAAGAACACTGAGACAGCAATCAAAATTCTTATAGACCCAGCTCTGCCTTTTGATGAGCTCCTGGGTGAGATTTTTTTTCATCCCTGGGGCTCAGTACCCGCTTCTGTGAAACTGCAGTGGGGAAGCTAAAGCCAGTGATCTCAAAAGTACTACCTGCCTTCACTGCTTCTCTCTGTACCTGCTCCACAGGTGCTGCGCTTCGGCACAGGGTTCATCCTTCAGCTAAGGGCCTGAACCACAGGGCTCAACCCGAGGGCCTGTATCAGAACCTTAAAAAGACAGAGAAGCCCTCGTAAAACTCAGACAGGCGGGCTACATGGGCTCATCTTGCAATGAGAAGGGAGTGGAAACCGGGTAATGGGGCAGGGCAGGGGACAGAATTCTGTATTCTATTGCTTAAACTTCTTCCCCCCTGCCCCCCGCCTTTTACATTTTTGAGTCATGTAAAGGTGTTACTCATTCAAAATATAAAGAGAAAAAATATATACAAATAGAAAAATGAAAAAGGAGATGGTTTAC
The DNA here is from genome assembly GCA_006410875.1 of Neotragus pygmaeus. Lineage (NCBI taxonomy): Eukaryota > Metazoa > Chordata > Mammalia > Artiodactyla > Bovidae > Neotragus > Neotragus pygmaeus. The sequence goes on from SJYV01055728.1 coordinate 3,874,402, forward strand.
AGAAAATTATTAAATACTAACGAGGTGATATGTGGATATAGCAGCAGTCATGAAGGTGCTGTGCAAATGATGGGCACAGAGGCCTGCTGTGCTGTGCCATGCATGCACGTGTGCTAAGTCACTTCAGTTGTATCCGACTGCAACCTGACAAATCATAGCCCCCCAGGCTCCTCTGTCCATGGGATTTTCCAGGCACAAATATTGGAGTGGGTTGCCATTTCTTCCTCCAAGGTATCTTCCTGACCCAGAGATCGAACACCAGTCTGTTCTCCTACATTGGTGGGTGGGTTCTTTACCACGAGTGCCACCTGGGAAGCCACGCTCTGCCAACTGCCTGCTAATGGCACCTCGTTCTGCTTCCTAATATTTGATGGATTGATTGTTGATCACCCTTTAAGTCTTATGGGGTGAAAAATAAAGTGGTGAGAGAAAAAAGCAGCAAGACAATTCACAGAGTTTTAGATGGAGAAAAAACGGAGAGGGCTTCTAACTCAGCACCCTCACCAAACAAAAAGAAAGCCCTGGGGAAGGAAGGAGGGCTCGAGGCTTGTCAAGGCTCGTCCTCAGGACGGCAGAACTAAGACCTCCCTAAGCCCTGGGCCCGTGTTCTTCTGGAGGCTCTATCTCCCGTCATGCATGTCCAAATGCACTCACATTGAATAAATTTTGTTCCTATAATCGCTAAAGCATAATTCTAATTTTGCTTTTGAAGTGGTTGGACTGTTAGTAACATAAAATTTATGGTTGCTTATGATTCTTGAGTATTTGAATAATTGTGTTCCCTGGGATTCCTGCGCAATGTGAAAACCTCAATTAAAAGTTGCTCTCCTAGGAAAATTCTAAATGCTGAAGTCTATAGTTACTGAAGGTGACATATGAAGACGTTGTAATTAAACATATTAACTTTGATCTTGGTATTTCCTTTGATATCTTCTTTTTTGGGGGCTTAAAAGTTCTCTAAAAAAAAAAAGTTCTCTAATGCCTACAAAGCTCCTAAGAGGGGATGTGAGCTGATGGCAGCAGAGGTAGGAACCAACGCCCTCTTTGAGAACACCAGTTCTCCAAAGGGAAGAGAGACGCCGCCCCCCTCCATGGCCACTGGCACCGTCAGACAGTCTTCTGCCCACTCCCACCTACACAGATAATGCTTGACGATAGGGGTGATGGCAGCCCAGAGGGTCATCCCCCGCCCCCGCCTCCATTCCTGAAATAACCGACTGTGGAAGAGGCTGCCCCTCCCTCTTTCAGCACCTCCCTCCCATTAGCCCTTCCGGCAACTCCATAAATCATCCAGGCGCTGCACAAAACCCCTTTCCAAGGTTTCCCAGAAAGAACCACTATTAAGTAAAACAAATGGTGGGGGAGGGTGGTGCGTCTCAGAGGCTGACCCCGGCCCCAGAAGAAAGAAACCAAGAATGTAAGCTCGAGGCTGCACGCTGATGCCGACCAGACCTTGGTTTTTCAATGACAGTGCTCTGCGTTGCCTTGCTTTCATTTCCATTTGAAGCTGTGGGGCAGGGAAGGAGGAGGACTTTCGAGTGGGGGTCAGTGTGGGGAATAATACATACAGATGAGGGTGAGTCAAGGCTGGAAGCATCCAGATGACCAGGACGAAACACTTCCTGCTCGTAGAGCCACAACTTCTCTGTTCTTTAGGGACCCAAGAGATGACTGCAGAGACAGGGAGTCCGCATCTGTCTGTTTTTTCTAGGATGTGGCTGCACAGGCACAGCTATGTAACCGCTCTTACTCCAATACCTCATGGACCACGCAGAAGACCGGGGCACCGATCAGACACGCATTTACTCTCCTTGGTATGTACACGTGTCAGTGCATTTTCCATCGATGGCGTCTTCTACCCATTTAACTAGAGCCTGTTCTTGGCTCAGTGCTTAGCCTTTGTCCTCTGTGAGGTCCCAGAAAGCACTGGCCTTAGCTTACTTCATGTAAATACAAGAAAAAAGCTTACTTCATGTAAATACAAGAAAATAGCATCAACAGCTAACCCTCATGGGCTTTCTTGTGCCGGGTATTTTGCTGAGCACTCCATTCTTGTCTCATTTCAATCTCAGAGCAACACACTGAGTTAGGGTTTGTCATTATCTCCATTTTACAGATGGGGAAACTGAAGTTTGGAGAAATTAAATATCTCCCAAGTTAAATACCTAACAAACAGCTAGGGTCAGGAAAAGCCCAGGTGGTCTGGCTCAAGCCTACCCTTTGTACCAGTCCCCTTCACAGCCTTATTGCCTGACTTCTGACTGCTATTTCAGGTTTGTAGGTGACATGTTCTCATAATACCCATGGGCTAAGATGAAAAACCCTCCGCGGGGGAATTCTTTGGAGGACTAGGGGTTAGGACTCCACGCTTTCATTGCTGAGGGCCCAGGTTCGATTCCTCGTCATGGACCTAAAACCCACAAGCCACATGGTGCAGCCAAGGAAGAGAACACTCCACAGGACGCAGAGTGGTCACTCTAAAAGCACCAGCCTCGGGGCTCTACGCACCCACTCTGACTCCACCCCACTCCCTCATGGCACTTTCCTACCATGCAGCTGGCACCAGCTTAGCCTGACACACCCTCTGTTCTTTGAGTCTCACATCTACCCTGTGCGGTGTGTAGGCAGGGCAGGTCTTTTATCCCCACTCAACACAGGGAACAGAACATGACAGGGTGGAGCATTTGATAGAGCTAGAATTCTAGCCCAGCTTTCCAGAGGCAACGCCATCTCCTATTGCTGGTTCTATATCTCAGGGTCATGACAGGGAAGGTAAGGAGGCTCTCCAGGGTCCCTGGGTCTAAGGCTTGCCCTCCTCTCACCAAAGGTCAGCAAACCACTCTCTGGGATTCTCCAGAGTGATTGACAGTGGTAATTTCTTCCCAACCAAGTCGCTTCCCTTATTTATCTGTTCCTTGGTCTTATGCTCAAACCACAAATGTGCCCTTGGGGAGAATAACANTCCTCTCACCAAAGGTCAGCAAACCACTCTCTGGGATTCTCCAGAGTGATTGACAGTGGTAATTTCTTCCCAACCAAGTCGCTTCCCTTATTTATCTGTTCCTTGGTCTTATGCTCAAACCACAAATGTGCCCTTGGGGAGAATAACACACCAACTGCCTAATTCTTTCATGTTGAGAGTTCCCGATCCCTTTGTGATAGATAGGAGTCCACTGAGCTAAAAGAGAAGCAAGGCCACAGGGGTATGGGAGACGGTGGAAGGGAGGTGGGGACTGTAAGCCATAGAAAACTCCTTTATAACTTTGCCAAAGTTGGTCCAGCACACTCCAGACAGCTTGCTGAATGGAAGAAGGAGGCCTCCATCTTCTCTTTGTTCTTCTCTCTCTCCCTCTCACACTCGTTCTTGCTGACCTAGCAGTGTTAAAGTATGGCAGGATTCAAGAGGGGGTTCAGGTGATCAGGATGGGGTTCATTGGAGCTCTCCTGAAGAAAAGGCAGAGACAGTCTAATTATTAATGAGGTAAACCATTCACCAGGGTCTTAGGAGTCAAGGAAATAATTCCAAAGACTACATTCTCAAGGTTCATCATTTTTTAGCACAGCTGGGTTGTTGTTCAGTTGCTTAGTCGTGTCTGACTCTTTGCAACCCCATGGACTGCAGCATGCCAGGCTTCCCTGTCCTTCACTATCTCCTGGAGTTTGCTCAAACTCATGTCCATTTAGCCGATGATACCATCCAACCATCTCATCCTCTGTCTACCCCTACTCCTCCTGCCCTCAATCTTTCCCAGCATCAGGGTCTTTTCCAATGAGTCGCTCTTCAAATCAAGTGGCCAAAGTGTTGGAGCTTCAGCTTCAGCAACAGTCCTCATGAATATTTAGGATTGAGTGCCTTTAGGATTGACTGGTTTGACCTCCTTGCAGCCCAAGGGACTCTCAAGAGTCTTCTCCAGCACCACAGTTCAAAAGCATCAATTCTTTGGCACTCAGCTTTATTTATGGTCCAGTTCTCACATCTGTACATGGCTACTGGCTTACCAACTACTTTGTGTGACTTTGGGCAGATGGCCTATTCTCTCCAAACTGTTTCCTCAATTGCAAAATGAGGCTCTAAGAGGCCTACCTTCTCAGGATTAGGTGAAGATCAAATGAAAGAAAGTGAAAGTGTTAGTGCTCAGTTGTGTCCAACTCTTTTCAACCCCATGGACTATAACCCGCCAGGCTCCTCTGTCCATGGAATTCTCCAGGCAAGAATACTGGAGTGGGTTGCCAGTCCCTTTTCCTGGGGATTTTCCCAACTCAGGTATCGAACCCAGGTCTCTTTACCATCTGAGCCACCAGGGAAGATCAAATGAGATCATATAAATTCTTTGTCAACTCTAAGCCATCCTTATTCCTCATTCACTGATCACCTTTACCCCTAATTGACTGCTGTACGCAAAGTAAGTACCAGAATCTACCATTAAATTGTTTTACTGCAAGAGATAAAAAGGCAACACAAACTGAAAAAATAGTTAGCATAAGAGAGCAAACTTGGAGAGACAGTCCTGGATGGAAGTCAACAGCAACCTTGACAAAGAAATGCCAAGTTCTCTAACCTTTGCACTATACTTCAAAGGGCATTGGCCCCTGACTCACAGGTAACACAAATATTTTTTACTCCAATGTATTTCTTCATTTAACACACTCACTGCATTCTCCCTGGGTTCTCTCCATGTTTATCAATATTATGACTGCCTTTTAAACAGAAACCCAAGTGTGATAAAAATATCACAGGCTCTTATTTAAAATGCCAGTTTCTGGGTTCCATACCTAGAGACTCTGGGGTGAGCCTCACAAGTTTGCGCTTCTGGGCAATACCAGACCCATCCTTTCAGACACTCTGCATTGGTTAAGCCCCAAAGGGGATGGGCTGTGATCATTAACTACCCAGTATATTGTTAATGCCCAGCACTCAGAAAAGATGCTTGCAAATAAACAAGGCACGCCAGGAAGTCTGAATGTTTGCTTCTTAGAGAATGTCACACTTTGTCCCCAGTATCATTTCACAACTTCAACCAGTTGCATAACTCCTACCCCTCCTTAAGAAAGAAATTCCAGCCACATCAGTTTTCCTGTAGTGAACTTTTCTGACATCCCCAGGCTGGATTAAGTGAACCTCGTTGCGGTTCCACAGATCCCAGACCAGACCAGCACTTACTTTGTATTCCATTTGTCGATCTCACTGCTCGGCTTTCCCCCACTAGCAAGGAGTTTGCTCTCTTCCTAAGGACAAGGGCTGTATCTGCTTCTCTTTTGCATTTCCCCCATCTAGACCAGTGACCAGCACGAAATCAGCCGTGATTAATGAAATGAACCATTTTGTTGTGTCAGTGGAATAGGATGGGACAGGTGGATAAACACCTTGGGATGAAGAGAGACAAGACCCTTTGAGATGTTCTAGTACAAGGACCCTCTCCTCCCAGGATGAGCCACATGATGTATGTGGCTGGTTTTCAAGGAATGGAGAGTTTGTTCTCATCCATGGTTTAGGGATTTTGAGAAATTATTTCAAGGAATAGGGCATCAAGAGATGCTCCTTTTAATGCCGTGGACATGTCTCTTAGTTTTTCATACCAATTTTCACACCTTGAAGCAGGTGTTACAATTAGCTCGTGTCAGAGGACCGTTCACACTAAGACTGTACTTGTTTCTGTAGGAAATCGTCATACAGTGTGCCATTCTTTACCCACACCTGGTCATCTCCTATAAGGGGTTTTCCCCCCCAACATTGTGGAACTCCATATGGCCATGTGACTGACTCTGGCCAAGAACAGTGGGCAGAGGTGATCAGACTCACCCCTAGAGGGAGGCCGTACTATAAGAACAGGTCCCAGAACAAAGGAGATAATGACAGAAGCAGAGCACCAGCTGACCCACAACAGACACAGGGTGTGGGCAAGAAGGGAACATGTTTTTGCCATAAGCGCTGGTGTTTAGGAGCTGTTGCTGCCATGTAACCTGGCCTTTCTTAGCTCGTATACAGATGCCCAAATGCTCCCTTTTTTAATCAATGAAAACATTCACACACACAACTAGGCTCATTTTGTGATTTTAAGAAATATAATTCTTTGTTTTTCCTTTCTGGTCATGTTGTACAGCTTACAGGATCTTAGTTCCCCAACCAGGGACCTAACTGGTGAGAATGCCAAGTCCCAACCATTGGACTGCCAGGAAGTCCCAGAAAATATATTTCTTAACATACACCTCGGCGGGTCTCAGTTCCCATGTCTGTAAAATTAGAGAAAGAAGAATAATATCAATTGTTAATTAAATGTTTATCATGTGTCAGGCTGTTCTTTGGAAAAGTATCCCATTTTATGCTTACAATCACCCAGTGAGGTAGGTGTTATCATCCTCGTTATACAAAGGAGCAGAGGCCTAGAGAGGTTAGGAAACTTGCCTGAGGATATAAAATACTGAGACTAGTTAATGATGGAATGCAAATAATCTGGCACCAGAGTCTGGTCTCCTGACTTCTGTGCTACGTCTGTGGGTTCACCTCTAAGATCCAGTCTGTCTGGGACCCATGAAGGCTCTGTGACATTGCCATACAGTAACAACTGCCCTAGGTCTTCAATTTTGAAACTGAGACCCATTTCCACCACTGCCCTTCTCTTGTAGGTTTAAGACATCATTTGTGCCGTGCTTTGAACATCTTGGAAGGCAGCAGAGGCATGGGAGTGTGGGGTGCCCCAGGCTGCAGAGGAGGACGCACCTCCCCCAGGGGGCAGGGTCTACTCCAGTTATTTTCCAAAGTCACAGTCTTGCTGCATGAGAAATGTGCTGCCGCGGCAGAAAGTCTTCCTGCTCCTGCCAGGAGACTTTTATATATACATGGAAATGGCTCACTGGAGAAGTGGGAGCCGGGGAGGGGGGGGGCTT
>SJYV01055728.1:3881382-3907317 GCA_006410875.1 Neotragus pygmaeus
GGGGCGGTGGGATGAAGGGGAGTGGGCTCATCGTGTGGCTCTGGATTCAGGTCTGCAGCTTCAGGTTGCAGGGAATTTGGTTCATTTAATCCTAATAAACCTCACAACAGGCACACCTCGAAGGCATGAGTGGAAGGCCAGCTCCTTTCATGGACACTGGTGGGAAAACACACAGACTTCCTATATCTTGAGCCCAGTTAGACCCTGCAAGGAACCTGTATCCATCTCCCTTCTTCTGCTATTTTGAGAAGACATTTCCATTCTCTGTGGTCCTCTCTCCTGATGACCTGGTTCTAGAGGGTAATAAAAGCTCAAGTTCAATTGACCTGAAAAGAAACTGGTTCCTTCAGAGGCACAGAAATACCAAACCAAGGGTCTCCAGAGTTTCTCGGCTTGAGGGCAGTAATGAAGCTCTCTCCCATTAACCTGCACTCCGAATCACCCTGAGCTCCCTGCAAGGCTCTTGCAGATCCAATCCTGGGTTCTGGTCAGGGACGGAGCCCTGAATTAGACTCCTGACTGCAGGCAAGCCACTTCGTTTCTCTGAATCTGCACCTCCGTCTCTTTAAAATGATGGAGTTGGAGAAGACAAGCTCTAAGGATGCGATCGTAGCAGTGTGAGTCTAGGATGCCATGAGATCTGTGGTTCTGGGACCATACTGGCATAGCTGTCTTGCCTGACCATTAGCAAGAATAGCAACACTGGTTTACCCCCTCCCATATACTCTGTCTTCCCTGTTATTGGAAGGCTAGAGACTCAATTTTTGTCCCTCTGTCTCCCTTCCAGCCACATGTAACTCTCCTCCTGTCTCCACTAGCAGTGTGTACTGCCTGTGCAGCAGGAGTACAGACGGATGCCACCAAATATCTGCCATGTCATCAGCCACTTTGTTTTGACCCTCAGCAGCTCTGGCAAAGGACATGATAGAATTACTGTTGGCATGTATATGAGTTTCACTCACCTGCCTTCCACCTCACCTGTTAGCTGAGTTCATATATTTGGTTTCCATTTTGGCATCTCTAAAAGCGGAGAGCTGAAGTATGAGAGGAACAACCTGGATTTTTTAAGGGCCCCAAACAACATGGTTTGAGTAATCCCTGTGTTTTTCTACAAGAAAGTGTTCTACCAACTGCTGATGCTCAGTAACATCAACAAATCCACCCCCTGCTCGGCTCCTCTGATCACAACCCCAGTGCCCCCCATTCAGCTGCTCCTCACCACGCCTTCCTTTGGGCAACTAAGTGCTCGCTCCCTTCCCTGTAGGGGAGCCTCCTGCGGTACTGCCCCCTACCCCCAGACGATCTTGGCCCTGACTCATTGGTGCTGACTCAAAGAAAAGAAAAGCAGACCCCTCAGGCAGCCGGAGGGTGGACCTGGGCCAGAGCCTGCAGGAGTGGGCGGGAGGGCCAGCAGAGGCGGGGAACCCATCAATCAGCCTGTCACCAGGTCTTTGCTGGGCCCCTCCCCAACTCCCAACCGGGCCTTGGTCGGCACAGCAGGGCCCCAGAAAAGGAAGGGGAGAAGACAGGCGTCTATTTTGTAGCAGTTATAGATGTGAAGATGGAGCTCATTCCTTTTGGGGGTCCTTCCCCCAGTGAGGCGACCCACCATCACTCACAGGAGGAACGTCTGAGCACCGCCAGGACAGGCGGCCCGGTGGAGCTGAGGGAATGGGGCAGCCAGGTTAGAGTTCTGAAGCTGTATTTGCAGATTCAGACTAAAGACTGAGATAGTGTCAGCTGTTTATAAAGAGAAAAGGCAAATGGGAATTATGAGAGTTTAATGCCCCCAAATCCACTCCCTAGGTACCACCATTTCCTTCACCACCCTCCACATTCTTCTATAGGCTTGCCGGCTACAGGACAACTGGCTTCTATGAATTAAAGCACTGTGCTTTTAAAATGTCCCTACTAAAACTATGCTACTCTAGGAGTGTCCTTTTAACCCTCTTAGTACGCAGGACTGCATTTGCAGAGAAGGAATACAGGCCTATAAAACATTCAGGGACACAGAAAAGTGGCTTGAGGATGAGGAGGCCAAGCTTTAGAAATCCAGAAAGAACGAGAATCCTGACTCAGCTGCTTCCCAGTGTGTAACTGAACTGGGAGCAGTGAGTCGGGTCCCGTGGGGCGTGGTCTCCCTATCTAGTGAAGAGGAGTAAAGCCACAGCCACACAGGGCCTCCTGAGGGGAGGCACAAAGCTGCACCGCACGGGCACCTCTGTCCGGGAAATGATACATGGCACTGAGTGAAAAATGGGAAGAAATAAGCCCGTGGTGAAGGAGCACCAGAGAAGACGGCACTTTCTGTCTGCTTCTTCAGAGACCAGGCTTGATGAGCAAAACTTACCAAGAGCTCCCTCTGCTGTCCATTCTTACACTCACCTTCCTGCATCAAACGCTATACGCCCCCAGTCCTGAGTCCCAGGCTCGGAATGCGCACGTGACCTAATTTAATCAGTGGAGTCCTGTTTGTACTTTATTAACATTACTTCCTGAAAACCTTCTTTCCTTTTCATTCTGTTGTTCCCTCCCTAACTTTATGCCTTTGTCTCAGGCCTGTGTCGGCCCCCCCATCACCAAAATCCCTCATGGTGCATCACGCTCAGGAAGCCTCAATCTTTTTTATCTGTAAAAAGTAACTTCTCTCTGAAGTTCAAGCCACTAAAATAACAGAGCTAAAGCTGGAAAACAAAACTTCTAGGTCCCAAATTCATCCTTTTCCCACATTCCTCTCTCTCTCTGAAGTGTGTGACCTTAGACATAACATTTAACTTTTCTAAGCTTCTAAGCTACTTTTACCTTGTCTGGAAAATGGAAGAAAGAACTGTATTAATCCCATGAGTCTAGTGAGAAGAGAAAGGGAGACAACGCAGGAGCAAAGGAGAGTCAACAACAGAGAGAGCGTGACCAATACTTGCTATGATCTTCAAGCACGATGCAAGCTCAGTGCTAAGAGTGGCAACAGAACATGAAAACAGGTAAGACTGGAAAGGTAAACAGGAGTCAAGTCCAGAAGAGCACTGGAAAATGTGGCCCCAGAGTCACTTGGCGCAGGCTGCCTCGCGGATTACATGAGCTAACACAGGTCAACAATCGGCTCACAGCAAGGTCACATGTTAGGTACCCTTGATAAAACTCTCCTGCTGCTGGTCACAACTTAAAAACGAAAGCAGGGACATTTACAAGCAGAAGAGCCGTGAGTTGATGAGGAAGGAACAGTTGATGATTAAGGAATAGTGGTTTGGGAGGGAAGAAAGACTTAGAAAAAAGAACATCAGGAAAAAGAAGTGAAGATTCACATCAACCCTTTAACACTGGCCTTTGAATCCTAACAAATTACACCATTTCATGTGCACATATGCACACCCATGCACACACAGAGCTCCCTCATCAGAGATGAGCCCCTCTCATACTGCGCCCTTTTAAGTCATACCTCCCTTGAGCAATCCATTGGCTCTGCCCAGTGGTGGAGCCATGAGGTCATCTCCCTGCATCTGTGTAACCTTTTGACTTACTCTGGGGGGCTACTGGTTTGTGTCTTCATTGCTTTAGTTACTCAGAAAGTCCAGGGTTTTGACAGTGTATTTAATATGTTCCTCCTGTACTGACCTTTTTAAAGAGAAAAAAAAAATTCTTGAATAGTCTGAAAATGTGGTCAAGAGACCTGTACACCCTAAGTTTGAGAAATGTTTCATAAACAAAACCTTATTCAATTAAATATATTTCAAAGATGCAGTAACACTACAAGAGATTTTACAACTGGTAAAATAATTTTATTATTAATGAAAATTCTAAATTAAAACTTTCTCTTCAAACTAGCAAACCCTAGAAAATACATCCAAGTTCACTTTATAAGTGGTTTGTCCCAAAAGACCTATAATTATTAAATCCTTCAGTTTCTTTCCTTACTTAGGCTGCTTGACATTATGGAAATTTTAAAATAACTTAATACTTACTAAACTGTAATTTTATACAAGCTCCTAGCCATTTGATAATACACCCTCCAGATGAATCTTCCAAACCTTAACACTTCATTGCTGGGCTATGTTACTTTCTTCTGGTTATCCTGTATCACCCCCTAGCGTCATATATGTTGCTTGCAGCCAAAAACATGACGACAAATCTCTGCTGTGTTGAAGGAATGAGTATCTGTAGAGAAGTACTTTCCTGGTTTACAGATTAGGTTCCCAAAGAATATATGTAAACCCATCAGGTTCCAAGGCCAAATTACACTATATACTTGCGTGCTGCGGTTGGTCGTTCAGTCGCGTCCGACTCTTTGCAACCCCATGGACTGTGCCCCACCAGGCTCCTTTGTCCACGGGATTCTCCAGGCAGGAATACTGGAGTGGGTTGCCATGCCTTCCTCCAGGGCACGTTCCCAACTCAGGGATCAAACCCAGGTCTCCCACACTGCAAGCGGATTCTTTACCAGTTGAGCTACCAGGGAAGCTAAACCTTCAGAAAGAGAACGAGTGACCATACCATGGCACCTTATGAAATCTGTTCCTAAAGTCACAAAACAGATGGTGAATATGGTGATATACACTCAACAATGATTACTACTGTTTTCCCCTGCTGACATTTCTAGAGATACATCAACGTTTAATGCCAGTCCAGGAAAATGGAGCAGCAGGCTTCAGTAACAGAGAACAAAACCATAGACAAAGATGGCTCTAGTCTTAAAAAGTTAATTTTCTAAAAATGATTAGCTGCTGAAATACTTCTTGATATTTTTTGTTTTTGCCTCATAGAATTATTATTTAGAAATTAACTAATTAACATCTTTTCTAGCTTATGACGACTCCCAACTTGCTGGGTCTTCTTGCTCCTTGGCATTGACTTTGTAGAACTTATCAGGTCTCCCTATTTCCTCCTGGTTCTTCAGTTATTGTTCAGTATGCTCCTCAGGAACATCTTCAGAGCCATCCTCACCTACTTATCTAGTATTTCCTATCTTCATCAGTGGCCCAGAAATGCTAAAAAAATTATGCACACATTTTTTTCTGTTTAATGATATGTCACTTTGTTTCTAGCAGTGCTTTCCTGCCTCAAAGTCCACCTTGTTAAATATTAATGCTGCTTTCACCCCATGGATTAGTGTTTTCAGGTTATAACTTTATCCTTTTACTTTAAACCTTTCTGTATCTTTATGCTTTTAATGTATCTGTATCCTTATATTTTATCATTTATATCTGATTCTTTAGGTCTTTAATCTTTTCCTATTCCTTTTAATTGCTTAATTTTATTTCCACTGGTTTAATTTGTTAGTTATACATTATTTTCTATCCTTTTAATGATTCCAGAGGTTACAACACATACTTGTAGTTTGGCCTCTTGCCGAACGATCCAAGAACTTTGGAACATTTTAATACTGTTTATCCTTTCTCAACCTATATGCTGTTGCTATATTTTTAGTCTTACCCCAAATTTTTTAGTGCAGTCTATATTTACTTATACAGTCTATATTCACTTGTATTTACTTACCTACTTCCCCTTTTTTGCTGACTGTCATTATTTCCTACACCTTCAATTCTTCTCATTCACTTTCTGTCCAGTAGGTGATCTGCAATCATAAACTCTGTCTTATTTGAAGTTGTCTTTATTTCACCTTCAGATTTTAAGAATATGGCCACCGAGTACAGCATCTGAAGATATACATCTATCATCTTGAAGAGTCTGCTGTTAAGAAGTCGACTGCCTTATTGCTGCTCCGTCTTTGCTACCAGCTGCTTTTAAGATATTCCTTGTCTTTGCTATTCATACTACTATGAGATTCTTAGGGGTAATTGTCTTTGTATTTATTTTGCCTAAGGCTTACAGGGAGATTCTTGAATCTGTGGCTTGATAGATTTTGATTGATTTGGGAAAATTCTTACCCATTATCATCCCTCCTCTTTCTCCTTTGGAACTCGTTACACACGTATTAGAGCTCTTCATTTTAGCTCCTGTCTCATACTTTTTTGTTCCTTTCCCTTGTTTTTGGTGCTCCTGAATTTTTTTTTTTCTGAATATTCTTTTGATTTTTGTAGCCATTGATTCTCTCAACCTGTATCTAATTTGTTGTTAAATTAATCTATGGAGTTCTAATTTTAGCCAGTAAAATTTTCAGTACAAGAATTGTCTTGTTATGACATTCTTAGTCTTGTCTTTTATTATCTTGTTCATATTAAGTAGTTACTTTTAAGTTAGTGTCTGAAACTCTACTGTTCGTGGACACCCTCTGGATCTGTTTCCATTGTCTATTGTTTGTCTTGTTTTTTTAAATCAAACTCTCATTTCCTTGTATACTTGGTTGTTTTTACTTATATTCCAGATATCACATATTAAAAAGCATAGAGATAATTTGAAGTTGAGAATATCTTTTTGTTTTCCAGAGAATATTTACATGTGCTTCTCACAGGCAGCTAAGGCAATTCTAAACTAACCAATCCAACCATGGACTAAGATGACTCACAGCTCATCTGGCTTATTTCTTGCTCTCTTCTACTCCCACTGTGGAGCCTGCTGGAGCGTTACTCCATACGGGGATCTCACCCAATCAAAGGAAGAGCCTGGGCGACTTTAGGAAATCTTAGAGGCAGAAATTCATGATCTGCCTTTACTTCCACTAAAGACTCCGTTCCAAATAAACCCCTCTGTGTCTGACTGCCCAATTTACAAATTCCCAGAAGAAATCAGGCTTGATCAGTTATCTCAGTTTGTATCACCTGACAGCAGGATGGTCTCTACCTGAAGCAGCTGTGCAAGGAGGAACAGGGGAAATAAACATCATGACTCCCCTTTCTTCTCGTCAGCCAAGTCTTCTGCTGTTGCCACCTATTTACTGAGCCTAACCGGAAGGCAGAGGACAAGTAGACACACCGCTACAGCCTGTGGGCAGAGAATCTCCTGGAGCAGAACTGGGTGGTGAAGATACTGTATCTGAAGAGATTCCCTTTTCTGCTTGTTTCTTCAGTGGCACAAAGAGCTCAAAATGATCAAAGAACTGCCTCAAATAGAACTGAGACTGTGTTCCCTGGAAGAACATTTCTTCCTCAGGCACTAAGACCTTGAAAAACCATCAAATTCAAGGTCACAAAGCAAGAGAAACAAAAAATGCCTTCAGCGGGTCAACTGGTGTAATCCTCCATGGTGTGAGTCCCACTTCAATCCACTGATTGACCCATGCATCCTATGGGGGAGAAAGCGCTGTATACTGTTAGATTTAAGGCATATCCTGTATCTTGTACAACAGTACCTAGCCTCACAGAAAGTTAACTCCCAACTGGTCCTATAACTGAGCCTTTGGCAAACCATCAAAAGTCTATTAGGCAAACTATCTCCAGGCAATGGGGCACATGGTAAAACACAAGACTTCCACGCGGCAAGTCAACCGCAGCAATTCCTTCATTTTCTTCACTGTCAGAAACTACACTGTATAGGTATCACAGTGATGAATTAGGAGTTCTGAAAGCCCATCTACACTGATGCTGGGCAGACATGTTGTAGGCAAAAAGACAAATTCATACCCATACCACCTGTCTATCTCTAAGACAAACTGGTTCTTTGCACGATGGAAGTCATCCATTACCATCACTTGTCCAAGCGGCACCCCTAGGGAATGGTGGGTATCATTTTAGCTTAGCATTGGCCTCTTGCTGCAGTGTGCCACTGAGCATAGCCAACAGCCAGGCCATCCTTGATAAGGGGGAGGTCCATCTTTTTGAGCTCACACACAGGCTCAATCCCCACTATGATGATTGTTTTGTTGATAGGCCTATTGAACAAGCCTCAAAGTAGTGGCTGGTGAAAACTGCTGACATCCACAGAATGGGTTATCTTATTTATCTGCTTAGTGAAAACAATATCCATACTAAATGCTTTTTGTAGGCATTCACATAGGATCTAAATATCAAGAAATATCTACAAACTTATCCCTGCAACATCCTTGTCACCAGTCTTTCTTACTCAACTCTTGGACCAGCTGCTAACCGAGCTGGTTAAGTCTGAGACGTTGGAGCAGGTTTAAGTTGTGGTTCAAGACACTTAAGTGTCTACAACCTAGCAAAGTGAACATTCCATTTTAGAAGGCTGCTGCACACATCTGATTTTATAATTTTACAGACCACGTAACAGATGGGCAGTTTCAGATGCATAGAAACTTTTATGTTCAGACATTCTACCAGTAGCAAACCACAGCTACCTTTCCAATGAATAATAGATGGTGAAGTCGCTCAGTTGTGTCCAACTCTTTGCGACCCCATAGACTGTAGCCTACCAGACTCCTCCATCCATGGGATTTTCCAGGCAATACAACTGGAGTGGACTGCCATTTCCTTCTCCAGCAGATCTTCCCAACCCAGGGCTCGAACCCAGGTTTCCTGCATTGTAGACAGACGCTTTTACCATCTGAGCCACCAGGGAAGTCCATAATAGATGGTAGAAATCTCTAACTCCAAACCCTACCGCATGTGATTCTTCTTCTGGAATATTGCTGAGCAGCTCTACCACTGGCACGTGCTAGGTCACAGATGAAACGGCAGAGTAACTTGGACCTGTCCAAAGCCCTTTCTCCAGTCTCCACCCCAAATGGATTGCCTTACAGGTTTCTCAGTAAATGGGACAGGTCAGCACTCAAATGTGACTTGTTTTGCCCCCCAAATCCAAACAAGTCCAATAAATAGTATGCTTTCTTAATTAGGGGTGGGTGGTCTAAAGTGAAGAACGTGCTCATCACAGAAGACAGTCAGTGTTATCTAAATTACCATACACATGTCAAAGGCATGTAAGGTTCACAATATTTCTGATTTCACTTTGGTCCAGTTATTTAAACAGTGTAATGGATTACTACCTTTTGAGACACCAACATGATCAAGATCCATCTGAATCATGACAGAATGTGAACTGATAGCCTTGAAGTAAAGAACGTATACTGCTATCCCAGTAATGTGAAAGCAAATTTTGATTACTTTGCATATAGGGATGAGGGGAAACATTTGTTAGGTTAATACCACATCAGAGTCAGAGGTGTTGCTTTCTTCCAATATAGAGTGGAGATTGATTATGACCAAGAACACTGCTCATGACAATTCCAGTTGTTCACTGGTTATCATTCATCGGATTCCTCATGTATTTGGGGTGTGTTTGAGGTGGGAGGGGAGGAGCAGAGGAGTACAATTCTAAGTTTGTGCTTGACCTTTCCCAACCTAACAGCCTTCCCTCCATCAGCCAAGGAATGAAGGACGGACTTTACCAGTTACTAAGCACACTCAGTACCATTCTACATGCTGGGAATGAGGGAAAAACCTTAGGGTGGGAGGCAGCATTCCATATACCCAATGATGATTTGACCCAAGAGACCATCTGACTTCCATAAGCTCACATTCTGACCATGGTCAACAGCTTTCAGATTTCCACAATTTAAGGCCTGTACTTGTAGCCTGGTTGTAATGTTCTTCAGTGAGTTGCAATTTACAAGGTGGTTTGAGGGACAAATTTTAAATTAGGTGAGTTAGTAATTTTGATGTTACAGATACTTGCCCTTCAAAAACTATAGCCAATCTGATTCCTCTAAGAGAATTTTCCTGTTATGTGTAGTTCTGATGAAACTGTCTACTAAGATGCCAAGGGTCAGAAATGGAACCCGTTAAGCCACTTGAACATTCTTCAGGTTTTTGACTTCTGAACAATGCCCCAAAGACATTAACATTTTGTCTCAGTTCCTCCACTGCTGTGAAAACTGCCTTGGTTTCTTCATCTTACAATCCTAATCCTTTTCTTCTAGCCTGTGAAGCACTCAATTATCCTCCAATAAGCATCCCCTTTGCTTTAGTTAGTTCAAGTCAAGTCTCTTACATGCAATCAAAAAACTCAAACAGGTAGGAACTGGAGCACCTCTGTAATCTTGGCAGGAGTCCATGAACTTTTTCCAAAGTTTAGTGCTTTACCTCAGTAGTATCTTGGTTTATCATTTTATTCAGATTCTCTAAAAAGCAATGATTGGCTCCACTCAGCCTATCATGTGTCCAGCCCTTTTCAATAGTGCTTGGGGAAATTCTTTCATGATTCATGTGCAAAAGCAGCCAAACTGTTCTTGTTTTCTCCAGATTGGAGTAAGCTAAAGTGACTAATGAACTTAACCCTTGACAGACTGACAAAGACAACTTCATACAGGTAACACAACCACAGGCAGACACGAAGCAACCGAGTAAAATACATCTTCTCTTTACAGGAAACACACAAAAGCCCCAAGAATATTAACTGTAGTGTGCTCCAGATTATAGGCATGCCATATGGTTGTATGCAGGCAGACACACACCCACACCCACAAACAGGGCATGTTAGCTTCCTGTATCAAAAAATCTTGCTTTAGCCCCCCATCCCCCTTGTATCAAATGTACCTTAACACTCTTCCTGGTTCCCCAACACCCTAACTCACTCTTCTGTCACAGGCAGTTTCCCTCTTGATTTCACTGGGAGAGAGAGATACTGGAGATACAGCACCACTATCTCCAAACTTGGCACTCAGAAATTTAAATCCCGTGCTCGCTTTGGCAGCACATATACTAAAATTGGAACAACCCAGAGAAGATTAGCATGGCCCCTGTACAAGGATGACACGCAAATTCATGAAGCGTTCCATATTTTTATGCAAGACAGCAAAAGAGACACAGATGTGTAGAACAGACTTCTGGACACTGAGGGAGAGGGAGAGGGTGGGATGATTTGGGAGAATGGCATTGAAACATGTATACTATCATGTAAGAAACGAAGCACCAGGCATGTTCGATACAGGATGCTTGGGGCTGGTGCACAGGGATGATCCAGAGAGATGATATGGGGTGGGGGGNTGCATTGGAGAAGGAAATGGCAACCCACTCCAGGGTTCTTGCCTGGAGAATCCCAGGGACGGGGGAGCCTAGTGGGCTTCCGTCTATGGGGTCAGACACGCCTGAAGCGACTTAGCAGCAGCAGCAGCAGTAGAAGCATGGAAATTTTTTTTTCCTTTGCTTTACTAACAAAGATTATTTTGTCTTTCTTTTTAATTTAGTTATTTTTAATTGAAGGATAATTGTTGTATATTGTGTTGGTTTCTACCATATATCAACATAAATCAGCCATAGGCATAGATATACCCACCCTCCCTCTTGAACCTTTCCCCCACCTCCCACTGGGAGCAAGAAATCTTAACCACTGCCAGGGAAGTTTCTCTTCATTTTTTTTAAAAAAATTTATTTATTTGGGTGTACTGGTCTTAGTTTCGGCATGTGGGATCTAGTTCCCTGACCAGGGATCAAACCTGGGCCTCCTGCACTGGGGGCATGGAGCTTTAGCCACTGGACCCAAGGAGNATCTTAACCACTGCCAGGGAAGTTTCTCTTCATTTTTTTTAAAAAAATTTATTTATTTGGGTGTACTGGTCTTAGTTTCGGCATGTGGGATCTAGTTCCCTGACCAGGGATCAAACCTGGGCCTCCTGCACTGGGGGCATGGAGCTTTAGCCACTGGACCCAAGGAGGCCCCATTTTTTTTTTTTTCTTTTTATAAATCTTAAACTTTTCTGAAAAATAAAGTCTATTTGAAAAAAAACAAAAACAAAAAAAAAAACCCACAAGCCAAGATCACAAGTGAACTCCATGAAAACAGAGTCTCAGTTGTCCAGCTGTGCATCCTAGGACTAAGCACAGAGCCTGACGTGACAGTGGCAATGGATACGTATTGCGGCGGGAAATGGTACCTTGCATGGTATAAGGGTGATGCATTTTTAAGGGGATTTTTATTTGTCTGGGCTTCTCTGCATTTCCACTTCTGTTAGAACTAAAAAAGGCTTTAATATAGCTCCAAGTGGAAACTGAGGCCCAGAGAGGTCAAGGGACTTGCCCAAGGTCGTAGAGCCAATGAGTGACTTCCAGACCAGTGCTGTTGCTACTGCGTCACAAGATCTGAGCTGATTCCACAGCTGCAAAACGAGTACACCATAACGTCTAAGGTTCTTGAAAAGTGAAAGTGTTCGTCATTCAGTCGTGTCCAACTCTTTGTGATCCTATGGACTGTATATACCCCGCCAGGCTCCTCTGTTGATGGAATTTCCCAGGTAAGGATACTGGCGTGGGTAGCCATTCCCTTCTCCAGGAAATCTTCCAGACCTAGGGATCAAACCTGGGTCTCCTGCATTGGAGGCAGATTAGTTACCTTCTGAACCACCAGAGAAGCTTAAATAACTTCTATGAAGTGCCTAGTGAGCATTTCTAAATGATGGTCATTATTGTTGAGATGATGATACCTGATTTCAATATCTCTTGATGCTTTGGATGCTTTGGATCAGTCCTGTTTTCTGTTCTCCCACACTCAGGGAACTACAACAGATTTGTTTTCTACTTTTACCTTAAAAATATGCCCATGTCTTTTCTCTTTAATCTCTTTAGTTTGAACACAATGAGACAATTAAAGTCTTGGCTATTGCTACCTGCCTCATGGGTACCACCGATGGAGTAGGCTGTGCTCAGCATCCCTCAGTTTTACCAGAGGCTCCATTCATACATTCTCTGTGCCTCAAGGATGAAGGATGGCAGGGGACCAAGGTAATCAGTCTCTCTTCCCTCAGAAGAGAAACACACTGCCTTTGAGGGATGATTTCTGGAAATTTCTTTACCCAAAGTATACCCTGCCTCCAGAAAACTATAAATTAAAATATATTGGAAACAAATGGGACTGGTGAAGGAGTGTTGAGGAACAAGCCCTGGGGAATTCCCTAGAGGTCCGATGGTTAGTCGCTCAGAAGTGTCCAACTCTGTGACCCCATGGACCATAGCCCGCCAGGCTCCTCTGTCCGTGGGATTCTCCAGGCAAGAATACTGGAGTGGGTTGCCATTTTCTTCTCCGGGGGATCTTGCTGACCTAGGGATCAAACTCAGGTCTCCCACATTACAAACAGATTCTTTACCGTCTGAGCCACCAGTGAAAGTGACATCTTGGGCATCCCAGGTGGCACTAGTGATAAAGAACCCGCCTGCCGATGCAGGAGACGCAAGAGATGAGGGTTAGATCTCTGTGTAGGGTAGATCCCTTGGAGGTCATGACAACCCATTGCAGTATTCTCACCTGGAGAATCCCCATGGACAGAGGATGCTGGCGGGCTATGATCCATAGGGTCACAAAGAGTTGGACAAGACTAAAGCGACTTAGCAGGCACGCCAGAGGTTATGACTCAGCACTTTCACTGTGGTGTGGCCTGGATTCAATCTCTGGTCAGGCCCAGCCAAAAAAATAAGAAGCAAAACAAGCAGTCTCACGGTCCTTCTGTTCCAGCTATTCCAGTCTGTGCCTCTAGGTCAAGCAGAAGCTGGGTAAGGACAGCCAGCCTGGCACTGGGGCAGCCTGAGCTGAGGTGAGCTCTCCTGGGTTGAATCTAGGGTCTAGTTTAGATCATCTTTTAGTGTATTTACCACCTCCCACCCCATCTGTATAGCTTCCCCTGTCTCTGACCTTCAGAGGGACAGAGAGAGAAAAAGCAAGAGAAGAGAGAATGCTTAGGTAGAAATGCAGTGGAGTGGCTGAAAATGAGACACTCCATTATAAGAGGAAGTTGTTCATGTTCAGAGCAATTTTTTCAAAGCCAAACAATTCTCTTTAAATAGCGAGCGTGAGGATGTACAAATAGCACTCTCATGAAATCAGCTCTAAGTGGCTTCAGAGAATTGTGTGAGGAGTCTCAATTTATCTTATCTGTGGGCTCGTAAATCTCATCCCCATTAAAGGACCATCAGGTGTACAGGTTGTTAATGGTGATGTGTACCCATAAAAGTCTCCGTCAAAAGCTCTGCTGAGTCACTCCCACTCCACCAGAGCCAACAGAATTCACTTTTTGCTTTCATAAAAATGAATAAAAGTTGCTTCCAGGGACGAGTGCTTTTAGCTGTTTCATCAACCAGTTCTCTTGGGGGCATATGGAATATTTTATTTTTGAAAGAAATCTGAGGTGTATGCAACATCCTACGTTCATCTCATGGTGCAGACAGAAAGGGCTCATCCCGGAGTCCTGGGCCCCTGGTTGTTTTTTCACTTTGTGCCTGAAGACCTCTTTGTTCACTCTTCATTGGTGGCCACAGATGAAAGTCTGCACAGGACTGTTGAGAGTGCTGTGGGCCCAGCTCGACTGGGAGGGACTGACCAGCAAGAGGAGAGCAAGGCTGCCGAGGCCTGGACACCTGGGAAGAATCGGGTGTCAGAAATGGATTCTTTCCTTCTTCCCTTCTCTCCACATTTACTGCATGCCATGTAGGATCTTAGTTCCCCAACCAGGGATGGAACCCGTGACTCCTGGAGCGGGAGCGCAGAGTCTTAACCCCTGGACTGCCAGGGAAGTCCCTACTTGGCCACTCTTAAAAGGGATAAAGGAGATTAGTATGACACAATGGCCAAATATGTTATGTATAATTAAAGGAGCCGTTGCCAGTAGGAAGAGTTTGATACAATTTTTATAAAAATAAATTTTATGTATATTTACACAGATTTGTTTGCATAGGGAGTAAGTTACCAGTGGCTTCATCCCAAATTGTTGAGTTATCCCAAAGAGTTATCACATCTAGGAAATAGGGCTGGGAGTAGGGTGGGGATATAGGACTTTCATTTTTATATTCAAACATTTCTAGATTAATGTTTATGTAGAATTTATAATAACGAATAGAGCAGTGGGTGAAGGGACAGGCTTTTCAATAAGTGGTGCAGAGATAACTGCATCTTCATATAGAGAAAAATAAACTTTGATCTTATCTCACCCCTTGTACCCCAAAATGAACTTCCGGTGGATTGTCGATCTAAAACATTAAAAGCAAAACAATAAAGCTTCTAGAAGGTATTGTATTTGCAACTTTGGGGTCATAGTTACACAGGTGTTTATTTTATAATATTTTGTTAAATTGTAAATTTGTTTTATGAACTTTTTGGCATATTCTATTTCATTACCCTCCCCCCAAAAAAGGTTAGAAGGAAGAGTAAGAGTGCCTATACTCAAATGTATCTGTTGAATGGTTTGGGGTAGGGAGCATGTGGGCAGAGGGTGTCATAACACCCCAAAGACTGTGATTCACAGGCTTCTCAATGCTGTCTGCTATGATAAGGAATCCATTTTCTTCTTGGAGAAACCCTCTACCCTTGGAAAACACACCACCAAAATAAAAGGTAGGTATGAGAGACTGTCTCTCAATCCTCCTTAAGCTTCTAAGCCTTTTTATAACCTTGTAATCCTGAACTTGGTAAGAAGTCAGAGGATAGGGTGAAAAAATAAGATTGGACTTCTTTTTATCCCCTTTGCAGTTTAAAATTCACTTGAAAAGAGCTCCAGAAAACATCATTTCCAGTAGACAAGAATGCACGGATAGGCAAAACCCAAGAGTCAGCAGTGAGGGTGCGGCACCGCCAGCTGTTTCTCAGCTCTCCCTCTGACCTAGAAAAAGGCTTGTGGGAAACCAAGTAGGAAAAGACATGATTAATTCACGCACAAGTGGATTGAGGCCAGCAGGATTCCTTACTGCCTCTCAAAGTCTTCCTGATGCCAGCCCTCGAGGCAGAAATTAACCAGGGTCATTCAGGGAACCAGACTTCACTTGACAACCTGGTGAGGAGAGGCAGAGACAGCTGCAGAGGGCCTTTAAGGGGAACACTGTTGGCGGGGACAAGAGTGGGATGAGATGCCCCCGGATTTTCTTCATTCCAGCTGACATTTCCAGAAAACATGGTGGATGGTGGTGTGCGTGTCTGGATTGAACTGCAGAGCGAAGGAGGAAAAGAAGTTAGTGTGGAAATCCTTCCTTAAATCCAAAGGTATTCACTATCTAAGTAAGTCCAAATATCTTTTATTGAACACACAGAAATAGCTGGACAGATATCAACACATTTCAGAGATACATTTGGGGAGGTATAACTTAAAATATATAGGCTGCATGGGGTAAATGAAATTTGCTTTGGAGGACTTCAGAAACATCTTGCAAGGAGGGGGAATTTTCTCCAGAGTAGCTGAAACTGAAGTTTTACTGGAGGCCTCAGATAGTGGCCCAACAGGCCATCTTAATGATACTAAGAACACAAAGGAAGAATGGTTTTAAACTCGAGCACCTTCCTACTGGCAGGCACTGACCTGACACCTGGAAGTATCTCAAAGGCAGGCCCTGGGATGAATGCAGCGGGTTATCTGTTAATTTGATTTGGAAGTGATTCTTCCAACTGGCACTGTATGTTCCAGAATCACCTACACATTCACTTTTACTTTGAAGCGTACCCCTCGTATCCTAGCCATGTTCCTGGAGTGAGAAGGGATTACTAATGGAAGCAGGAAATGAGGTCCTAAGCAATGAAAGAACTTGACCAAACAGCAGCAACTGGGGATGTCCACAGACTCATGGGAGAGGGCTTCCGAACATTTCTCAAGCTGTGTGATTTAAGGGCATCATGCAGGGGCTAAGGAGAGGCACTGGGACACGCTGGGGAGAAACGCTTCTTTCTGAAACTCAGGATCTGACTATGATCCCAAACCTTTTTGCTTCCGGAGCTTCGACTTATTTCAGCAATTTGTCCTTAGTGAAGAGACTGTATTCTTTCCACTAATGAGCTCCCAGGACAGCAAAAATCACATGGGCAAACTTACTGTAGGATTGTTAGCATTTCTTTTCAGAGGTTCTGTCCCCACTGGGCCAGCTCCCAACAGGCTCCCTGGTGCACGACTGACCCTGTCCTTCTCCATATCTGCTTCATTCACATGTCCACTGCAGATGGATAACAGCCATGCAGTGATGTAATTGGCTCTCCAGAGCTGGTGCTCATGAAGGGACTTAATACAGCTTATGTGAAAGAGATGAGAATACCAGACCATCTGACCTGCCTCTTGAGAAACCTGTATGCAGGTCAGGAAGCAACAGTTAGAACTGGACATGGCACAACAGACTGGTTCCAAATAGGAAAAGGAGGACGTCAAGGGTGTATACTGTCACCCTGCTTATTTAACTTATATGCAGAGTACACCATGAGAAATGCTGGGCTGGAGGAAGCACAAGCTGGAATCAAGATTACTGGGAGAAATATCAATAACCTCAGATATGCAGATGACACCACCTTATGGAAGAAAGTGAAGAAGAACTAAAGAGCCTCTTGATGAAAGTGAAAGAGGAGAGTGAAAAAGTTGGCTTAAAGCTCAACATTCAGAAAACGAAGATCATGGCATCCGGTCCCATCACTTCTTGGCAAATAGATGGGGAAACAGTGGCTTACTTTATTTTTCTGGGCTCCAAAATCACTGCAGATAGTGATTGCAGCCATGAAATTAAAAGACTCACTCCTTGCAAGGAAAGTTATGACCGACCTAGACAGCATATTAAAAAGCAGAGACATCACTTTGTCAACAAAGGTCTGTCTAGTCAGAGCTATGGTTTTTCCAGTGGTCATGTATGGATGTGAGAGTTGGACTATAATTGATGCTTTTGAACTGTGGTGTTGGAGAAGACTCTTGAGAGTCCCTTGGACTGCAAGGAGATTCAACCAGTCCATCCTAAAGGAGATCAGTCCTGGCTGTTCATTGGAAGGACTGATGTTGAAGCTGAAACTCCAATCCTTTGGCCACCTGATGCAAAGAGCTGACTCATTTGAAAAGACCCTGATGCTGGGAAAGATTGAGGGCAGGAGGAGAAGGGGGCAACATAAGATGAGATGGTTTGATGGCCTCACCGACTCAATGGACATGGGTTTGGACGGACTCTGGGGGTGATGGACAGGGAGGCCTGGCGTGCTGCGGTTCATGGGGTCACAAAGAGTTGAACACAACTGAGCGACTGAACTGATGTGATGAAACAGCAGCCTCTGCTCTATGTTAATCACTCTTAGAAAAATACTTAAGTTCCTGTTTGGGAGGAAATGATAGTAAAATTTAGGTAGACCATTTGTCCTCTGGAAGCTTCCAACAAGATTACTCGTTGTTGAAGACAAATGTGGTCGGGTGGAACAGCTCTCAAAGTTAAAAAATAAAATCCAAAGCTGGGAGTGAGATAGCGTGAGACAACCTCAGGTGGCCCGAGGGAGAGCCCAGGCAGGAGTTCTCTCCCAGGCCTTTGGTCCTGGATTTTCTCCAGACAACCACAGGTGGCCCGAGGGAGAGCCCAGGCAGGAGTTCTCCCCCAGGCCTTTGGTCCTGGATTTTCTCCAGACAACCACAGGTAGTTCTTATGTCAGTGGGTGATGAGGAAACCAAAGTCCTGATTATTCATGGAGATCTGGGGCCCCAATAGAGAATTCAGTGGCAGGATAAACCGGCAAGTGCAGCCTCAGCTGCTAATCCCACAATCCCTCAGAAAGACAGAAGCATCATCTCATGCCCCTTAAGCTTAGGTATTCGGGTGGACTTTCCAAAGAGCTCTGACCCTGCAGGGAAGTCAGGAGCAGCAAATCGATAGTGGTGATTAATAGGCAGCAGTCATCAAAGGCCAGGTTTGACCCCAGAGAGCAGCAAGGTCAGTGTCTTCCTAGTTATTCCTTGAGACTGGAGCTTACAGAGGACGTGACCCTCAGCCCAAACTGTGCTGAGATCAGAGAGCCTGAACAGCAGTGAGGGGGCTGAGTAGCCCCCAAAGAGCCCCTTTCTCAACTGCAGTGGTCTGGGAGCCCACGAAAGGGTGCTCAAAAGGATAGAAAGGGGTACATCCCCAGGTCTCATCCTAGTCTGTTGAGCAGAGAGCTGACTGGGGGCCTGTAGAGAGACCAGGCTAGGTTCACAGCCAGGGCTGAGCCCCTAAGGAGGGAGACTGTCTAACACACTGCTCACCATCCCCCTACCTCACCAGCATCGTGGGCCTCCTGCCCTGGCCAAGTGGCACACTGACCCCTAGAGTAGGCCCTTGAGAGGGCCTGGCTGCCACATCGCTCTGTCTCTTCCCAGCCGAGACACCCTCGGTTCAGCTTCTGCATCTACACAGTGAAAATGCAGCTACCTACCTCCAGGCTGGGGTTTACTGTATCCGTACATGAAAAGTGATTGGCCTGGTCAGTGCTCCACATCTGCAGCACAGTGCAAAACCGTTCGGGCCTAACCTTCTGTATAGCTCCAGAAACCCTACTCAGTGCTCTGTGGTGACCTAAATAGGAAGAAAATCCAAAAACAGGGGGATAATATGTGTATGTTATTGGGGCTTCCCTGGTGACTCAGTGGTACAGAATCTGCCTACAATGCAGGAGACACAGGAAATGCATTTTTGATTCCTGGGTCAGGAAGACCCCCTGGAGGAGGGCATGGCCACTCACTGCAGTATTCTTGCCTGGAGAATCCCATGGACAGAGGAGCCTGGTGGGCTACAGTCCATGGGGTCACACAGAGTTGGTCACAACGGAAGCAACTGAGCATACATGTCTCTGTATAGCTGATTCACTGTGCTGTACAGAAGAAACGAAAACACATCATTGTAAATCAGCTATACTCCAATAAAATTAATTTTAAAAATCATTTAGACCTAAGAATCCACACCACCAAACGCGGGGCTCACTCCAAACCCGCACTTACACCTGCGCCCTGGCTTTGCACAACACCAATTAGAGCAGCAATGCCTTCATTTTTGAAACACTTAAAAAAAAATCCACTTCCTGGACCCCCATTTGGATCCTCCTCTTCCCAACCCCATATTGTGGAGTGCTCGGCTTTAAGTCAGATCTGCTTTGCTCCTGAAGCTACCAACCCTCTAGATGATCTCATTCGTCCCCATGGCCATAAACATCATTCACATCAGAGGAAGGCAGAATTAGAAGACTCAGATACCCTTCTGCCCATGGAACATGTCTGCTTGGATGAACCTTGCTATGGCTGGGTTTTCCAGAAACACACTGAGATGGAGTTTGGGACGCAAGAGGCTTATTAGAGATGGCCTGTGAAAGGAAGTGGGAGGAAGCAGGGCAGAGGCAGGTGAGCTGTGAGGCTGACAACCCACTGTGAAGTGGGAGTTGTGCACTGAAGACCGCCCACCAGTGGAGTCTTGCATCAGATCCACCTTGCTCAGTTCCTGATGCAGGCTGTCCCTTGAAAGGTGTAATCAAGAGTGCTCTGCAGCCTGAGACTCACTGGAAGTGGTGGGCAGGTGGAGGCTATTTGCTGAGTATACTTTCACAGTTGGGCAGCAAGCTCCTCCTCTAAGGGAAGCTGGGCAGGAGTCGCCAGGACTGCCACAGCTTGTCCAGGGTCCACCTCAAATTTGCTAAGTCTACCACCAACCCTGGACTTCTCCCTGCCCCCCAACCACTATTCTCCCACCTTAGTGTGTGTGTGTGTGTGTGTGTGTGTGTTTGTGTGCTGGGTCTTAGTTACAGCATGCAAGATCTTCGATCTTCATTGCACAGCACGTGGGATCTTTAGTTTGGGCATGTGAACTCTTAGCTGTGTAGTGTGGGATCTAGTTCCCCACCAGGGATTGAACCTGGGCCCCCTGCATTGGGAGCATAGTGTCCTGGACCACCTGGGAAGTCCCCTTCTCTCCCATCTTTTTAATCTCAAAGTGACCAAGAGTACTAGCACTTTGCTGAGGCCAAACCCCCAGGTCTCAGAATTGACTCTTCCCTTCCTCAAAGGCCCACGGTCAGTCCACCCACAAATCCTTTCAGCTTTACATCCAAGATCTATCCAGAGTCCAACCACTCACTTCCTTCACACTGCTCCCTGTTCAACCACACCCCAGAGTGTCCCCTGTGGTCAGTGGCTAGAGCTCAGTAGCCCCTCCTACCAACTGGTCCCTCTGCTCATCCTTTCCGATCTATTTTCTACAATCAAACTGGGTGATCTTTTCAAAATATAATCAGACTACCTCATATGCCCGCTCAAAACCAGTCAGTGACTTCATGTTCAGGATGAAATTTCAAAAAATCAACCCGTTACCAGGACCCAGAAGCGCTACACCATTTGGACTCGGTCTCTCTCTTCAATGTCATCGCCTTACTCTTCCCATGTGCTACTCCACTCCCCTCTCCCCTCCCTAAAGCTGTGGTGCCAACACAGGAGCCGCCAGACACAAGTGGTCACTGGAAACGTGGATATTCAGACTACGATGTGCTGGTATGAGTGAAGACTTGGTATGAAAAAGAAGAATGAAGAGGTTCAGACTTCCCTGGTGATACAGGGGACAAGAATCCACCTGCTCATGCAGGGGACATGGGTTCCGATCCCTGGCCTGGGAAGACTTCACGTGCCTCAGAGCAGCTAAACCCGTGCGCCACAACCACTGAGCCCGAGCTCTAAGGCCCATGAGTCGCGATTACTGAGCCTGTGTGCCACAGTTACTGAAGCCCACCAGCCAAGATCCCATGCTCCTCAACAAGCGAAGCCACCACAATGAAAAACCCACACATTACCACAAAGAGTAGCCCCTGCTCGCCACAACTAGAGAAAGCCTGTGCAAAAGTAATGAAGACCTAGCAGAGCCCCCGCCCCCCCAAAAAAGAATGAAAAGTTTCTTAATTTTTTAATAGTGATTATGTTGAAATGACAGTACCTTGACTGTAGTGGGTTAAAGTATTACTAAATTGGTCCTTCTTTGTTTTTAAAAATGCTCTTCAGAAAATTAAAATCACATATGCGCCTTATGTCTTGTTTCTACTGGACGGTGTTACTTTACACCAGGGGATGGCAAACTATGGTCTGTGGTCTAAATTCTGCTCACTGCCTGTTTCTGTAGGGCCTGTGAGCCAAGTCCAGTTTTTACATTTTTAAATGGTTGAAAATAGAAGAATGGCAATTCATGACATCTGAAAATTATATGAAGTACAAAATTCAGTGTCTGGAATAGAGTTTTACTGGAAAAGGGCCATAGTCGCTTGTTTCCGGATTGTCCATGGCTGAATCTGCACCCCAGCAGCACAGCTGAGTGGTTCCAACATAAACATCCTGACCCATAAAGGCAAAATTAATTACTCTCTGGCTATTTATAGAAAAAGCTTGTCAACCCCTGCGCTACACACTTAGCTTACTTTACCTTTCTTCATAGAAAAATACTGCCTCTCCTGTTAATATGATAACCTTGGCAAAAGCGTGTACTTTCCCTCTTTGTTTAGTGAACCCCTGTCAGCACCTACAACAGGGCCTGGCACATATTAAGTGCTCTGTAAATATTTGCTAAATCAATACATTTTTAAAAATCTGGATTTCAGGGGCTGTGGAGGAAGCACCTTTTTGATTAAAGAACATGATTCACCATTACTATGACCTACTATCTGTTTCTCGGTCGGTCAAGCTAAGATCAATTAAGACCCAGGCAAACCCACACATAATGAAAGGAAATGCTGACACTTGGCCGGGTAACCCACTGGGCTTGGAGACAGAGACCAACACTGCAGGAAGCACAAGAGGAGCGTACGCTTCAAAAAAATAAAAAGCCTCACGTTACTTTAATAAATTCCACGATTTTTAATGCTTTTTCCCCCTCCTCTTATAGAGGAGAGGTAAAGCTGTCCCAGTTATCAAAAAATTCAAATTTCTTCTTCTTCACTGGGCTGCCCGTCAGTGTGCTTTCATCCAGCGTGTCTCCCGTGTCCTGGGAACCTGGATCAAAGGACTCTGCTGCCTCCAGGAGCTCCGTATCGCTTCCGTCTTCCTCGAAGGACTTCTGGAATAGGTCGTAGATCTTCTGCTGCTTTGAGTCCTTCATCAGAGGAAGAAAAGACATCAGTAACCAGGCATTAACACTGACTTTTCCTCCACCTCTGTGGGACCAGCTCAGTAAACTATTCATCACTCGAGCAGCCTTACTGCCTTCATGTCTGGCTGCTTCTCTACTGCTTGTTGGGAGGAAAAAAAAAAAAAAAGGATCTGCTCTCACATTAATTTATGTTGGAAATGCTTCTCCCTTCTAACTTTACAAATCGCTGTCTCAATGATGAAACAGCTCTTAAGCTCTCACTTCCTCCAAGGCTTCTTTCCATGAAGAGGTTAGTTAAACTGCCAAGTCAACTCCCAAATCAGTGTGTTCAGCCATGGTTTATACCTAATTTTCAGAGTGGTTATAAACATACACTTGACATACTGATAAGTAGATACATGCATCCATTTCTGACTACCCTCAAGTTACAATGATTACAACTGTGCCTACGTGCTGATGACAACAGTGTAGGGCTAAAATCATACCCAGTGGTTAGGACAACACACGACAGGCTCCTTCTCACCCCTCTGCTGACCTCTTCTCTGTCTCAGCTCCCAGCCCTGACCATCATTCAACCCAGAGGCACATATTCAGTATCTCCAGTGACTTCCCACAGGTCCATAAAACCAAACCTGTCTAAAGACCACAGCCATGTCGCACCTCAATCCTACATCTCCGAACCAGCTCCCGTTCCCTGGTTTTGATGGTCTCCCACTTCTCACCCAGGCCCCCGGGCTTATGACCACGGGGGTGTCCTGATTCCATATCTCACACATCAAGGTTGGCTTCTCCCTCTGATCCCTCCTAGGTACCTCGCAGGCAGTTTGTTTACTTGGGCCACATGGCTCTGTACCTGCCTGGACCTGAAATGGTTTCACTGCACTTCCTGCCTCAGGCCTCTTCCCACATCACCTGCCCACAGGTCTGGCCCAGGCCTGATTTTTCCCTCTAGACTGCCCTCTACTAAGATTCTCCTGTCATGTCACTGGGCACCCTGTGTCTACCTCATCAAGACTGCTTCCAGGCCCTAGCAGGTTGAGACCTGCTAGTCAGGTCTCAACCCAACTAGCCACTCTTTCTTGGCTTTCATGAAAGCCTTCCACGGTGATGCCAAGTTCTTGAAAACCGATCCTGCAAGGACTCTAGATTATTCAGTAACCTGTGCGCTACATTCGCTCGCCATTCAGGATCCCAAATATTCAGATGGGACATGACATTAAAGGTAATTAAGATCAGGCTCATAGCAGCCATGTGGCCTCCTCTACGATAAGCTTCATCAAGCTTCTGTCTGGGCAACTAAAAGTCAAGGAAATGCTGCTCAGAAGGCAGCCTACTCCAGACAGAAGTAGCTGTCCATGTTCATTGGCGTCTGTGACGGCAAAGCTCTGTGCTAATCTGGAGCACACACAAAGGGAAGCAAATTCCAAGATCAGACAAATATTTCACTTCCCCTCTCAGCAGGCAGGTAGACATGACCTTTTTTGCTTTTGGTTCCTATATGAGGAGGCAACATTTTCTTTTCCTAACAGTTGATAAAGTTTCCAGTTTTAATTACTAATCAAAATAAATATTGATAAACTCCGTTTGTATTATTTTGCATTTGTATTTTTAGGCAGAAATTCTTAATTAATTCAGAGCAACTGAGGGTCAGGCCAGTGTAAATAAATGAGTTATAAATAAACCTATTCTTATTAGTTGAGAATCCTTTAAAAATAAGGCTCTTTCTTTTTAAAGGGCAAATAATAAGCAAGGCTCTGTCAAAACAGTCATTATTCAACTGAATTAGAGAGTTCTTTAAAAAGTTTAAAAATAAAGTATTTTTTCAAAATTTGGCTTATTAACTGTAAGGATAATTTATATTATAATTTATATCTCCCCGGAGTCTAATTTATCCCAATAATTACATCCTGAAAAAAGAATTTACTAAGTAAATGTAAATGTAAAGATCACACCCTCAGACAAGTCTTAGAATCACCTGCAAGACTGTGTTGATTTAAACTCAGCTTGGATGCTCGCACCTCAGTTTTCTGAAGAGCAAGGCTGCCTTTCAGCACAAGGCTCAGACCTCTGTCCAAGTTCACTCTTTAGAAACAATCCTCTCAGGACCTCCTGAATTCTCACCTTCCTCGCCAACCACCTGAGCAGGTGAATGAAGACCAGCCCTGGAAGTCTTTGCACCTCTCACTCCTCTCTTCCTTGTTTCACAGATATGGAGGAAGAAGGGCTGTGGCCACCGTGGGGCTGGAGAGCGAGGCCAGGGCAGGCCTGCTGGGCCCAGGCTGTTCTCGCCAGAGGCAAACAGATCTCTCAGCCCTTCTGACAAGGCCCAGCCTGTCACGGAAGGATGCTCATGGGCCTGTTACTCTCCTCGATAATAATAGAGGCTGTCACACAGAGAATGCTGGCAGAGCCCGGAAGCCTTCTGCCTTGAGCTGGCTTCACGTGACCCGTGACTGTGGGCCAGCTTGTGTGAAAGTGAAAGTGTTAGTCACTCAGCCGGGTCCAACTCTTGGCAACCCCATGGACTGTAGCCCACCAGGCTGCTCTGTGTATGGAATTCTCCAGGCAAGAATACTGGAGTGGGTAAAGAGAGATTTGCAGGGCAGTTGTGGGCTAGTCTTACTCCTATGCAAATCTCTGTTCACCCCTTTATAAAACGGGAGACACTGAGAATAAAATGCAGCTACAGAGGGGAAAATGTGTACATGAAAGCAACACCCTATGTGAAACACTCCCCACTGGGGGCTGGGGACGTGTTCTGGTGGCCAGCCTGCTGAGTGGTGTGATGTACTTTTTGCAACAATTTAGCAGTTTGCACAGGGAGTTTTTTGTCAGTTTGGCCTGATGGCAGCATTTGGAGGCCCTGGTTTTAGGAGGATCTAGGAGAATCCCAGGGACGGGGGAGCCCAGTGGGCTGCCGTCTATGGGGTCACACAGAGTCGGACACGACTGAAGTGACTTAACAGCAGGAGGGTATGTGAAAAGCAGCAGGAGTTAATGTCAGTGCTTCTCCATAAAGGGATGCATGCATGGATTGCCCTGAGAATGACTGCAGTCATTTATTTCGGCTCTCAGTCTGGGGGAGATTCCAGGAGTGATTCACACCTTCCTGTTCCAAACCTCAGGATGCCCCAGTGCAGGGAGCCATAGGCTGGTGTTACCTTGTAGAAGTAATCTGTGGCTTCTGTAATTTCTGAAAAATTGGTCTCAGAGAGCCCGGCTTCACCCAGAACTTTAATCTTCTCTTGAATCAGGGGCCTGTTGGAGAAGAAAGGAGCTGCAGTGCATGGACCCAGCC
>SJYV01055728.1:3907454-3941675 GCA_006410875.1 Neotragus pygmaeus
TTCCAAAACAGCTCCGCGAACACCACCAGGTCAGCTGAGGAGAAAGTGAGGCCCATGTTGGCGGCGGTGATGGACAACACGGCCACGGCGGGGCCTGGGCACAACTGAAACTGCTGGCAGAGGTCCTCACGGTCGGCCGAGGAGGTGGAGCCGTCGATACGGACGTGCTGCACGCGCTGCAGGAATAGGCGGAGAGGCAGTTGGGCAGGGGTGCGCCGAGAACCGCGCTGCTGAGGCTCCGAGCTTTTTTCTGGCCTTTCCTTTCAAACTGAACCTTGTGTTGACAGAACTGTAGGTTTGCGTGTATATTAAGCAATAAAACAGGGATTCCTTGTCCATTACCCCAATGATAATATCCGTAAAAGTTGAAGTATTGTTAGTCGCTGGGTTGTGTCCAACTCTTTACGACCCCGTGGACTATAGCCCACTAGGCTCCTCGGTCCATGGAATTCTCCAGAGTTCTCCCGAATACTGGAGTGGGCAGCCATTCCCTTCTCCAGGGGATCTTCCCCACCCAGGGATCAAACCTAGATCTCCTGCATTGCAGTCAGATTCTTTACCATCTGGGCCACCAGGGAAGCCCAATATTGGTAAAACTATAGCATAATATTATACCCAGGAGACTGACTCTGACACAATCCACTGGCCGTATTCAGTTTTCCATTTTACTGAGATGCATGTATATGTTCTATACAGTTTTATCCCACATGTGGGTTTTCACATATCTGCCTTCACAGTGGAGACAGCGAATGGTTCTAACCACACAGGGATGCTCCGTGGCCCTTTTTATAGCCCTGCCCACTTCCCTCCTGCTTCTCTCTCACCCTACTAATCCGGTCTGCATTTTCAAAATGTTCCATTTCAGAAATGCTGTATAGAGTCAAACACTACGTAAACTCTAGGCTGTGGTCTCTACTCAGCATCATTGCCCAGAGACTCATCCCAGTCATTGCATGTACAGACAGATCACATGTACCTATGATTATACCTCATGATCGCAGCCATGAAGTTAAAGGACACTTATTCCTTGGAAGAAAAGTTATGACCAACCTAGATAGCATATTCAAAAGCAGAGACATNTATTTTTTGGGGCTACAAAATCACTGTAGATGGTGATTGCAGCCATGAAATTAGAAGACGTTTACTCCTTGGAAGAAAAGTTATGACCAACCTAGAGAGTATATTCAAAAGCAGAGACATTACTTTGCCGAATAAGATCTGTCTAGTCAAGGCTATGGTTTTTCCTGTGGTCTTATATGAGTGTGAGAGTTGGACTGTGATGCTTTTGAACTGTGGTGTTGGAGAAGACTCCCTTGGACTGCAAGGAGATCCAACCAGTCCATTCTGAAGGAGATTAGCCCTGGGATTTCTTTGGAAGAAATGATGCTAAAGCTGCAACTCCAGTACTTTGGCCACCTCATGCGAAGAGTTGACTCATTGGAAAAGACTCTGATGCTGGGAGGGATTGGGGGCAGGAGGAGAAGGGGACGACCGAGGATGAGATGGCTGTATGGCATCACGGACTCGATGGATGTGAGTCTGAGTGAACTCCGGGAGTTGGTGATGAACAGGGAGGCCTGGCATGCTGCGATTCATGGGGTCGCAAAAAGTCGAACACGACTGAGTAACTGAACTGAACTGAAGGCTTCCCTGGTAGCTCAGACAGTACAGAATCTGCCTGCAGTGCAGGAGACCTGGGTTCGATCCATGGGTCGGGAAGATGCCCTGGAGTAGGGAAAGGCCACCCACTCCAGTATTCTCACCTGGAGAATCCCATGGACAGGGGAGCCTGGTTGGCTACAGTCCATGGTGTTGCAAAGAGCCGGACACGACTAAGCAGCTAATACTTTCACTTTCAAAGCAATTAAAATTTTTTTAAAAAATTAAAAGATAGGTTAAAACAAACATGTTCATGATTTTAGAAAAATCCTTCAGAAAGTCTTCAGCAATGGTTCTGGAAAACTTCATCTCACTGCTTTGCTCAGATCTGACCTAGGCCTGCTCAAAACAACTCAGCAGCCAACGCACAAACAAGAAAAGCATCCTGTGCTGAATTTCAAAGGGTGCTTACCTTCCTCTCAAGCTCCTTAGTAACTGCATCCAGAACCACCTTATGGTGCGCAAACACAAGAAACTTCTCTCGTCCACTTTCTAGCAGGTCCAGGACATATTCGCTGCATTTAACAAAGACAACAATAAATTGAAAGCATATGCAATCCGACTGACGTTAGTTACTGAAAAGTAACTGCATCTATGGCGGACACCTTTGGGGTACCTGCCTCCCTGGCCTATCCACTCCCTCCTCTGAGAGCTGACCTTTCCCTCTCTCCCTCAGAAGGTGTAGGGAAGTCATCTTCTGCCATGTATAGAACACTTCCATACTTTAGTCATCTCCCAAACACAAATAAGTCAAAGTATCTTTATGTTTTATATGTTTCTGACAGGTTACTGAAACATTCTTATAACCTGAGATCATACTAGATAATTAACAGTTTTCACTTTGGCTGCTATTATCATTCAAGTGTGTTTTCAATAAAAACTGAAGTGCTGTCTATAGTTCTGAAAAATGCCTGGGCAGGGATTAAGGGATTCTTGACAGTAATCAAATTTTGGGCAATGTAGTATTGAGAAGTTAAGTAGGAAATGGCAACCTACTCCAGTATTCTTGCCTGGGAAATTTCATGGACAGAAGAGCCTGGGGGACAGAGGAGTCATGTCTCAAAGAGTCAGATGCCACTGAGCATGCACACGCACACGTGTACTCATACTCAGGAGATGGGTCAGGGGTAGCCCTCCAGCTCCCTTCCACAGCAGACTGCACGCCAAGGCCTGCAGTTAAGGCAGTGTTAAGTGAATTCTTTTCAAGGCCAAGGAATAGGGGGTGAAAAGGCCTTGTTTACGTGGTCTTTTTTCCTTCCTTTATTTCTCTTCTCCATCCACTGTGGGTTTTTTTAAACTACTTATTTAAAAAAATATATTTTTATTATTCTTATTTACTTTTTGGCTGTGCCGTGGGACACGTTGGATCTTAGTTCCCTGATCAGGAATTGATCCCATACCCCCTGCATTGGAAACTCAGAGTCTTAACCACTGGACCACCAGACAAGTCCCCATCCATTGTGTTGTTTTCTTGACTTTCTGCTTCTTATCTTTAGCTGTGGCCTTAACGGAAGGCAGTGACCCCTGAGAGCTGTAGGGAGGAGGGTCGCTCAGTCAGCAGACCCTAAGGCTTGCCCTGGCACTAACGCCCTGCAGAGGGTTCCCAATCTCAATACAGGTCAAGGCTCCTGCACAGGCAGCAGGAAAGTGAGCCTCAGTAGACAGGACACACACATGGGTGTCTGGGCAGAGAACAGACACTGCTCTCCTTAGAGGGCAAATCTCTAAGGCTTCCTATCACAGTATGGGCAGGTGGTGAAAAGGTTAAGTGGACGGTCTTCTTAACATTTAAGAATTATTTTCAAAAAACACTATGGTCAACCATAGTATGGAGTTGAGTTCAATCTGTGAATTGTTGGTACTAATAGAATCTAATTAGTTTGAGAGACATAAAATTTGCCATGATATAAGCAAAAACATTTATTACTACATCATCAAAGAGTCACAAGGCCATAAAATCAACTTGCTCAGGCCATAAACACCACGGCCCCCAATTTTCCTAATGCTTGTCTCCCCTCTGCGTCTCAGACATGGCACCACTTCTCTGCCTTCCTCACGTCCCTAGGCTACCAGGCTGGAAATATTTGCCACAATAACCTTGGCTTTATACTGAAAGATGTCCATTAAAATGAAAACAAAAAACAGCAAAAAAAGGAAAGAAAAGCAACTATCAGAGGAAATTGGAGTTTTAAGATTTATAATCTAATTTCTACTTACTAGCTATGTGATTCTGCAGTTTAAAGATTTACATGAGATTTACTCAGTTTCTACATTTTAACTTATTTAACGGATCTCACGAAGAGGCTGTAAATGTGAAATGAGTTAATAGATGTCAGAACTGTTGGAAACTATAAATCACCATATAATTTATCACAGGATTTTGAAAAAGTATGTGTAAGATATGTTAGGGACTGAATGTTTGTGTCCCTGCCCACTAACTCATATGGTGAGCTAACCCCCAGTGTGATGGTTCGGGCTTCCCAGGTGGCCCTAATGGTAAAGAACCTGCCTACTGATGCAGGAGATGCAAGAGATGAGGGTTCAGTACTTGGTCAGGAAGATCCCCTGGAGAAGAAGCCACCCACTCCAGTATTCTTGCCAGGAGAATCCCATGGACAGAGGAGCCTGGTGGGCTACAGCCCACTGGGTCAGAGCTGGACTGGAGAGACTTAGCATGCACACACACAATGTGATGTTATCGGGAGCTGGGGCCTATGGGAGGAGATGGAGCCAGTGTCCTTACAAAAGAGAGCTCCAGAGTACCCGTGCCCCTTCTGCAAGGGAGGACACAGCAAGAAGACTGCTGTCTACAAGCCAGGAAGAGAACTCTCACCAGACTCTGAATCTGCCAGCACCTTGAATTTGGACTTCCTAGCCTCTAGGAAGAAATACATGTTTGTTAAGGCACATGGCCTATGATAGTTTTGTTATAGCAGTATAAACCATTCTAAGTCAAGGTCTAAACAAAGTTTCTTTACAAGATGGGAAAATGGCTAGATTTAAATTTATAGAGGGAATGGGTGGCTCTGAGCCAGCACTCAAGGGACCCTGGGTTTTGTAGGTCACAAGCTGAGAGAGCAAAGGAAGGGCTGACACCCTTGCCATCTGTTATCCAGTGGCACGTGAGAAATGGGTTGGTGGGGGCAATTCCGGTTGGTGTCTGAGAGAGAAGTTTTCAGGCTATAAAAACCACGCCTGGAGTTCATTAGTCTCAGCAGTATCATAAATGAAAAGGGTAGTACCCAGAGGGTGAAGGACGGCTGCCCAACACTCAGTGGTCCATGTGGAGAGCCTACAATTGAAACAATGAGGTGAACTCACTCTCCAACCACATATGAGGACGCAGAGGGAGAGGCCAGGGAGGCTGGGCGATGCAGGGGCTGAGGGAGGGGCCGGCTAGGCTGCGTGGCTCAGTTTATCCAGGAGACTTAACCCAGGCTGAATTCCTTTCATTGTAACCTAATTACTTGGACCGTTATCCTGCCGGAGTCTCATACGAATGTTAAACAATAAAAATTAGGCAAGCTCCATGTCGTTAGACTCACTTCAAGCTTCTATCACAGTGATATGTGAAAAGCAGTGGGGGTTTCTTTCTTTAGCAAAAGCAGACAATTTTTTTCAAGTCACTGAATAATTTTACGGACAGAATTCATCACTTCAGCTTTCGTTTAAAAGGTGGAAGGAGACTCAAGTGTGACAACAGCCACTTGCCCGTATCTTTTGAACAAACTCTGGCATTCACTTTCTTTCTTATTTAGGTAAATGATGGCTGAAACATGTCTTTGGAGAAGACTAGAGACTCTCTGAAAGGCAGCTTCTAAGTCTTCTATGAAACCCCTAATTTCCTCCTACAGGCAAGTGAGCACAGTTCTCAGAAGAGGAACACTTCCCTTCAGTGTTTGGGTTATTCGGCCCTCCTTGAAGTGG
Organism: Neotragus pygmaeus; assembly: GCA_006410875.1. Classification (NCBI taxonomy): domain Eukaryota; kingdom Metazoa; phylum Chordata; class Mammalia; order Artiodactyla; family Bovidae; genus Neotragus; species Neotragus pygmaeus. The sequence goes on from SJYV01055728.1 coordinate 3,913,041, forward strand.
CCACAGCTCCACGTCCTTGGGTGAAGACACGATCACTCAGGGACCTCAGTCACAGCCGGGAGGTGTTCCAGCTACACGCCTACTTATGCCTCCTGAGCCATGAGGCTGTGGTGCCTTAAACTGTATATTCAAGGCAACTAGGATTCAAGTCTCAGATGATAAAGAGTCTGCCTGAAATGCAGGAGACCCAGGTTCAACTCCTGAGTTAGGAAGATTCCCTGGAGAAGGGAATGGCTACCATTCTAGTACTCTCGTCTGGAGAATTCCATGGACTGGTGGGCTACAGTCCATGGGGTCGCAAAGAGTTGGATATGACTGAGTGACTAACACAATCATTTCTTACAGAACAATAAAGCCATCCTGATGGACTAAGGTAACAGGTGTTTATTTTTAAAAAAGAGAGAAGAGAGAAGCGACACTTGGTGACCACTTACATAACAGATGGGATTTTAGCTTCAGCTGTTCTGTTGAAGAAGAGAATGAGGGCTTCTTTTTGCTGCTGCTTCTGTGGAAAGAAAAAGGGGGGTGGTTAAAGTCTCCCACTCTGAGAACTCTGCAAGAGACTGATGTAATTATTGCCACCATGAGCTTTACAGGTCCCAATATCATGTGGCAAAGCCAAGTGTCCCTGGCTTATCCGCTTGCTTTAGCCATGCTGCGGGAACTGTCTGGCCCCTGGGAGACATGGTGTTATGGCTCCTCCATCAGCCTTTGAGAGCTGTCGTGAGAATCCAATGAGGCAAGGAACATACAAGCTCTTTGGAAGGACATCTCAGGTGGTACCTCAACATCCATTCCAAGCTCAGGTGCTCAGCTGAAAGGCAGCCTTGCTAAGCACACCTGTTTACTACAGGTATTGCAGTCTGGTGACAACTTCCACGTGACACTGGTCCCAGAAGTTCCCCTAGTCCCTTCCTCCTGCCAAGCTGTGTCCACACCCAACTGACTGAACTCACCTCTAAGACGTGCTGAATCAATTCCAGCTGACACCCACTGTATTCGAGTATCTTCTCAATACTGTTATTCATGTGTTTCTGGCTTGTCTCCCCTTAAGGCAACTGACTTCCCTCAAGAAGAAACCGTATTTTCTTTAGTGTCTGCATCTAAATAAATCCCACTAAGGAATGCTAACACAGGAGATGCTTAAATAGTTTCATAATAATATGAGAGAACGTTTACCATCGCTCCTGGGCCCCCAGAGGTGACAGGTACTCTCACTGGCCTTGGTAGAGCCACCATCCCCTTCCAGTGTGGGTTTACAGTTGCTCCCACGGTTTGGGCCTGGGCCTCAGTTACTGACATGGCAGCTCCCTCATGGGACAAAGAGATGACCCAGCAGTAATGACACCCATGGCCCCGGACTCACCATAACTCAGAGAAGCAGCTGCAGCAGGACATACCTCAAATGACGGACACCCCAAGACGAGGGGGAAAGCTACCTGGTCAAAATCGCTGTGTGGCTTTAAACAGCATCTCTCGTCTAGGTCTTGACGAGAAACAAGAAAAAGACCCAGGAACCACAGGAATCCACGGGGATCCTGCTACTGACGGGTTAGCAGGTCCATTTCCTTTCACACATGCGTGTCATGGTGGTGGCCGCCGCTGCTCCTACTTTGTGGCAGCAGTTCAGCTTAACAACTCAAACTTCCTAGGAACTCACGGCGAACCTGTGGTTCTGCGCGTCAGTGGGGGCGGGGGCAGGGTGCACGAGCCTTGTTTCTCAGCCTCGGGGCGTGGTCGGGACTCCGATGGGGCTCCAGACACACGCCCAACTTTCCGTGTGTGGCCCATAAGCTCACATGGGGTCCACTCGTGTCCCTCAAAGGGTCCCCGGCAGCAGGTGAGGCTCTCCAACCGAACGCGTCCCTAGGACATGCTGACGGGACAGTGTCAGGCTCCCATCTGGCGACCTCACCGCCAGTGCGCATGCCTCGAGCAGACTGCACCCCACTCAATCCACAAAATAAACCCCTGGGCCCCTTCAGTGACTCCTGTCAGATCCTTCCCCCAACCCACACTTATTCCACATCTGCTATTAGAAAAGGAGAGGGCAAAACAGATGGAGAGATGGTAAAAAAGCATTTTCAGAAACCTTGCCCTGACATTTAACATGCCCAGAACTGATGTGGGTGTAAGAAAACAAACATCCTTATCTCACACACGGCTAGGAGGCTGCAGTCCATGGGGTCGCTGAGGGTCAGACACAACTGAGCGACTTCACTTTCAGTTTTCACTTTCATGCATTGGAGAAGGAAATGGTAACCCACTCCAGTGTTCTTACCTAGAGAATCCCAGGTATGGGGGAGCCTGGTGGGCTGCTGTCTATGGGATCACACAGAGTCGGACACGACTGAAGTGACTTAGAAGCAGCAGCAGCAGCAGGGGGATAGTATACTGGGCTAACCCTTTTGGTCAGTATATAGCAAAAGTCTTCAAAATATGCCCATATCCTGTGATGTGTGTGTGTGAGTCACTCAGTCGTGTTCGATTCTTTGCAACCCCATGGACTGTAGCCCGTCAGGCTCCTCTGTCAATGGAATTATCCAGGCAAGAATACTGATATGGGTTACCATGCCCTCCTCCAGGGGATGGTCCCGACCCAGGGACTGAACCCAGGCCTCTTGCACTGCGGGCAGATTTCTTTACCGTCTAAGCCACCAGGGACTCCCTATCACGTGATACAGCAACTCAATCCTTAACATTTATCTTCAGGATAGAAATGGAGGTACACAAATTGAGATGTAAACTGCTTTTTCAGTGTAGTGTCATTTAGAATAGTGAAAAACAGAAATAACTTAAATGTCCAACTACAAAGACTGACAAAGTCATTATATAGACATGTGAGAAAGTATTCTGCAGTGTTCAAATTATTGCTGTTATTTAGTTGCTCAGTCATGTCCAACACTTTTGCAACCACATGGACTGTAGCCCGCCGGCTCTTCTGTTTCCCAGGCAAAGACACCGGAGTGGTTGCCATTTTCTTCTCCAGGGGATCTTCCCATCCCAGGGACCAAACCTGCATCTCCTGCATTGAACAGGTGGATTCTTTACTGCTGAGCCATTGGGGAAAACCAGTCTTCAAATATTATGTTTTAAAAGAACACACAACAACACTGAAAAGTGCACAGATATAGTTTTGTAACCTACTTTCTTCCCTACTTGATGTATGTTTATAAGATCCAAATTCTGCTTTTAAAATACATATGTTGCAATCTCATATCTTAATGGATACATATGGAATCTAGAAAAATGGTACTGATGACTCTATTTGCAGGGCAGGAACAGAGACACAGACATAGAGAATGAACTTGTGGACACCCTGGGGGAAGGAGAGGGAGGGATGAATTGAAAGAGTTGCACCGAAATATATACATTACCCTGTGTAAAATGGATAGCTAGCGGAAAGTTGGTATATAACACAAAGAGCTCAACCCTGTCTTCTGTGACAGTNTAAATTTGCCATATGACCCAGCAACCCACAACTGGGCATATACCTTGAAAAAAATCATTAAAAAAAAAAAAAAAAGTACCCCAGTGTTCATTGTAGCACTAATTACAATCACCAGAACATGAAAGTAACCTAGATGTCCTTTGACAGATGAAAGAATGAAGAAGATGTGGTATATATATATACAATGGAATATTACTCATCCAATAAAAGGAGTGAATTTGTGTCACTTGAACTGAGGTGGATGAACCTAGATCCTGTTGTAGAGAGTAAAGTATGTCAGAAAGAGAAAAACAAATATTGTATGCTAATGCATATATATGGAATGTAGCAAAAAGGTACCAGTAAACCAATTTAAAGGACGAGAATAACAGACACAGAACTAGAAGACAGTCTTTGCATACAGTGGGGAAAAAGATGGTGAGACAAATTGAGAGAGCAGAATTGACATATATACATTACCATGTGTAAAGTAGTAGCTAGTGGGAAGCTGCTATATAATACAGGGAGCCCAGTCTATTTCTGTGATGACCTAAAGGGGTTAGATGGGGGAGATGGGAGAGAGTATGTATACTTATGGCTGATTCATGCTTTTGTATGGCAGGAACCAATACATTATAAAGCAATTATCTTCCAATTGGTAAGCCTGGCATTCTGCAGTCCAGGGGTTACAAACAGTTGGATACAACTTAGCAACTGAATGATAACAACCACCTCCTCTAATTAAAAATAAAAAAATAAAATACATATGCTGCTCATTATGTACATAAGTTATATGTATACTGATATATAAATAATAAATATTTTAAAGCAAAATACACATAGATTTAATAGAAGAAAATACCCAAATGATATATGCCAAAATTATCAAAAGATGGGTCAATTTATTTTTTATAGTATAGTGATAAAAAATGTTTAATAAATGCTACATATTATAAGCACTTTTCTTTATCAGACTTTATACAGTAGATATCTGCTGTATTTTTAATGTGGGAGAAATGAATAGTTTATATTAAAAAAAAAAAAAAAAAAAAAGAAGCTCCCCAAACTGAGTAGACACAATATTAGCCCAGTAACTATCTTACTTCTTTTGCCAGCCCTGGACTGGGAAATTTTAAATAACCTGCATTCTTTGTTCCTGCCTCTTAGACTTTTATTAAATTAGATCCACTGGGGTTCTGAATTTCTCTCTCTGTGTGGGAATTTGAATGGATTGTCAAACGGCAGAAAGGTGAGCTGATACCATCCCCAGGAAGTCTGCGTGGACCAGTTCTATTTTTCTGCTCCTGGTCCTGCTGATCAAAAAACAGCTTTAGACAAAGGATGATTAGAGTCGGCTTTTCTTAGCTGGTGAAGAGCTATCTATTATTTCGGCTGAAAATGAGAAAAAGCTTTTGCTGTACGTTATGTTTTATAAATTGGCTGCTTCACCTTGGCTTCTGTGATTTAAAGCTTTTCAAAAACCGTGGTCCTCTGGATGGGAAGGTGTGAGGGAACGAAGAAAGAACCGCTTTTTGACAGGTTAGCAGTGCTTTGCTTGAACCACCATGTGTAAAATCGCTGGGAAACCTGGGGCTGCAGAGTCACTATTAAAAATGGGGGTGGTGGGGTGCTTTCTGCAGATTCACAGACTAAACCCACAAAACCATGATTCTCCAGTTTAACTCTTTCAATTCAGGATTTCGCAGCCAGTCAGGGCTTGGAAGGCATGTTGATGGCCATCTGGTCCAAGCCCCCACAGACACTGGTTCCATTTCCTGGGTTAAGTGGGGGGTGGACTGCTCCCAGTTGGCATGGTTTGCAACACACTAAATCTGTGGCTTTATGGTAAGAAAGGTTCTGATGTTCTAAAGGCTCACACTCATAAATTCATTTGCTACTTGGATTTTCCATGATAAAAAATGAGTTTACATTAAAGAAGACAAAAGAAAACAACATTTTTCAAGAATTTATCCTATCAAAAAGAATATAGTATCTCAGTACCATGCTGAAGGCAATCTTTATCTATTCAATTTCTCTCTCTTAAAGACAAACTTAAATTTCCCAAGACACCAAGGAAGCACAGAGCAATTCTCAAGCACTGTACTGAGAAGAACTCAAGGGCTCTTCTCCACTGGATTCTTGAAGAATTACAACGCAATTTAGGGTTTGTTTTCACAATCTGCAAAATGGCTTTAAGACTCGGGGGTGAAGGAGCAGTGACAACAATCGCACAGCAGGTGGGATTCAGAGCACCCGCCGGCAGCCCTGTGTGCTTTTCCAGCCGAGCTCAGGAGGCAGGTTGTGGCTTCCCTTTCCAGGGAAGAAACTATCAACAAATCCCAAAGAATTTAAGGGATCTGCATCGTCACAGGGAGTTATAAACATCCAATATTCCTGATTTCCGTGGCTCAGCCTAGCCAATTTCACATCATCCCCTATTAATTCAGAAATCAAACATGCAGGTTACACCTGAAATCATAAAGGGCCACTCACCTAGCCACGCACATTGGCATCAAGTTTAAAAATCCTTTCGAACCTTGCTGCGCTAAGTTCAAGATTCCCATACTTTTTTTTTTGGCTATTGTATACAATTGACAGTTGCCTCTTGACCACTTAATATGACTTTCCTCCTCAATTCAAATCCCCACTGACTACTTTGTCAGTTGTCTACACTGGCTGTTCTCCATCTGGTTCGAGAGGTGAACTGGTACAGGCAAGGCTGTTCTCTGGAGACTCCCATGAAATACTGATAGACTCTCTTCCACCACACGTCCAAGGAACTAGCACACTTTATAAAGCTTTTTATAAACATTCATACCTTTGCATCTAAAAATAACATGCATCTGAATTTTTTCCATTAACAGTATATATATGCTATACATGTTCATTGGTTTTCTTGTTTGGTAGATTTCACTGATGGGCAAAAGTTAGCAGACTTGTTAATGGCTTAAGAAAGTTTTAAGAAAAAGCTTAAAATCGAGAAAAAAATTTCCATTCACTGAGTTTTTATCTCAATGTATGGAAAAGGCCACTGACACTGATTCTACAATAGAACACCTTAATTCTTCTGGTAGTTCCATGGAAATATAATTTGAGAATCACTGGTCTGTATGTCCAGAGTGATATTATGGAACTTTATTTGAAAATTCCACAGCAAAGAGATTATGCCTGCTCATTTCCTCCAGGCCACCCAGATTATTGTGTATAATATAGCATAAATTAAACACAGCTGGATAAGGTATTAATATCAGTGCAAAATCCTACACTGTTTCTTAAAAGCTACTAGCCAGTTTTGCTCATCACATGGGAAGATAACATTAAAAAAAAGAATCACACATTCTGTCTCTTGTCATTTTATTTATTTTGTACTCTCCCAGGAGGCTGGTATCTCATTTAGATCTAAGTTTCTGTATACGGGGTAATACCAAGCCCAGATAATGCTTTATGATAATGTCAAAAAATGTCAATGACTGTTATTTTCTTGGGAATGAAAATTGCAAGGTTTTTATCCCATGAGGACAGAAAAGGAGCTGGTATAGATTACTTCATAGCACTTAGCACAGTGTGACACTGAAGGCAGATACGAAATGAAAGTGTTTTGAAAAGATAAAGCCATCGTAGTGGAAAGAGCCCTAAAATACAGAGCTAACAGGCTTGGGGACAGCCTCAGCTCTGCCACGGAGTAGGTGTGAGACCTTGGTCGAATCCCAATCTCTGTGAACTTCAGTTTCTCTTTCAATAAAATGGAGGTGCCAACTTCCTGCCAACCATAAATGACTGTAATAAGGACTAAAGGGTAAGAAGGTTTGAAAACTCTGTTATATAAATGTTAATTTGTTACTTTGACTAAAGCAAGTGACATGGGAATGGTTAGAAGGTTAACATGTACACCAAATACCCTTAGGACTAATTTCTAACAACTGTGACTAGAGAGAGGTACCCTCAAAATACACTAAATGCAAATTCCAACTTTCTTTGAGGCATTCAGAATATGTATCACCATCCTGTCATTCCCTTGGGGTTTGTTTTTATGACTGTCCATCAACAGTGGTCTACCCAAGGAGAAAGCTGAAAACTCATGAGAGATTTGGGAAGCGGACTAGATAGGCTGAGAAACGAAGCAGGCTCACCATCCTGGCCTTGGGAGGTAGGGAAAGGTTACAGAAAGACAACGTCAGGGGGACTCTGGTCACCCCCACGGCACCCCTCCTGGGAAGGAACAGCAGTGCCCACGTGGACTTCCAAATCCCCATCTGCTGCCCCGACTCACAGTTGTGTCCTTGGTGGTCATCTCCTTGGCGGCGGCATCCAGGGCGGCTCTGGTCCTGGCGTTGATCTGGCTCGGGGCGACCACCACCATCTTGCGCTGCTTGGCCGGGAGCTGGGAGAGGACGTCGCCCTTGAGGCGTCGCAGCATGACCGCCTCCTCCAGCAGGAGCTTCAGCTCCCCCAGGTTGGAGGAGCCCGAGTAGTCCCATCCCCAGGGCTGCTGTGGAGGCAGAACCGAGACACAGCCTGTGAGACTCCTCAGCACCCAGGACGGGGCTGTGACCCCCAGGGACGACTTCCTCACAGCGATCTCTTCCCCTGGCCTTGTTCACAGAACTTCAATTGGCTTTGAGGGATGACTCAAACCTCCAGGAAGACAAATGAGAAACAGGAAGGGAATAGGAAGAAACAAAGTTGGGAATGAGGTGAACCAAAAATGTGTCTCATGGCATCCCACAATTTGGTGTTAAGCTTTCTAGCAGCAAAGGGAAGATGTCACGTGGTTTGGTGCCCGTTACATTCAAGAACAAGCCAGAGGGGCTTCCCTGGTGGTCCCGTGGCCAAGACTCCTTGCATCCAATGCTAGAGGCCTGGGTTTGATTCCTGGTTAGGACACTAGATGCTGCAACTAAGACCTGACTGAACCAAATAAATAAATATTAAAAAGAAAAAAGAACAAACCAGATATTCAGCTTGTCAGGCTCTTCCTAGACATCAAATGCAGAAAGACTCTTCCTCAGGGCTTCCCCCACAAAGCCCACTGCCCAAGGTAATAGACGATGCTGTGATATCTTTATTTGATGGGGTTAACAGATTTATTTACAAAGCTGTTCTTCCCCAGTGTGGGTTTCACCAAGCATGACGGGTGGATGCCATCACAGCGGCATGTGGGGGGGTGGGGGGGCAGAAGGGGAGAACCCAGAACACAGGTGCAGCCGCATCTGGTTGAAACCAGCAGTGGGCTTTAGAGCGCCCAGGCCGTCTTTCATAAAAATGGTTCCTTCATCCAGTAGCTTACAGGCGGCAGCGAGTGAGAATGCCTACTTGCTGCCATACAGCTGGAGGGGACGTTACCAATTAAAAACCCTGCCCTTCGCTAACAATCTTACCAGAAATAGGACTGACTTCTACGGTCTTGTAGAAAATGAGGGAGCTGGGGTGCGTGTTGCCTTAGGGTTTCAGCTGCTCATTTTCCCTCATACCTCACCCCATCCTGTACTGTGAACCGCCGTGGGCAGAGGCTAGGCTTGCTCATTTTTGAGGGCCAGTGGACCTAGTATAATGGTGGAGATGTGGCAGGTGTCCTTTGCTAAACTGAGAACAGGAAGAGACAGCCAAAGGTAGAGAAATAAAATGATCAAAAACTGCTTCTTTTTTTAAAAAAATGCTCTGAAATCAACTGGAAGTTCTCAGCAAATGCCTTCACACCATGGGGTAGAAAATGAGCTCAGTATGGGGCATTCTCTTCAGTGGCTTCTTTTATTGCAAGAACCTGGCCACAATTAAAAAAAAAAAAGAAGTAGATCTGGCCTACTGGCTGCATTATATAAAAATCATGCCAGGAACAAATGGATATCATAATTAATTTAGGTATCATGCTCCAACATTCTAATATCATCAGCTCTTAATCTTACAGGTTAAAACCTGATAATATCAAAGGTTTTAATATATGGAATAACTACATGTCAGCAAGCTTTTTACTGAAAACTTATCAGGGAGTAGGCATTGGGCTAAGTGGAAAGAAGCATATATTGGTCTAAGTGGAAGGAAGGATATGAAGATGGGGAAGGTACTAACTTTGTTTTCTTGGGTGCTGGGGCAGCAAATAGGAAGGAAAGGGTGAATTTGAGGATGTGAAGGACTGCGGAGATGGTGGCCAGGAACACAGGGAGGGATGGTGTGGTGGTAAAGGCAATGAGCTCTTGCTTCTAGCTCCTATCATTCCTGGCTCAGCAAGACACTATCAGGGACCAGTCTGTCAAGGAGGAGAAGATCCTTTGCAGAAAGTGGATTGCTTGCAAAGAGGTCAGAGGTACAAATCACATACGGGAGTTTCGAGTGATCAAGACAACCATGTCCAATCTAATTTGGACTGATCCACAGGGAAACTTAGTTAAAAGCGTACAGCTTTAAATACATTCAAGGACAGAAATTTCTTGCCTCAGTGACCAGCTAAAAATGGTGTGTCATTAACTCTGCCAGGCTCCACAAGTTACACAATAAGTAGTTTGTTTGAATATAAGTGGATATTTTTAAAGTACTTGAAAAGCTTTTCTCTTTTCAGGAAGTATTTTAAAATAAGGCAGATGATCTTTTTTATGCCATGAACTTGCACAGCAAGGCTCTTCTGTCTCAGATAGTGTGGGGGGCAGCCACTTCTCCAGAGTGTCAGGGCCAGCCATGCAAACAGCAGCTTGACATATCTGTGATCTGGTCACCAAACAGGAATCCTTGAGGTCTGAAGTAATGAGGCTTTTCAGTCCAGCCAGAGCCTCTGTGACAGGGGCACCACCCGCAAGAAAGAAGCCGCATGAGAATGAGTAATTAACCAAGGGGGAAGTCTGAGGGCTTCCTTGGTGGCTCGGACAGTAAAAGGGCAACTTTGGCATCCAACTTTTTTTTTTTTCACTCTTTTATTTCCCACATCATTATTTTTTTTCTTCAATTAAAAAAAAATCGAGGTTTTAGAAATCATGATGGCATTTGTGTTTATAAGGTCTGCTCTGCCCTTTTTGGAAAAGAGAAGCTGTGTGGACTGCGGCTCTGTGAGCTGCAGCTCTGGGGCAGCCGCTCCTCTGGCTCTGTATTCACAAAGAATCGGTAGGTCAGAGGCTTCCGGCCTGCAGACCAGACACGGTTCACCATCACAAGTCAACATCTATGAGCCAAGGCGCACTGCTGCGAGCCTGCCAGGGCAGCCGGAGGCCACGCCCCCCACTCCACCTGTTCAGAGGCGTCCTCTGTCTTCTGTGCACCAAGCAGGGGGCCCTTGGCTTCACCTAAGCTCACTTCAGTGTCCTCCAATCGGGCGAGAGCTGCAGGCTCTCGGAGATCCAGGCACCTGTGCACCGCCCGCTGGTCGCTTTACCAGAAAATACTATCGAGCATTAGAACTAGGAGGGGCTGCTCTTGTCTTACCATAGAGGACACTCCAAGGTCAGAGTGAGGGGTGAAGCGGCGCTAAAATCTGAATCCAGCTCCGTGGCTGGTTCCTTCTGACCACGCCATGGCCGAAAAGAAGGAACAAGAAGGAAAGTGTGACTGCTGTATTTAAAATGGACAACCAACAAAAATCTATTGCACAGCACATGGAACTCTGCTCAGTGTTATCAGCCTGGATGGGAGGGGGGGTTTTGGGAGGGAATGGATACATGTATATGTATGGCTGAGTCCCTTCACTGTTCACCTGAAACTATCATGACATTGTTAATTGGCTATAAACCAATACAGACTGTTTTTTGGTGTTAAAAAAATAATAAAATAAAAAAGGAAAGTGTAACAATCAGGGTGAAGGGTGGGTGGGGAAGAGAGGGAATGGAGAATAAATACCCGCTTGGCACCACAGTAGCGAAGTCCAAAGGCATGGAACTGAGGGAAGAAGGTTGGCTTGACGGCGAGGATCTGCGTGTAGAGCTCTGCCGGCCGGGACATTGCTGGTGTGCCCGACAGTAAGATCACCCTCTTGGCAACCTAGAACACAAAGAGCCAAAGATGCTGAGGCACACAGAGGATATGCAGGGCATGTCCCCAACACCCTCTCACTAGGAGTTGGAGCCGGTAACCCCGGAACAGTATATTCTGTGGAATCCTGCAGGAAGCAAGACCTTTGCTTCCTGGCATTCTGACCATAAGTGCCTCCCAAGTTCACTCGTCTTAGATCCAAGGCAGATGTAGATTCCAAACACACCAAGACTGGAGTCACTCTAGGGCTTGCGTGGCATCAGCCTCGGAACTTGAGGCGAAGGCACCACGATCAGACAGAAAGAGCAAGTGTGCTCCGAGAACCTCATGGTTGGATCCCTGTAAGAGGCTGGGCATCATCTTCTAAGCTACCTTGGCCAAGCCCTTGGTCCACATCTATTTAAGCACTTAGCCCCTTGCACTGCGTTCTATCTTGTCTGACTCCCTCAACTAGACTGCAAGCTTCTTGAGATCAAGGACGTAGCTGGGTTCCCTTTGATTTCCTGTAGCACAGTGGCTGGCACAAAGTAAGCACTCAGTAGGTATTCACTGTATGCCGAAAAACATTCACAAGGAAGCTAACCAGTGTCCTAGGGATGGCGGAGTAAACATGAAGAATCCAGCACTGGAAGAGGAAGCATGGGAGACTGCAGCAGCTCTGAACTTTTTCCAGGATGGATTTCTGACATCCAAGCAGAACCTATGATCAGACAATGGCACCTAGGACCAGCTCTTTCTCACTCCCAGGAGGAAGAATCTGCGATGGCCTGTGTGTTAAGCCTCTATTTTATTTTCTTTAGAGGAAAACAGAAAAAACCACAGAAAAAAGTGTCACTAACCCAGCTGCACAATGCTTTGAGCCTGGATATCCCTGACTCGGGTTCGTTTTGCAGTTAATAAGGACTTTAAAAGGTAGGACCTGGATCCATCTCCCCTAAACGCAGTCCAGGCCTGTAGCAGGCTGCTCAGCCAAAGGCAGGATGGGTCTAAATAGTTGGTTGATTCCAATGACAGGCTTCAGATTCCTCATTACTCTGACATCCACCTGACCTAAGAAGATCAGACCCAAAATCCTACCTCTTACTCAGATGAGAAAGAGGGTGAGAGAAAAAAAAAAAGAGAGAGAGAGAGACACTTTCCACTGGATTAGAATGCAGAATGGTCAAAGATCACTGGAGGTAAAATCCATTTCGGCTCTGGGAAGGGACCCTACTGTGGGGCTTGGTTGTCTAGAAACAACTTGCTAACCACTGTAACCTTGAGTTAACGACAGCAGCATAAGGCAATTGCATGCAGTCAATCACCCAGGGGAGGAAATTAGGTTTTCAGATGGATACATGGCCTCATAAAAATAAATAAATAAAGGTGCAACAGAGGGAAGAAAAATAATTCTTTATAAATATACAATATATACCTTTCTCAAGATGCACTTCTGCCCTCTGAGCAACCACCAATACCTGATTCCATTATGACAGGAGAGCTATGAATTTCTCCAGCTATAATTTCCCACAGTTCAATTACCCAGGCCTTCTAATTTCCTGCAAGGTTTGATGTAGATTCATTAAAATAACAATGAGCTTCTTGAATGACGCCTGTAGCATCGCTTGCCTTGGCTTAAGACTATTTCAATGAAACGGGAGAAATGAAAAGTCTTATCAGTAAGAGCAAATCAGCTCATCATCCCAAACCTATTCCCCACATCACCGCTGCCATAGCCTGGGGATGGAGTCTGGGTAGCAGCTCACAGATTAGCTGATGGAAATTAACTCCAGGGTTCTCTGCCAGGTAGTTACAGGCCAGAGTTAACGTGGAGTCAGCCCTCCTATATACTGTCCAGACCCTATAGGGCATGAGGGGACTGATGAAAATGGATGCTCGTGGGTGTTAAAAAGCAGAGGCAGCATTATGGACAACGAAAAAGGCCAGCTTTGAAAAGAAACCAACAGGGCGTCTCATCTATTATGGCATGATTTAAAGCGCTCAGCCCCAACACGCTTACTGTCATCAGTGCCACGCGTAAGGCCGTTAATCACGCCCGGCTGCTCGAGGTTCAGATGTCACCCTCCACCCCTGGAACTTCCCGTTTAGGAAAGTAGAAATGTATACAGCTACACAAATCCACACTAAACTGAATGCCTTAAGTTAACTCTTACCGAACCCGAGAAACCCACAATGGAACAATGCAAAAAAAAAAAAAAGATAGATTCTATTTAGTGTCAAGAGAAGTTAGGTCATTCTCACAAGCAGGGGATTCCTTCTGCAGATGGCCTGATCACCCTGGGGGAGAGAGCAGGCCCTCCAGCTGACACCACTCCTCCTCTGACCTGAAGAGGCAAACAGCCATCTCTTCAGAACGCAGAGAGACTGGGTTTCCTTCTCCCTGCTTTTATATCACAATGGAAAGATGGCCACAGGGCTTTCCTGGTGGCTCAGACAGGAAAGAATCCGCCCACAGTACAGGGGACCTGGGCTCATCCGAGTCAGACAGATGCCCTGGAGAAGGAAATGGCTGCCCATGCCAGTATTCTGAAGTGGAGAATCCTATGGACAGAGGCACCTGGCAAGCTATGGTCCATAGGGTCACAAAGAGTTGGACACAACTGAGAGACTAACACACTTCACTTGCTCTGAAAGAGTGTCCTTACGGGGCTTCCCAGGCGACACTAGTGGTAAAGAACGTGACTGCCAGTGCAGGAGACATTAAGAGACTCGGGTTTGATCCCTGGGTCAGAAAGATCCCCTGGAGGGCATGGCAACCCACTCCAGTATTCCTGCCTGCAGAATCCCACGGACAGAGGAGCCTGGTGGACTACAGTCCATGGGGTCGCAGAGAGTCAGACACGACTAAAGCAACTTAGCATGCATGTAACACCCAGAGCTTGGCTACAAATCCACTGAAAGGGAACGGATGATACACATTACGACAGATTTATGCAGCAGAAAACTACTTGTGAGAATGAGATCCTGTCGTCGGTAATGAAATGGAATGATTACCGAGATACATCATCAAGGGGGAAAAGAAAGGTAAAGAACAGTGGTAGAATACTCTAGGGAGGGAGATAAGAAACACACATCATGTCCTGACATGGGCACAGACCAATTTTTAGAACTAAACCAAGGGACTGGGGATTCAAGGTGAGCACAAGTTATTTTTCAGGGTATACTCCTTTGTGCTATTTGAATATGCCATCTGGTGAAACTGCTTTAATGAAAAAGGAAAAGAAAAAGCTCATACACCGTAGATCACTAGTCTTATCTGGTCTAGCCAATCAACAGAGATGAAAGGACTCTACTCACACAGAAAGAGAAACACCTATTTATTAGGAAGGATGGTGGGATTCTTTCCTTCTCTACAGAAATAATCTAACTGGTTTAACAATAAAAAGCACTATAAATAAAACACCACTAAAGAAAACTCAAACACACACCTCACAGCTCAACAGGGAAAAGTCTGACACCCTTCAGGGCTGAGGTCACGAGGAGAAAAAGAGTGTGTGATGATTTGGGCTGAGTGAGCGTGAAGATGGTGATGCATGGGCAGACTGAAATTCAGAAGCAGCTGTCAAAAGGTAAAATCACTACTCAGAAATCCCGAATGTAGGAATTTGTCCTAAGAGGACAAGGTATACAAGCTCTGAATATATGGATGGTGTTCACGTGCAGAATTATTTATAACAGCTAAACAGTGTCCCATGCTAAGGGTTAAAGTATGGGATGCGCCATACCACGGAATGCTCCTAAGCCATTGAAAACTATCTTGTCCTACAACTGACGTGTCAGAAAAATAACCAAACTGTTAACAGAGGTTTTCTGTGTTGGGAGGGATGAAAGGTGATTCTATTTGTGTGTGTGTGTGTGTGGCCATGCCAGGCAGCATTCAGGATTCTAGTTGCCCAACCAGGGATTGACCCCCACCCCACGAAATCCTCACCCCTCTGGCAGTGGAAGTTTGGTCTTAACCACCGCATCACTGGGGAAGTCTCAAGATGACTTCAGTTTCAGTTTTTTCCCCTATAGCTTTCTGTCTTGCTTACTTTCACACAATTGAACAACATGGTGTGACCTGTACAATTCCACTTAAGCAGATACTTTTCAACAATAGGTTGAAAATCCAACCACACGGTTGAATCTGAGGATGTGGGGCAACTGCAGATGTGGAGGGCCAACAAACTATAGGCAAGTTAAAGGTAGACTAACCACGTTGTTCAAGGGTCAACAGGAAATGAAAATAGAACCACTTTGTTTAGCAGCCAGGGGAAAATAGTGCCATAGGGAAAGAAAGTTGCCATCTTTCCCCAGGGTACAATGACACCAACTTCCTACAACACGTTCTCTGCATGCAGCTGCTGTTTTCTTCCATGAAACCCACGTGCTCTGGCCTAGCTGTCTCATAGACAGTGGGATTATAACCTAATTGCCTCATCATGAACATCTGCTGAAAATCTTGACATACTAATTAACAGAATGTAGTTCTAAGAGATCCATGAGTAGAGTGAGGGGAATAGTCAAGTGGTATTAAATTAGGCCCTTGTGTGGCTTTTCAAAGGCATTATTTTACTTCTTCCCAAGTCTCTTCTTATTCCAAAAAATACCTAGCTTGACTCGTTTCCTTAGAGCATCTAGGTCAGTGGTTCTCAAGAGAAATGGGGAAGCGTAATTCCCCTCCTCTTGCACCTGGGCTTCCCTGGTGGCGCAGCTGGTAAAGAATCTGCCTGCAATGTGGGAGACCCGGGTTCCGTCCCTGGGCTGGGAAGATCCCCTGGAGAAGGGAAAGGCTACCCACTCCAGTATTCAGGCCTAGAGAATTCCATGGACAGAGGAGCCGTCCATGGGGTCGCAAAGAGTCGGACACGACTAAGCAACTTTCACATGCCACACATGCCACCTGGGACACTTGGCCATACCTGGAGATAACTCTGGTTGTCACAACTGGGGGTACCAGTGGCATTTAGTGGGTACAGGCCAGGGATGCTGGTAAACACCCTGTTGATACCTGTCTCTTATACACATCTCTTCCTGGCATTCTGACCATAAGTGCCTCCCAAGTTCACTCGTCTTAGATCCAAGGCAGATGTAGATTCCAAACACACCAAGACTGGAGTCACTCTAGGGCTTGCGTGGCATCAGCCTCGGAACTTGAGGCGAAGGCACCACGATCAGACAGAAAGAGCAAGTGTGCTCCGAGAACCTCATGGTTGGATCCCTGTAAGAGGCTGGGCATCATCTTCTAAGCTACCTTGGCCAAGCCCTTGGTCCACATCTATTTAAGCACTTAGCCCCTTGCACTGCGTTCTATCTTGTCTGACTCCCTCAACTAGACTGCAAGCTTCTTGAGATCAAGGACGTAGCTGGGTTCCCTTTGATTTCCTGTAGCACAGTGGCTGGCACAAAGTAAGCACTCAGTAGGTATTCACTGTATGCCGAAAAACATTCACAAGGAAGCTAACCAGTGTCCTAGGGATGGCGGAGTAAACATGAAGAATCCAGCACTGGAAGAGGAAGCATGGGAGACTGCAGCAGCTCTGAACTTTTTCCAGGATGGATTTCTGACATCCAAGCAGAACCTATGATCAGACAATGGCACCTAGGACCAGCTCTTTCTCACTCCCAGGAGGAAGAATCTGCGATGGCCTGTGTGTTAAGCCTCTATTTTATTTTCTTTAGAGGAAAACAGAAAAAACCACAGAAAAAAGTGTCACTAACCCAGCTGCACAATGCTTTGAGCCTGGATATCCCTGACTCGGGTTCGTTTTGCAGTTAATAAGGACTTTAAAAGGTAGGACCTGGATCCATCTCCCCTAAACGCAGTCCAGGCCTGTAGCAGGCTGCTCAGCCAAAGGCAGGATGGGTCTAAATAGTTGGTTGATTCCAATGACAGGCTTCAGATTCCTCATTACTCTGACATCCACCTGACCTAAGAAGATCAGACCCAAAATCCTACCTCTTACTCAGATGAGAAAGAGGGTGAGAGAAAAAAAAAAAGAGAGAGAGAGAGACACTTTCCACTGGATTAGAATGCAGAATGGTCAAAGATCACTGGAGGTAAAATCCATTTCGGCTCTGGGAAGGGACCCTACTGTGGGGCTTGGTTGTCTAGAAACAACTTGCTAACCACTGTAACCTTGAGTTAACGACAGCAGCATAAGGCAATTGCATGCAGTCAATCACCCAGGGGAGGAAATTAGGTTTTCAGATGGATACATGGCCTCATAAAAATAAATAAATAAAGGTGCAACAGAGGGAAGAAAAATAATTCTTTATAAATATACAATATATACCTTTCTCAAGATGCACTTCTGCCCTCTGAGCAACCACCAATACCTGATTCCATTATGACAGGAGAGCTATGAATTTCTCCAGCTATAATTTCCCACAGTTCAATTACCCAGGCCTTCTAATTTCCTGCAAGGTTTGATGTAGATTCATTAAAATAACAATGAGCTTCTTGAATGATGCCTGTAGCATCGCTTGCCTTGGCTTAAGACTATTTCAATGAAACGGGAGAAATGAAAAGTCTTATCAGTAAGAGCAAATCAGCTCATCATCCCAAACCTATTCCCCACATCACCGCTGCCATAGCCTGGGGATGGAGTCTGGGTAGCAGCTCACAGATTAGCTGATGGAAATTAACTCCAGGGTTCTCTGCCAGGTAGTTACAGGCCAGAGTTAACGTGGAGTCAGCCCTCCTATATACTGTCCAGACCCTATAGGGCATGAGGGGACTGATGAAAATGGATGCTCGTGGGTGTTAAAAAGCAGAGGCAGCATTATGGACAACGAAAAAGGCCAGCTTTGAAAAGAAACCAACAGGGCGTCTCATCTATTATGGCATGATTTAAAGCGCTCAGCCCCAACACGCTTACTGTCATCAGTGCCACGCGTAAGGCCGTTAATCACGCCCGGCTGCTCGAGGTTCAGATGTCACCCTCCACCCCTGGAACTTCCCGTTTAGGAAAGTAGAAATGTATACAGCTACACAAATCCACACTAAACTGAATGCCTTAAGTTAACTCTTACCGAACCCGAGAAACCCACAATGGAACAATGCAAAAAAAAAAAAAAGATAGATTCTATTTAGTGTCAAGAGAAGTTAGGTCATTCTCACAAGCAGGGGATTCCTTCTGCAGATGGCCTGATCACCCTGGGGGAGAGAGCAGGCCCTCCAGCTGACACCACTCCTCCTCTGACCTGAAGAGGCAAACAGCCATCTCTTCAGAACGCAGAGAGACTGGGTTTCCTTCTCCCTGCTTTTATATCACAATGGAAAGATGGCCACAGGGCTTTCCTGGTGGCTCAGACAGGAAAGAATCCGCCCACAGTACAGGGGACCTGGGCTCATCCGAGTCAGACAGATGCCCTGGAGAAGGAAATGGCTGCCCATGCCAGTATTCTGAAGTGGAGAATCCTATGGACAGAGGCACCTGGCAAGCTATGGTCCATAGGGTCACAAAGAGTTGGACACAACTGAGAGACTAACACACTTCACTTGCTCTGAAAGAGTGTCCTTACGGGGCTTCCCAGGCGACACTAGTGGTAAAGAACGTGACTGCCAGTGCAGGAGACATTAAGAGACTCGGGTTTGATCCCTGGGTCAGAAAGATCCCCTGGAGGGCATGGCAACCCACTCCAGTATTCCTGCCTGCAGAATCCCACGGACAGAGGAGCCTGGTGGACTACAGTCCATGGGGTTGCAGAGAGTCAGACACGACTAAAGCAACTTAGCATGCATGTAACACCCAGAGCTTGGCTACAAATCCACTGAAAGGGAACGGATGATACACATTACGACAGATTTATGCAGCAGAAAACTACTTGTGAGAATGAGATCCTGTCGTCGGTAATGAAATGGAATGATTACCGAGATACATCATCAAGGGGGAAAAGAAAGGTAAAGAACAGTGGTAGAATACTCTAGGGAGGGAGAGAAGAAACACACATTATGTCCTGACATGGGCACAGACCAATTTTTAGAACTAAACCAAGGGACTGGGGATTCAAGGTGAGCACAGGTTATTTTTCAGGGTATACTCCTTTGTGCTATTTGAATATGCCATCTGGTGAAACTGCTTTAATGAAAAAGGAAAAGAAAAAGCTCATACACCGTAGATCACTAGTCTTATCTGGTCTAGCCAATCAACAGAGATGAAAGGACTCTACTCACACAGAAAGAGAAACACCTATTTATTAGGAAGGATGGTGGGATTCTTTCTTTCTCTACAGAAATAATCTAACTGGTTTAACAATAAAAAGCACTATAAATAAAACACCACTAAAGAAAACTCAAACACACACCTCACAGCTCAACAGGGAAAAGTCTGACACCCTTCAGGGCTGAGGTCACGAGGAGAAAAAGAGCGTGTGATGATTTGGGCTGAGTGAGCGTGAAGATGGTGATGCATGGGCAGACTGAAATTCAGAAGCAGCTGTCAAAAGGTAAAATCACTACTCAGAAATCCCGAATGTAGGAATTTGTCCTAAGAGGACAAGGTATACAAGCTCTGAATATATGGATGGTGTTCACGTGCAGAATTATTTATAACAGCTAAACAGTGTCCCATGCTAAGGGTTAAAGTATGGGATGCGCCATACCACGGAATGCTCCTAAGCCATTGAAAACTATCTTGTCCTACAACTGACGTGTCAGAAAAATAACCAAACTGTTAACAGAGGTTTTCTGTGTTGGGAGGGATGTATGTGTGTGTGTGTGGCCATGCCAGGCAGCATTCAGGATTCTAGTTGCCCAACCAGGGATTGACCCCCACCCCACGAAATCCTCACCCCTCTGGCAGTGGAAGTTTGGTCTTAACCACCGCATCACTGGGTAAGTCTCAAGATGACTTCAGTTTCAGTTTTTTCCCCTATAGCTTTCTGTCTTGCTTACTTTCACACACTTGAACAACATGGTGTGACCTGTACAATTCCACTTAAGCAGATACTTTTCAACAATAGGTTGAAAATCCAACCACACGGTTGAATCTGAGGATGTGGGGCAACCGCAGATGTGGAGGGCCAACAAACTATAGGCAAGTTAAAGGTAGACTAACCACGTTGTTCAAGGGTCAACAGGAAATGAAAATAGAACCACTTTGTTTAGCAGCCCGGGGAAAATAGTGCCATAGGGAAAGAAAGTTGCCATCTCTCCCCAGGGTACAATGACACCAACTTCCTACAACACGTTCTCTGCATGCAGCTGCTGTTTTCTTCCATGAAACCCACGTGCTCTGGCCTAGCTGTCTCATAGACAGTGGGATTATAACCTAATTGCCTCATCATGAACATCTGCTGNTCCCCAGGGTACAATGACACCAACTTCCTACAACACGTTCTCTGCATGCAGCTGCTGTTTTCTTCCATGAAACCCACGTGCTCTGGCCTAGCTGTCTCATAGACAGTGGGATTATAACCTAATTGCCTCATCATGAACATCTGCTGAAAATCTTGACATACTAATTAACAGAATGTAGTTCTAAGAGATCCATGAGTAGAGTGAGGGGAATAGTCAAGTGGTATTAAATTAGGCCCTTGTGTGGCTTTTCAAAGGCATTATTTTACTTCTTCCCAAGTCTCTTCTTATTCCAAAAAATACCTAGCTTGACTCGTTTCCTTAGAGCATCTAGGTCAGTGGTTCTCAAGAGAAATGGGGAAGCGTAATTCCCCTCCTCTTGCACCTGGGCTTCCCTGGTGGCGCAGCTGGTAAAGAATCTGCCTGCAATGTGGGAGACCCGGGTTCCGTCCCTGGGCTGGGAAGATCCCCTGGAGAAGGGAAAGGCTACCCACTCCAGTATTCAGGCCTAGAGAATTCCATGGACAGAGGAGCCGTCCATGGGGTCGCAAAGAGTCGGACACGACTAAGCAACTTTCACATGCCACACATGCCACCTGGGACACTTGGCCATACCTGGAGATAACTCTGGTTGTCACAACTGGGGGTACCAGTGGCATTTAGTGGGTACAGGCCAGGGATGCTGGTAAACACCCTGTTGATACAATGCCTAGGACAGCCCTGTGGACAACAATTACCAGCCCAAAATGTCAACAGTGCCAACGTCGAGGAACTGTGATCTAGATGAATATACAGCAGAGAGATGACAGGTCTGATCAACAGAATTAACACAGGATGCCTCATCCTCCACCCCCACTCAAAGATGCCAACAGTCCAGCACCATGCAAAGTCAATGTTATGGATGACAATGGTTTTGAGACACCCATGAACAGGCTTATATTCATGGGTCCTATTTTGATACATTAATTCACCCAAGTTCTATGGTAAATCCAGAGTAACATATACTAGTTCGCAGTTAAAAACTTCCTTTAAATGTGTCACTCTGAAATATACCCAAGGTATGAAAAATATTAACACTGTTTACAAGGTCTGGCTCAGAAGCACATATTTCAGAAACCAATACTTAAGTCCGGCTTGCCTGCCAGGCGATGAGTGCATTAACAAGACAGGTGCCAAGAAGCTTTCCTGGTACATCTTTAATGATAGCATCTACCTACTGTGCAGTTTCTTTTGTCTAGACAAGCAAGGGTACAGATTTAATTCTAGTTATGGCTGTAATATTGAAACCCCGGCACCAAAGTCTATTAGCATTTTTCAAAAGACAACATGTTAAAACCTCCCAAAACAAGGGTCACCACTCTGGGAAAAACATTTCATTTATGTGTGTCCAGAAAGGGCTCTCAACCTATAAACATTTATAGGTAACTTGAGCAGAGAATGAAGCTTTTAAGTAAAGTACTTTTAAGTCTAGAGCAAATACAATCCTGCTTTGGGAGATGTATCATGTTACCAGTTATTCTGAATGCAAAACAAACTTGAAATGAGTAGATACTTGAGTGCCTTTTGTGGGCAGGCAGAAAAAATTTTCAAGTGCTAGTAAGTTTCACCAACATTTAGCATATTAGTTTTCTCCAGCTTAGTACGATTATGCTTCTTTAAGGCAATAGAAGCTGCAGTTTTAAAATGATGGCGCAACCCAAAGGCTGCTTTACTAGAGCCCAAGATAAAGAGGCACTTTTGTTTGCTCAGTTCATACAAATCAAAGGAGATTGCTCCAGAGTCATCTGTGAGATATTTTCACCTTGTTATGAGGAAAAAGATTACTTTTCCAATTGTACAATATTTTTCTCCTAAAGGAGCAAAAAGCTCACTACAGAAAAATGGAAGGAAATTTGGGGCTTTCTCCCTGTTGGGAGTGGAGGGACTGGAACACACAAAAAAATACACCAATGTGTGTGACACATGCAACATGGCACTTATACTGCAGGTGAGAATAGAATGCTTTTGGACAGATTCAAAGCTGCACTGTACGAACATAAAACACACACAAAACACACACAACACACACATGCACCTTCTGCTTGGAAGCCAGGACTCAGGCAGACAAAGTGTTCATTCAGCGCAGGTTCAGACCACCCCAGAAAAGGATGTGGATAGCTAACCTTTCTGTTAACAAATCAGCCTTAGGATGGCCCCAGAAAACGGTGTCATCTTATTATTATTATAAATTAATATTATTATTATTATTATAAAGCAGGTCTCAGCTTTGTGGCTGAGACCCACAGTGCCCAGTTGGTACCCACACTTAGTTNCTTTCTGTTAACAAATCAGCCTTAGGATGGCCCCAGAAAACGGTGTCATCTTATTATTATTATAAATTAATATTATTATTATTATTATAAAGCAGGTCTCAGCTTTGTGGCTGAGACCCACAGTGCCCAGTTGGTACCCACACTTAGTTCTGAGTCTGTATAACTGGTTGCCCTTGGTTCCCAGCACCCCGAGAGCTCTGCCCTGCAAACCACTGAGCAGACAGCCAGGTCCTCCCGGACAGTTTAAGACTGCACACTGCTGGAGGCTGTAGCTCTGCCTTGTCCAGGAGGACCCTAAGGAGGTCCTGGAGTGAATCCTGACCTGACTCGTGACCTTCAACAGGTCTTCATGTATGACAGACAACTACACTGACCACTGGCTCCTCAGCAGGACATTAGGAAGAAAAGTGAATCTGGGACCGAAGTCCTAAGCAGAGATGCCCTGGGTCAATGCTAAGTCATGTCCGTGGGCTGCAGTCCCAGACTTGCAGCCCCTGCTCCCCTTGGACCCCTGTCCAGCCCAAACAAAACAGAGGGCATCTCGGCACCCCGTGGGCTCAGGTGCCAAGTCTGGCCTCGGCAGCACTCACCTTGAGGAGGGGCACAGCTGCGCGACAGCGGGCAGTCTTAATGTTTTTGAGGAAGTGGGATTCATCCTGTAAAGAAACAGTCACATAAGTGGACAAGGCCAAACCCTGCGTGGACGGAGAGAGAGCCCACGTCAAGCTTGACCCTGGTACAGCATCGTCCTTCTTGTTCAGGGAGACGGCTGTGGGTGTGGCTAAGGACCAAGCTCTGGGCATCTTCTCTGCAATGTTGTAGGCAAGCCGCTTCATCTCTCGGGGACAGTTTTCCACCTGCAAAGTGGGGCTGGTGATGCCCCTGCCCTGCCCACCTCACTGGCTGCACTGAACAAATCTCTTTGCTGGTTTCTAAGACATACCTCCCACTAATCAGTGTGCTGAGGACGTGGGTGTGCCCTGCGCTGGCGCCTGGTGCTGCTGCCCAGAGTGTGCAGTCTCCTTCCCCTCCCTGAGCACCTCCTTGGCTCCCACGTCTCTGAAGGCACTGGGATGGATTGTGACGATCTGTGTGTGCTTCTGCCTGTCCTGCTGGGCTATGGCTCCCTGGAGGCCAGAGGCTGACCTCCTCTCTCCATACCCGCAGCAGTGCATGGCCCTGCACAGGGGATGACCCGCTAGTTGGCTGAGCAAACGGATGAAGATGGCTCGCTTGCACTCAACCTGCTGCCGGGAAACCCGAGGCAGAGCCTCCACTGCAGCCTTGTTGATGCGTATGTCTCAGAGGCTCACCAAGAGCTTTCTAAGAGCCCTTCCCTTTCACTCTCTAGGTGAGATGTGCGTTTGACAACACGAGCAGCGAGGTCTGTGGAGCCACTGTCAACAGAGAATCGTATTTTTAGAAGAGGGAAATACCACTGGTAGTTTTCCAGTTACACGTTTGCATAAAGACCCTTTCATGTCATCTGGAGGCATCAGGTTCACCTGCTCTGCCAAGAAGAGAAGTGAGGATTCACTTACATTGGAATTCATCCATCACACGCTCCACCCCGGACAGTCTGTTACCTGGACTTGGGGTGGGAGCTGGCCGGATGTGGGTGGAGATGGGAGAGACTCGCACCTTTTCAGGATTATATTTGTGAGCCTCGTGGACACACTGAGTGCTGGAGAAGAGGCCAGCCTCTCCAGACTTTCCTTCTGGAGCATGGGAAGAGTTAGAAGAGGGCAAGTGGCAACTACAAGGCATACCGTCACATCTGGGAGCAAGACTCTGAAAGCTTCTCCAAAAAAGGGTAACGAGTGCTTTTGTGTGTATGTATTTGTGGTGGGAGGGAACTTTATATCGGCTGAAAGAAAATCTATCAGCTGTCTGAGCTGCACGCCTGGGTCATGCCAACAAAGAGAGCAGTAGATGAAGGTGCAGGCCTGTGCTGTGCAGGCTGTAGATCCTGGAGTTCTGGGCTGTCTGGGGTCCACGGGCTCCATCGTGACCCCGCCGTGGGGAGAAGAGGAGGGGTAGAAACCCCCAGCACAGACCCAGCAGATCACCATTTTCCAAAAAGTCCCCAGAAGATCCTAATATGTAGCCAGGACTGAGAATTGGTATTTGAGAGAAGTGAAACACCAGTTCCTCACAAAATGAAGCCAGTGATTTCTCTTCTAGAAACCTAGGGAGGCGCCATGAGATTACAGATGTGGACATTCATGGAGCTTTCAGGGAGACTTTCCCCAGGGAGGAAGTACTGAAAGACTTTGTCAAGTCACTTACAACGATGACAACTTTTAATGGGGGTTTTAGCTGCTTTTCTAACTTGCTCAGAAGATCAAAACTGACAATGTTGACCAAGCCATCTGTCAGGCGGTCCTTCCCGGTCACCACGACGTTGATGTCGACTGGGTTCAGGGATGGCAGCCACCGACGGAAGGCCTGCGGGTGACAGGAGAGAACAAAACCCAAGTGAGGCTCTGGCCCGGCAGCCGCCAGCTGGGACGCCCGCCAAGCCATCAGTGACTCTCTCCAGGTGGACCGAGGTTAGCGCCCCTGCAGGCACACTCGCTCGGTCCCCCCCCACCCTCCTGCATTTGTCACACCCCTGTCCCTGTGACTGAACTGTCCCTATGAACGGCTGTAGCCTGAGGAAGCCGACAGCTGCCCCCGAGTAGCCGGGAGCTNTAGCGCCCCTGCAGGCACACTCGCTCGGTCCCCCCCCACCCTCCTGCATTTGTCACACCCCTGTCCCTGTGACTGAACTGTCCCTATGAACGGCTGTAGCCTGAGGAAGCCGACAGCTGCCCCCGAGTAGCCGGGAGCTGGGGAAAGCTACGGACGACAAACCACGTCCTCCTTCCTCACCGCGCCTGCTTATGGAGAGTTTTATTCATTTCACAGGACAACTCTGATCCCTGGGTTTATGGTTGACAAGCTCATGGCTAAGTGACAACACAACGGCTGTGTCGGGTTCTTCAGCCAAAAAGTTGCCTGGCAGACAGAACACCTCCTGCCCACACCACGTGCTACTGGGTGTAAAATCCCGAGCACAGTTAGGAGGCGTGACCTCAAGGTCCCGGAACCGCCCTCACTAGCAGTAAGCGTGATGCTTAGCCTCTCTGAGGGGCACTTTTCTCATCTGTGAGTGGGGTTAATATCTCATGTCTATTGCACATGGCTACTTAAGGATTAAGGGAAATAAAGGAGTAAAACTATTCTGAAACCTAAGTGAAAGGTGTTGTCAGCAGGGACACCAGAGGCGCTCAGGAAGCGTCTGTGACAGACGCAGGTGAGTTGGAGCTTGGAAAGACTGTTGCTCTCCTTCCTGAAGGCCTGGGCTGATCCCAACTCAGAAAACCAGGGGCCTGACCTCAGGAGGCTATCTCATCTCCCTTCTCACCCTCAGCTGACACAGAGCTTCCGGCTTCCCTGGGTTCCTGCCCCCAAACAGTCATGTGGTGACTCTGAATCGAGGAAACCTGTCCTTGTTAATGTGATGACACCAGGAAAACTGACCTGCTCCCAGGTGAAGCGCACAGATGACGGTACCACCACCAGGAGGGGCCACTCCTTCCGGTAATAGGCCGCTATGCAGATGGCTTGGATGGTCTTCCCCAGGCCCATGTCATCGGCAAGCAGAAGGCGGCCTCTTTGTGCTATAGCGAAACTGAAGTGGACAAGGTCAGGATACAGCATGGCACACCTCCCAGGGTGGTGGTTAAACTGCCATCGCATATCACGGGAAGCCACACCACTGCTTGTGGGGGCTACCTGTTCATGAGAGACCTTTCCCCTAAGAAGGAAGACAGGGGCCAAACAGGGGGCAGGGTGGTAATAATCTAGTGAAGACTACAAACAAGGACAAAGTGCTGTGCTTAGTTGCTCAGTTGTCTGACTCTTTGCGACCCCATGGACTGTNCTGTTCATGAGAGACCTTTCCCCTAAGAAGGAAGACAGGGGCCAAACAGGGGGCAGGGTGGTAATAATCTAGTGAAGACTACAAACAAGGACAAAGTGCTGTGCTTAGTTGCTCAGTTGTCTGACTCTTTGCGACCCCATGGACTGTAGCCCACCGGGCTCCTCTGTCCATGGGGATTCTCCAGGCAAGAATACTGGAGTGGGTTGCCATGCCCTCCTCCAGGGAATCTTCCCAATCCAGGGGCTGAATACAGGTCTTCCACATTGCAGGCAGATTCTTTACTGTCTGAGCCACAAGGGAAGCCCATGTAGACTGGAGTGGGTAGCCTATTCCTTCTCCAACGGATCTTCCCGACCCAGGAATTGAACAGCGGTCTCCTGCATTGCAGGTGGATTCTTTACCAGCTGAGCTACCGGGGAAATATGCAGTCAAAGGATAGGGAGAAGCTCCAAGACCTTTAGGTCATGGAAGCAAAGTGGGCGGAGTTTCCAAGAAGATGAGTTGCTCTCTGCCTGGTGCAGGTGAGGCCCACGGGATGGAAAGGAAGAGAGTGGGAAAGCCTCCCTAGACAGGGGCTGGGAGGGCCGCGCTTGTCATAGGAGGGATCTGTTGGGAAGGGAAGGGAAGAAAGGAAAGACGGTGGGATCAAAATATGGCTTTTCTTAAGGTCAGAGAGGATTCTGTATGCATAAGCGTGGCAAAGACAGAATACACTGGAGAAAAAAATGATGTCCAGAGAGAAGGATGGAGCAAGAGTGTTGGTCTAGGAGGGGCACTGTGGCTCATCACCTAACAGCCAGCAACCGTGACGCTGACCCTCCAGGGCAGCAGCCCTGGCTAACAGTTTATGAATAAGGCAAGGGATTGCTACTCCACTCCTTCGGAGCCCCACGGGCCCGGGCTGGGGTTCCAAGTCCACCACCTGGGAGCTGTGTGCCTTTATGCAAGTGACCTATACCCTACTCGTGCCGCAGCTGTCACGTGGAATAACAGCCAGACCTACTCCAGAGAGTGTAGCAGGTATTCATAATGTCTAAAAAACTTAAAACAGTGCTTGGTGCCATCGTAACTGCTGGGCAAGTGTCTCTCTTATAACTAGTATTCACCAAAATGAGAAAAATAACGAAGGCACAGTGACAGTAACTTGCTTGACCCACATGATGAATCAGGAAAAGCTAAAAGGACCTCTGAAAGCCAGATACCTGGTCTCCTGCTCCAAACACCACTCCTCTTTTATCGGAATTCATGCAAAACTGATCATTTCCTCAGGAACCTGATAATAAGCCAGCTGAATAGTTCTTTTCCTTTCTTTCTTACACAGAAAAGACAGGGGACATCCCCTCTTCTGATTAGCAGTTGGCATGGCCCACAAGAACTCCAGGATGCACAGGTCTTTCTGAATTGCCTGAAAATGGCATTTCTGCCCTTCGGAAGTCAGTGACCAACCAAGGTGGGAAAGTGAGCAGTGGGCCTGTGGGTAGCATGAGTTGAGGACACATATGTTACTTCTTACACTATTTCGAGTAGAGTTGATGCACCTTGCCATCCAGAGTCCTGATTAACTTCATTTCAGTTGCTCAGTCATGTCCGACTCTGTGACCCCATGGACTGCACCATACCAGTCTTCCCTGTCCATCACCATTTTCTGGAGCTTGCTGAAACGCATGCCCATTGAGTCAGTGATGCCATCCAACCATCTCATCCTCTGTCATCCCCTTATCCTCCTGCCTTC